>JAQISU010000242.1:20370000-20745000 GCA_029339505.1 Unio delphinus | reverse complement strand
AGAGAGAGAGAGAGAGAGAGAGAGAGAGAGAGAGAGTATGTTATTTCTACTTTTAAAAATTACCACGATACGTACATTTGTTTTGTATTGTATATTTTTCCTCAGAACGTTTCGAGGAAACACACATTCCACTTAGAAAATCAAATAAATAGGAAACATTCTCCATTTTAAAACATTACCAGATAGAACTGATAACGAATGCGACTAAAACGTTCTCACGGAATAGTACAATTAAACATACATTTTTGTATTGTGCAATAAGATTGACACAATTTCTTTGGGTAGTCCATGGTACGTGTTCGTGCATTAGTTTTTCTTTTAAAAAATATTTTTGTGTAAATCGCCTAGCGGCGAGACCCAATAATAAACATTGAATATCTCATTAACTGTGTGAAGAACTATTGGAGTCAATTCGAAGCGAACGCGGTAAGAAAATATTTCTAGCAAATAAAATGGTTTACACGAGTGAAACATTATTTTGTTCTAAGACACTGTGGCAAAATAATGTCTACGCTCTTGCGTTCTAACCATTCCACAGCATACAGACTGGAATGTGAACGTAAATCCCTCTGTTAGGCATTGTACCATTTTGTCTTGCCACATCAACTAATAAACGGTCGCAAAACAGGTAAGACTTTTGAAACTGACAATTACTTTTTATCTCTGTGAGATACACGTTCACATTCACATCAGTAGTTTCAGAATTGTTACAGTATTGATTGGCATGGTTAAATGTGTGTTTTGCTTTTCAAACATGTGATACTGGGATTTGTAAGAAGTGAAGAAGTTAAAGTTGAGTAGACTGCAAGGATGATGACCCAAGCTGTCTGTCTATTCATGCATGCAATTACTAAAGAAGAAATATGACCTCTAAAACAAAGATATACGGCAAGAATGATTAGAATTAACAAAATGACAGCTAACTGTAGTAACAAAGATGATGTAATCTGCCATGCACCAACAACTTGAAGAGAGAGAGAGAGAGAGAGAGAGAGAGAGAGAGAGAGAGAGAGAGAGAGAGAGAGAGAGAGAGAGAAATTAACTTTTTCTATTGGAATGTTTCTTGTTTCGTTTTTGGAACGTACCTAAACACTAACAAAGGGTGGAACAAAGAAGCTAAAAGATTTGATATTTATGCACAATTGAGTGGATATTCCTAATTCAGGTCACGTTGCAAGTGTGTATCTGTTTTGAAAAGTGACATAACTTGAACAGAAGATTTTTTCGTGACACTAGTAAATTGCAAAGCATGTGCAAGTGTCAGAAAACTAAAGTCAGATAACTTTATATGGTTTGCAGACATTTCGATTTGAGAAAATGTGAAGTATCCCAAACCATTATCATACACAGACGTAGAATATCGGGGCATGATAGTTATTGTTTAGGAAATCCAGTCAATTTTTAAAACACTCTTGATATTTTACTGTGGTCTTATTAGAGAAAAGAGTGTGATAGTTGTTTGTTAGATAAATCCAGTCAATTTGAAAACACTTTATATTTTACTGTGGTCTTATTAGAAATAGTGGTGTGATCATTATTGTCTATAATAAATCCATTCAACTTTAAATCACTACTGCTCTTTTTATTTGGTTTTACTTGAGATCACCATTGTAGTTGTATAATCAGAAGTAAGAGCAAGGAATATCGACGCTGTTGTCGAAGGAGACATTCTTTAAGAAAGCAGTTTAGAATTTTTGTTATAATATCAAATGAGGAAACACGAATGTTAAATCAGGGTTGGTTGGCATCGTGATCAACGAGAAAGCGGTAGTGACTGAGAGAAGGAGACATCGTTGCCGAGCACGTAATTTTTTGGAGTGCTGCTGTTGAGCTGTCAAACAGATCCTTAGGCTAAGGATCCGAGTACACAGTTTAGGATTCAAACACCTTGGCTGGCACAATTTAGTGATAATTCTTAGTTTAGTGCTCGAACTATTCGTCCACCTTGTCCTACTTTTGTTGAGTCTTAATTCTGTAACTTGGCGTGTAGGAGCTGATGGAGATGGAATCGGAACTTTCACAAAAAGTTTGTCAGCTATGATGATTATTGCAAGTGCCCTGAAGGAAGACATGGACCTATGCGTTATTTGTTATTTTGGATTTCGTTTTATCCTGATGCTGGATTCGTTCAATTTGCTTTGCTCAATTACAGACTGGTTTTCTTAATTTCTTAACACGTGCTAGTGCTGTGGAAAGAGAACAGTTTAAAGAATGAAGTGATGGTGAAGACATTTGATAGTAGTTGTTGAAAAACATGATCGAAAGAAAAGAAAAAGAAGTAGTAATAGATCGAACGAAAGAGCCCGACGAGGATTTAAATGATATACAGACAAGAAAGTTAAAATGTTGAAGTCTTTAGTTATTGTGTATTCATACATTAGTTCACCTCCTGCTTCCGGTTGTTTAAATTCTACAATTTCTCTTAATATTTTATCTAATTCTTCTTTGTGCGTGAATATAATTCGCAATTGCTGCCACCATTACAAGGCCCATCCAATCCGCAAAGATTAAAGTTTTTGTGGCGTTGGAAATGACACATTCGCATGCTCCAGACCCACCACATGATGCAGATAAAGTTCTTTCCGAAGCGTTACTACATTCGCACCATTCATATCCTTGTCTGTTAAGTCAACGTCTTCCATATTGGTATAAAAAATCATATTGTCTTTTTTAATCCATGATTCATCTATTACAATTCCAGGAATTGTAGTATAATATACTGTTCCATAAAAGTTGTTCCATTGATGAATGTTCTCCGTATCTTGTGAAATGAACGAGAGAATGACAACCCAGATACAATTTATAGCGCCTTATATGTCAAAAGTAGAATAAAAGGAAGTTGATTCGCAGATTTTCAACAAGTAAGCAACGTAACTTTCGCGCCTTTCGCCATTGGCTAGGCCAGTTTTATTACCGCGTTCGCTTCAAAGTGACTTTAGTAGCTCTTCACACAGTGACGAAATAGGCCTTGCTTTTCAGAGTCTCGCCGCTAGGCCATTTAAACATGGTTTGCATGCATGCGTATACGTTTTTGTGTGTGATAATATTGTGTTTGTGTTGATAGTAGAGTGTGTTTGTATGCGTGCGCGTACGGTTGTGTGGATAGAACATTTGGGATTTTCTTCTTACCTCTGGTGTGGGTGTGTAATTGTGTTTGTATGCATGCGGATTATGTGGATAGTACAGTGTGATTGCATATTTGGGGTCTCTGCGTTTGCGAACGTTTGTATGGATATTTTATTTGGGGAAGAAACCGAAAGCTTTTATTAGTGCCACTCATATGCCTCGAAAAAATATTTATTACCTAAAAACGAAACTTATAGTGGATTTTATAGATTAGGTGTTGTATATGTATTATATGTCTATGTATATGTCTATATACCGCCAAGTGTTGTTTTATGGTATAGTTTAAGCTGAACTTACCCGCAACATGTTCTCCGCTGAACTAGCTGGATATACCAGCTATCCAATATAACAAGCCAACATTCTCTTGTCGGTATAAAAGCCCATTAATCCCCATGCTCAATTTACATTGACGATGAACGTGCCCAGTGAACTTACTTACCTGCTACCCTATACAAGAACCTATATGAAGTTACCAGCCGCCTTATACAACAATCCAGTCTTCCATAGTAGCTATAAAAACCAAATATTCCCCATTTTCAATTCCCACTGACACCGAACGTACCCAGTGGTACCGTATTTTTCTATAAAAAGAAAAATGGCATCATTTACCATTTAGAAGCAGCTGATGCATATCTAGCAATATATTATCAACAAACATTAATCTCGTGATGTTGCATCGATGTAAGGCTGACTAGAATAATGTAATAATAATAATAATGCTTTCATTAATTGGCCACCGGCTAATATGGCAAAAAACAACACAAATAAATAAATAGTGAGATATGGTTTAAGTAAGTTAAATATGGTGTTCATCATGACAATAATTACATAATTTCCAATAATCGGTGCATACTTTTATAAAGATGTTACTATCTCTAAAGATATCATTCAACATTTGTTTGAGGTTACAAAGATTGAACAGCTAACTGAACAGTTGCCGTCTGATCGCGTGCGCAGATAGATCCCTTATGTGGACGTCGCATGCTTGAGCAGGACAGCGAAGAAGCTACCGAAGAGCGAGGGGGCTAGGACGCAACAGGATAGTGTTTGCGGTGACACATGCGTATTGGCACATGATCGAGACAAGTGGAATGAACTGGTCAGATGTACAGAAGCACAGTGCCTCGACGACCACACTAGGTCAAGAGACTGATGATGATGATGATGATGATGATGATGATGAATTGTCAGAAAAGCTAGATTTTAAGAGATTTTCAACACACTGGTTTTGTTTTTGTTTCTTTTGTTGATGTCTGTGATTGTGTCAATTTCCACGAGTTAATTTTTTCAAAAGATGCAGTGCTGTTTTACTTTACAGAAACTTACTTTTGATTGTGTGTTTTTTTTAAGGCTCATAATGCATTGATGTTGACATTTGTTTCACTTCTATACATGATGTGCCTTCAGGCATATTTTTCCTTCCATTTTAAGCCAGCTCCACACGTCTTGGCAAGTCTTATCTATCAAATGTTCTAGTGTAAATTGTATAAAAGCATTGGTGTTCATGTGACAAGAAAATAAAAGTAGCCTAGTGAAAGCTTTGTAACTAGTCCCATCAGTATGACAAGCTGCGAATTATTTGATGTTGAAAATGTAACTGTTCACTAATTAAATTTATGAGTGTTTGAACACCAATTGACGTGAATGGGAAATATCTCATATAAAGGTATTCATGAAATGGAGCGTATCTTTTCACTGTCCAGCAAGAGTCTGCAAGCACTGATGGGATCCATTTGCCCTGATAGCTTTCATTCATTTTTGCAATGCCCTGGTGAAATAGCTTGCCATGCTTGTCACTGACTGCTCCGCAGTTTGGTAGAAGCAAATCTAGATGAGAGTGACATGTTGCAACCGGGGCTTTTGTATGTCTTGAGGAGGTTTTCCACAACTCCTTGTAGCTGCCTGCCTTGTTTCTGAGAAACTTTGTTGCCACTAACTGGAAGGCTTTCTATGCTATCTTTTCCTTGCCATGCAGTACATTGTCAAATGCATCGTCTCTTAGTTCTCGAATCTGAGGACTAACAAAGATACCTTCCTTTATGTTAGCTTAACTTAACCTTGGTAATTTACAGAGGTACTTTAAAGCTCCTTGTGTTTTGTCCATTATCTTCACAAAGTTCTTCAGTAGACCCAGCTTGATGTGCAAATGTGGTAGCAACATCTTTCATGATTCAACAAGTGGTGCATGCTGAACATTGTTCCTCCCCGGCTCAATGACAGTCAGCGTGGCCAATCTCTCTTGATGTAGTGGTAATCGTTTGCACGACTATTCTATTGGCAGAGAAAACAGCAGTACTTTGTGTAATCAGTCTTTAGCCCAAGCAAGAGAGCTAAAAACCTTAAAATCACCACAAAGCTACCACTGATGTTTGTCATAGTTTATGCACCTCAAAAGATGTTTCATATTTTCATACTCTTCCATCATATGAACTGCATGACCAACTAAAATTGCTAATGTTAATAGGCAGCAAAACAGATTTAAGACGCATCGTTGATGAGTCAAGAAAGTCTCCACTCATCTTGATTATTAACGATGTTGAGGGCTGCCATCACGCCATCAATGTTATTGCTGGCTACAAGATCAAATTCCACAAAGAAGAATGCGACAAGATCCTTTTGACAATCACAGAACATGGAATCCTAACATCACCGGACAGGAGAGTCCACTGCTTAAGTGTGAAGCCAGACAGTTCTGCCTATCTCTTGGTCAGTTTCAAAACTCTGACATGATCATTTATTTCACTTTGTGTTATGGAATGTGGTTCTGAGGAGGAGGATGGTGGAAAGTATGGGTCATGTGACATTTATGATTCCGGACTGAAAGTTTCATACTCTTCATCTTTCTCATCTGACTCAAGTTAGAAGATTCTGGTGCATTAGGAACTACCTGTCCTCGGGGGGGGGGGGGGGTTTGAACTAGGCACAGAGCTGATATGCTCTGTAAATAGTGCACTCAAGTACGACATATTTCTGCTTACCTTGGCGAAACAGAAATGCGTCTCTTTGCAAAATCAAACAATGACAAATAATAGCGTGCGACACTGCTGAAATAGGGCACTTTGTTCAGCAGAATGATATAAGCATAGTTATGCTTGCATAATACATAACTTCTAGGAATAAAATGATGCAATTCATATCATGTATGAGGCAATACCAGATTCAAATTGCATCATTCATTGTTTTGCCTAAAAAGCAAGTAATGTCCAAACCCAGACATAGATTTATTCATAGATCCAGTTAAAGATATATGTTACTCATTTCTTGTTTAAATTGATATCCCTTCCCTTTATAACTCACTTATCTTTTGTCATCCCCACGTCAAGGGTCGTATATACTGACACAATAGCATATATTTAAAACTAAAGCCAATCAACATTTTTAAGCATCAATTGCGTTCTCAGTGATACAGAATTCGCAAAGTTTGTTTACATTTATATCAAAAGTATTTGGGATGTAGACCACTATAATGATATATACTGGAGTACAAGTTTCTGCTAATGGTGTCCATAACTAGACTTGTATATTCTTGTAAAATAACTGCATGGCAATAGCTGTTTTTTAATGAAGAAGATTATTAACGTTTTGGTAATTTAAATGTATTTATCCACATAATTTATGATATTTGAAGTTTTCTTTCCATTTAGAAGAACTCTTGAAATCGACATAAATTATATTTATAAATGCTGTACATCTTGAGTGCATGTTGTCAGTATATCCAGCTGAAAAATACAATACCTGAAAAATTAATGCATTTTTACAATAAAAACAATTACATGAATTGTACACAAGTATGTGAATATATAGGGTAATTTGATTTTCACAGAATTAGTGCAACTTCTATGATTTTTGTTCTTGATAAGAGTCCAATGAAATAGGTAAATTATTCACTGAAGCAAAACGTAAAACATACATACTGTAAACTAAAAACATTTTCCGTTGTCTTGATTTTAGTTGCATGAGAAGGAAATGCAAACAGCGCTGAAATTAAATCCCATCAATACACGTATGTAAATATAAACAGAGCTTACTCAGATTTCAGCCTGTGTGACTGAAAAATAAATCCCTGAAGTATGTTAATGACAACCAGTTTTGTTTGGCTCTGCAGGGTTATGGCACTTTATATCAAACAAGATCTCCTTCCCCTCTCAGATCGATTAATATTTTTTTTTAAAATAAACAAGTTTTAGTATTGCTCGGCATCCTTAAAAGCATGGTCTTCGAAATAATAGTCTCCTTACATGACAGAAAGAGCAGATATTCTATGATGCCTTGTCTTTGCTTGCTTAAAAGGATTTTGAAACCTTACTCTCAGTCATGTTTTTTTCTATGATTATCATACCAAAAACAACTTTACACTAGTAGACCAGTGACTTCATACTGATGATATGATAAAGGCAATGCTGAGAATCTTCAATGGAAATGATAACAAGCTGATGATTTTGTGGCATCCATGCCGAAAAGTTGACTGTTATGCTTCTCACTCAAATTTGCTTTTTTAAAACATTTGCATTTGAAATTGGATATCTGCAGTTTACCTAAAAGTAGCAATAAACTTTAATGTAGGTAAAACATATTTTAAAATCATAGTATAGTCATTGAAAAAATGACAATGCATCTCAGTGGCAAAGAAATATGTAAGTATATCATAAACACTGTTACCTGCTTAGGTTCGAATTAACAGTAACATAGAAAGAGTGAAAAAAAAACAAGCTTGTAAAAACTTAATAAACAATTTATTAAGCTTAAATATTTTCCAGAAAAGAAAAATAAACTTACGGTTTTAAGAATCAATTCCAAAATTAATCCAAAATAATTCAAAATATTATTCAATAGAGAAATTGCAAAATTCCAGGTAATAAAATGTCCAGATAATTCCAAGTTCGAATCCCAGCAAAATATCCAAGATGGAAGACGATGTTACGTGATGAAGTCAGTTCTTGGTAATAAAAGTCTATGAGCACAATTCTTTTCCAGATAAATAACACAATAATTCCTCTTGATCCAAACAAACTGGCATAATTTCCAGTACAAGGTAATTAAATATAACTCATAACGACTCACAACTTCTAACTTCTACTGAATAGCTCACTCCAAAACATAGTTTATATTCCTGTTATTACGTAAACAAGAAAGGGGTCACGTGATCTTCTAGAATCTTTCAGAACAAATTTACGTTCAAAAACTCACGTACCCATCGGATGATCCAACTAAAATAGATATATGTTAGTAGTAATATGGGGCACTATACCGTCAAGGGAAAATCCAGTCAAAAACAGCTTGGGGCACTATGGCGTCAAAATTTATAGCGTCAAGGGAAAATCCAGTCAAAAACAGCTTGGGGCACTATGGCGTCAAAACAGCTTGGGGCACTATAGCGTCAAGGGAAATTTAACATGGTGGGCCTATATAACGTCAAGGGAAATTAAACATAGTGGGCCTATATAGCGTCAAGGGAAATTGAACATGGCGGGTCTGTATAGGGACAAGGGAAAAAAAAGGGTGGCAATGAAAGCTAATATCTTTTCGAGACCTATGAGTGGCCCTGAAAAGGGCCTTTAGCAGCAGAGGGGGTGAATCGGACAACCTTTTTCGGATATTTTTGATTATACCCTTAAAACGGCAAATAGAACCTTCCTGCGAAATCTCATTTTTTAACCAGAAAAAAAATAAGTCTCCATTTGACAAATAGACCCTTAGTGATTTTTGTCTGAAAACATGAGATTTCGCAGGTGATACTTTATTCGCGTTTTCGTTGATTAATCATAAATGTCGCAATGATGTTGTGACTCACCCCCTCTGCTGCTAATGGTTTACGGTGAAAATCGTCCGATTTACCCTCTCTGCTGCTAGGGGTCCTATGAATTTTTTCCCCATGGAGGGTCCAAATCGCGCTGGAAATTTGGTGGGTTCGCCTCCTCTGCTGCTGGGCCCATTTTTTTACTGTGATGTTGACGATTTAACCAATCTTTCACAGAAAGTCTTTAAAAACTCTTCTGGGGTCGGTATTGGTTTATTTTTTTTTATTTATTGGGGATCCACATGATATACAAATTTGATATTTTCCCCGTACACCCTTTCCACAACCTAGACAGGGTTTTGGACCTTCGGGACAACCTTGTTTTGCAGTACAATTATGTACTTCGCAGAATTCCCCGTAGGAATTTTTTCCACATCGCTGTGTGGATCCTAAAAACAACCAATTGCATTTATTAACCGCAAGTGCCGAATTCACCATTATTATTAATAGTTAATCAACATTCAATTAGATGTTAAAAAGTATATAGTATAATGATTAGTGATTACTCTGATAGTGATGAATTTATGTATGACAATTGCCCCGCACTAGACAAATTAGTGTTTGGAAAGGGTGTGACTGCCGAGGGTAGTTGAATTTGTTATAAACACGGTACCCGCTTGTTTGCGGGGTTTAATAATCAGAATCAATCATCTGCGACAATCTCACGATGAAACAATTAAAAAAATTTAACTCAATGAGGTCCGCTGAAATATATTTGAAACTACCACGTGTTGTTTCGGGGTTAATTAAACGCGAGGGGGTTCGTCGATTACCATCAGGCGAATACTGGATGTTTTTTTGGGCGTATGATGGTCGATTAAGAACTTGGCTCTCTGATCCGTCTGTTGATATCTATACACACGCGTATAATAGTCTGTCTAAGCGAAATCGCAAAGGGTATTTAACAAGTTTTTTGTGTCATTTTTGAAAACCAACGATGTGGAAACGGCCGATTTTCATATAAAATAAAATGTAATCTGCCGTTTCCACATTCAACATAGAGATGTTAAATTGACTTAATTGAGGTTCTATCACGAAGAAATTCTTCTATAGTTGTTGGTGTCCTTGCCATTTTAATATCTTGATTGACAATGGATTGATGTTGATGGCCACCGCAATCCATACACAACTGATATTTTCCACGAACACCTTTTCCACAACCTCGACATGGTCTTGGACCATCCGATTTGCCTAGTTTTGCAAACATTGCATGTGTTCCACAGAATTTCCCGTAGGAATTTTTTCCACACGGGGTTATTGTCTGTTGTGATAGCCATACGAATTTATTTGTAGCGAGTTTACAAGAGGGCATTTTATATAAAATAATATCATTTAATTAGATATTGAAATTATATATATATATAAAATGATATCATATCATATATTTGATAAAAAAGTGGATGCGGTCCAATCATTGATTCATGATGGTATAATCACATCAAAACCAATTATTCAATCGATTGGGCAATTTCATTTGTGGGACAGCTATGAACAATTTGATATGTTACAATATCAAGGAAAATCATGTGTTAATGAGATTATTTTACAACAACGACGCAGAAAGTTCATCTGTGATATTGATTCTAAACCAGATCTTGTTGCGGTTAGAAAATACTTTCAACAATACGGTACCGTTGTTGTATTTGAAACAAAAAAAGGGTATCATGTTGTCGTTGATCTTATTGTGGATTTTCAAACACATCGGACATTATCATCAAAGGCTGCAACGGATAATCCCGGATGGAACATTGATAAGATTGCTGGGGTCTACAGTATTAAATTACCCGGGACCAAATCAAAATCCCCTAACAGCATTTGTAAACGATCGTTGGATGGTCCTGTTGATCCATTAATAAGTGTCAACGAAGATGTTCCAGTGGGTTTTATTGAATTTAATTATCCCACAAACAGTAACGTTTCAGATGAAAATGTTGTTGCGATATCAACGGCGCTCACTGGACAACCCGATCAAATAATCGCACAAATAACATCCAGTGGAAATAGAGTCACATTTGCTAGACGACCTGGACACTATTGTGTTATTTGCAAACGACGTCATGGATACAATGCTGCATTTGATATTATTGAACCGAGTTGTGATAATTGTCTGGTATATGAATATGACGATCATTATGATATTATTTGCCCGAGATTTCACGGGAAAAAGATTGTTGTAACCCGGGACAACTTGGACTCAAGAATCGCCAATTATTTATCGGGATCTCCTGACAATGCCGTAGATGCTATTGCATCGCCGTTAACCGTCACAGAAAAATCAGCAGGATATATTAAATATCTAATGGGGTTACAACGAGATAGCTACGGGGGTGAATTTCCCACGAGGGTTCCTGATTTTATTTATACAGAACCACCAGTACATATTTCAGGACGAGGTTGTATTGGTTCCAGTGATGATTATTTAGATGGTTCATATTGCGGAATGGGGAAATCAATTGCTGCGTGGAAATCAATCGCAGATGATTCATCTGTATGCTATATCAGCTATAGAAAAACATTATCGAGTAAAAACGCATTTGATCAACAAATTCAGTTGTATAATGAAATCGCTGGTGGTATTCATTTTGATGAAAAATTACCCACACGAGTTGTTGTTCAAGTTGATTCCTTGATGAGGGTTACAGGGACACCTAGCACGGTCATCGCTGATGAGCTTCATGGAATATACCGTCAGATCTTTTCGAATCCATCAAGAAGTAAATCGATGTGGGAAAAGTTTGATGGGCTAATCACTACTGCGAAACATTTTATTGCGTTGGACGCAGATGCCAACGACGATGACAAGAAAATACTTTCAATGATGCGTCCTGAAATAAAATTCAATATCAACGATTATAAACCGGACAACGGAAAAAGATTTTATTTGGAAAATTCCAATGAAGAAAATTACCAGCTGTTGTGGAAATATCTCAATGATGGCACTAAAAGATGCGGGGTATTTTGCCATCATAAGCGCCATGGGAAATTTTCTGTAGAAGAAATTGCCAAAGAGGCACAACGAAGAAATATTTCTGAAAAACACTATCATGCTGATACAGATAGTGATATTAAACACAAAGACTTTTCTGATCCCGTTGCGGCATTTGCTAACACCAGGGTGGTTATTTTTAATCATACGCTTGAAGCAGGAGTATCCATCATTGATGGGCAATTTGATGTGTTATTCGTATTCTCGTTTGAAGTTGGATCTGTTGAAGCCACTAAACAAGCAATTCATCGGTTTAGGAATATTTCTGAAATTCATTATTCAGTATCAAGAAAAATATCACACGGGTTGCCAGTGACCCGGGAAGATGTTATCGCGAGAATAATTAATAATGAACGGAATTTAACCGCAATGGAACGGGATAATAGACTGCCTAACATATCTGATATCAATACAAGTTTCGGCCAAGCATATATCAGTTACATTGTTGAGGAAAATGCATCAAAGTGTTTCTTTACTCCACGGCTAATCGAATCTATGAGACGTACGGGATATGAAATTGTTACAGTCCCCCCTATGGATTATACAACTTGGAAATCAACAAAAAAGTCTAAACTGGATAAATACCCCGACAACAGAAATGTCTCTGATGATCTATTAATGAGTTTTGGAGAGCGCGTGAAAAATGCATCCTTGGTAAATAATCCCGAGATTACCGATAATGACATTGAAAATCTTTTTTCTGGAAAAATACCCAACAGGATCAATTATTACGAATATCACGATGATTTTAATTTATCACCCTATCAGCAGAAATTAAATTATCTCAATTACACTTATCAGTGTGATATTAGCAAACTTCCCCCGGAACAAATTGAACAATATTACAAGAAAATCTCCGCTGTGATAAATTATCGAGAGAAAATAATTGCTGATCACAACGATGGAAAGATATTTCAACGAAAAGTCTTTAGAAGCGATTGTTTATCCCCCATACAGCAAGATGAAATAATTACCGGGATTATCAAATTGGCAAACTTACCAAATGTTGTTCCTGATGACCTAACAAGGACAAGTATCACTGTGACAAATCTTAATGAAGCCGTATCAACGATAATGACGGACAAAGAAAAATATAACACTTTGATTGACAACTTCTCTGTGTTGTTTCCCGGGACTAGTTTAAAATCAAGAAAAACCACAGACCGAAGAAATATCATAGAGAAAATCAAAATGATTTATAAACGATACGGTGCTGAATTAATTGCGACTAACAAGAGAAACCCGGACCGGGGTAATTATACTCTAACGTATCCTAGTTGGCCCATTCCGGATTGTTTTAATGACAGTGGATGGCGAGGGACATTTATCACCGATGATTATGAAATCGGCGGTAAAGATATTTCTGCGGTAAATGATCACACAACATGGCTTAAATTCCATATTTGGACGGTTAATGGTTGGTTGGTCAGGTATCAAATACACTAAAAAATTCAAAGTGTTGAAACGGCCGATTACATTTTATTTTATATGAAAATCGGCCGTTTCCACACCGATCGTGGGACAATGGAAACATGTAATGGATATCTTTTTAAAGATTAACTATAATATATGATTGCGACAGAATCAATCGAACAAATGCGTCAAAAATATCCCAGTGGGAAGTTTTCAGAGAAAATCGACAATAATGGGCGTCGCAAAATATCTTACAAGGGTCCAGATGGAAGTGTGCATCCTATAGCAACCCGAGTAAATCGAGATGCCACAGCACGTGTTCGTCTCACCAGAAAATATCAACAGGCTTCTTCCAGTAGGCAAATTGAAGTTCAATAATTATTAGTCACCGGTGATTTTATCACTGGAGACGAATCACAATTTCCCGTTTAGTTTTCTTCGGGTCTGTTCTTCTAGTTCTTCATATTTTTGTGTTGCTAATCTATTTTCATGATTAAATTTTTCATGATTTATTTCTTTTTTAGGTTCTATTTGTTTTCGTTTTCCAAGAGCTTCTTCAATTTCATTTAAAAATTCACGATCTTGTTCATGAATATGCATTTTCCATGAATCATCATCGATGGCTCTGCCATTAGTGACTTTGTCATCACGTGATTTACGTTTTCGTTTTCGTTTGCCACTGCCATCATTATTAGTGACCTTTTCCACAGGAATCCTTGAATATATTTCATTGATTTCTACATCAATAGAATTATATTCAGACAATAATGAATTGTATTTGTGAGTTAGCGACGAATACTCTTCAGTGAGAGATTTTAATTCACATCGCACATCATTGAGTTCAGTCCTTAACCGTTCACGGTCCTGAATTACTTCATTACGACGTTGTATTGTATGATCTAACCGATATTGTAGATTATTATCTGCTAAATTCTGATTCTGAATAGTTAATAGTTTTCCCTGCAATGATTTGTTTTCATTAGCCAGGTTGGTTACTTGCTGTTGTAAGCGCCGAATTGTTTCTTTATCAATAATGCTGTCACTAACAGCATCCACATCTTGTTTTTTACCGTCTAAAAACTCTGTTATTTCATTTTCAACTTCAGTATCAATAATTCTTTCAACGGGAATATTTCCATCATTATTTCCATCAGATTTCCAAATTTTGTAGATGCGTTGATAACTGATTTTATACTTATCTGCGATTTCTGATAACGGGATAACATCTTTTGAAGCCTTTATAGCGGATATATCATCATGGGTTAGTAATCTGCGAAGAGGCATGTATATAATAATAAGATATTTTTACAACAATGACAATGACAATGACAATAGCAACAAAAACACTGAATAGATCAATGGAAAAGTGGGGGAACTAT
Organism: Unio delphinus; assembly: GCA_029339505.1. Taxonomy (NCBI): domain Eukaryota; kingdom Metazoa; phylum Mollusca; class Bivalvia; order Unionida; family Unionidae; genus Unio; species Unio delphinus. The sequence continues at coordinate 20,730,299 of JAQISU010000242.1, read as the reverse complement.
CAGCATTATTTATTTTATATACAATTATGATACTTTCCCCATCATTGATAACGATGTTCAAACAACAAAATAACACTTCCACGGTGACTTTGTCACTGGTGAAAACTATTTCACTGAATCCTAACAGCTTTTCCCCATGCAAAATCGACTACTTAACCCTACGAGGTTTTTTATCAAAAATCGATGAAAAATGACTGAAAATCATCAAAATCATTGAAAATCAATCCTAACAGCTTTTCCCCATGCAAAATCGACTACTTAACCCTACGAGGTTTTTTATCAAAAATCGATGAAAAATGACTAAAAATCATCAAAAATGACTGAAAATCATCAAAAATTGGCTCAAAATCAATTAAAATCAATCCTAACAGCTTTTCTTTACGGAAAATCCCATGCAAAATCGACTACTTGACCGTAAAATCTCTTTGACTTTTTCAACTGAAAACCACCAAAAATGGCATAAAAATCATCAAAATGGCATAAAAATCATCAAAACTGTCATTAAATATTTCACCTTGAATAAATTTTACATCACACTGAATATATTTTACATCACACTGAATAAATATTTCACTGACTCTGTTGCAACAATCAATAATTGTATCAGTATCATTCATTATATAAGCCTCAGATGGTGAATTAACAACTCTAACACAATCTCATCTCAGATGATAAATATAACAGCAGTGAGATTTTCTAAAATTATTTATTTTTTCTGCATCAAAAATATATCACCTCTTTTTTGTTGTTGTTGTTATTGCGAAATTGCTTTAGTAAGTAATAACAGTTAAGAAGTACCAATGTGTTTAATATCACTATCTGTATCAGCATGATAGTGTTTTTCAGAAATATTTCTTCGTTGTGCCTCTTTGGCAATTTCTTCTACAGAAAATTTCCCATGGCGCTTATAATGGCAAAATACCCCGCATCTTTTAGTGCCATCATTGAGATATTTCCACAACAGCTGGTAATTTTCTTCATTGGAATTTTCCAAATAAAATCTTTTTCCGTTGTCCGGTTTATAATCGTTGATATTGAATTTTATTTCAGGACGCATCATTGAAAGTATTTTCTTGTCATCGTCGTTGGCATCTGCGTCCAACGCAATAAAATGTTTCGCAGTAGTGATTAGCCCATCAAACTTTTCCCACATCGATTTACTTCTTGATGGATTCGAAAAGATCTGACGGTATATTCTATGAAGCTCATCAGCGATGACCGTGCTAGGTGTCCCTGTAACCCTCATCAAGGAATCAACTTGAACAACAACTCGTGTGGGTAATTTTTCATCAAAATGAATACCACCAGCGATTTCATTATACAACTGAATTTGTTGATCAAATGCGTTTTTACTCGATAATGTTTTTCTATAGCTGATATAGCATACAGATGAATCATCTGCGATTGATTTCCACGCAGCAATTGATTTCCCCATTCCGCAATATGAACCATCTAAATAATCATCACTGGAACCAATACAACCTCGTCCTGAAATATGTACTGGTGGTTCTGTATAAAAAAAATCAGGAACCCTCGTGGGAAATTCACCCCCGTAGCTATCTCGTTGTAACCCCATTAGATATTTAATATATCCTGCTGATTTTTCTGTGACGGTTAACGGCGATGCAATAGCATCTACGGCATTGTCAGGAGATCCCGATAAATAATTGGCGATTCTTGAGTCCAAGTTGTCCCGGGTTACAACAATCTTTTTCCCGTGAAATCTCGGGCAAATAATATCATAATGATCGTCATATTCATATACCAGACAATTATCACAACTCGGTTCAATAATATCAAATGCAGCATTGTATCCATGACGTCGTTTGCAAATAACACAATAGTGTCCAGGTCGTCTAGCAAATGTGACTCTATTTCCACTGGATGTTATTTGTGCGATTATTTGATCGGGTTGTCCAGTGAGCGCCGTTGATATCGCAACAACATTTTCATCTGAAACGTTACTGTTTGTGGGATAATTAAATTCAATAAAACCCACTGGAACATCTTCGTTGACACTTATTAATGGATCAACAGGACCATCCAACGATCGTTTACAAATGCTGTTAGGGGATTTTGATTTGGTCCCGGGTAATTTAATACTGTAGACCCCAGCAATCTTATCAATGTTCCATCCGGGATTATCCGTTGCAGCCTTTGATAAAAATGTCCGATGTGTTTGAAAATCTACAATAAGATCAACGACAACATGATACCCTTTTTTTGTTTCAAATACAACAACGGTACCGTATTGTTGAAAGTATTTTCTAACCGCAACAAGATCTGGTTTAGAATCAATATCACAGATGAACTTTCTGCGTCGTTGTTGTAAAATAATCTCATTAACACATGATTTTCCTTGATATTGTAACATATCAAATTGTTCATAGCTGTCCCACAAATGAAATTGCCCCATCGATTGAATAATTGGTTTTGATGTGATTATACCATCATGGATCAATGATTGGACCGCATCCACTTTTTTATCAAATATATGATATGATATCATTTTATATATATATAATTTCAATATCTAATTAAATGATATTATTTTATATATAATGCCCTCTTGTAAACTCGCTACAAATAAATGCGTATGGCTATCACAACAGACAATAACCCCGTGTGGAAAAAATTCCTACTTGAAATTCTGTGGAACACATGCAATGTTTGCAAAACTAGGCAAATCGGATGGTCCAAGACCATGTCGAGGTTGTGGAAAAGGTGTTCGTGGAAAATATCAGTTGTGTATGGATTGCGGTGGCCATCAATATCGATCCATTGTCAATCAAGATATTAAAATGGCAAGGACACCAACAACTATAGAAGAATTTCTTCGTGATAGAACCTCAATTAAGTCAATTTAACATCTCTATGTTGAATGTGGAAACGGCAGATTACATTTTATTTTATATGAAAATCGGCCGTTTCCACATCGTTGGTTTTCAAAAATGACACAAAAAACTTGTTAAATACCCTTTGCGATTTCGCTTAGACAGACTATTATACGCGTGTGTATAGATATCAACAGACGGATCAGAGAGCCAAGTTCTTAATCGACCATCATACGCCCAAAAAAACATCCAGTATTCGCCTGATGGTAATCGACGAACCCACTCGCGTTTAATTAACCCCGAAACAACACGTGGTAGTTTCAAATATATTTCAGCGGACCTCATTGAGTTAAATTTTTTTAATTGTTTCATCGTGAGATTGTCGCAGATGATTGATTCTGATTATTAAACCCCGCAAACAAGCGGGTACCGTGTTTATAACAAATCCAACTACCCTCGGCAGTCACACCCTTTCCAAACACTAATTTGTCTAGTGCGGGGCAATTGTCATACATAAATTCATCACTATCAGAGTAATCACTAATCATTATACTATATACTTTTTAACATCTAATTGAATGTTGATTAACTATTAATAATAATGGTGAATTCGGCACTTGCGGTTAATAAATGCAACTGGTTGTTTTTAGGATCTACACAGCGATGTGGAAAAAATTCATACGGGGAATTCTGTGGGGTACATAATTGTACTGCAAAACAAGGTTGTCCCGAGGGGCCAAAACCCTGTCTAGGTTGTGGAAAGGGTGTACGGGGAAAATATCAGATTTGTATATCATGTGGATCCCCACAGTACCGTTCCGCAATAGAATACCTCAGACGAAAAAATAAACCAATACCGACCCCAAAAGAGTTTTTAAAGACTTTCCGTGAAAGATTGGTTAAATCGTCAACATCACAGTAAAAAAATGGGCCCAGCAGCAGAGGAGGCGAACCCACCTAATTTCCATCGCGATTTGGACCCTCCATGGGGAAAAAATTCATAGGACCCCAAGCAGCAGAGAGGGTAAATCGGACGATTTTCATGGTAAACCATTAGCAGCAGAGTGGGTGAGTCACAACATCATTGCGACATTTATGATTAATCAACGAAAACGCGAATAAAGTATCACCTGCGAAATCTCATGTTTTCAGACAAAAATCACTAAGGGTCTATTTGTCAAATGGAGACTTATTTTTTTTCTGGTTAAAAAATGAGATTTCGCAGGAAGGTTCTATTTGCCGTTTTAAGGGTATAATCAAAAATATCCGAGAAAGGTTGTCCGATTAACCCCCTCTGCTGCTACTTTGGATACTTCTTCTTCTTTTATTTTCTGCTGTTGTTCCACCACCTTTTGATTTTACTAATGATTCCCTTCTTCTTCTTTTCGTCGGGAATCCAGTCAGGATGCCCCATAGCTCTAAACTTCTCTTGTATCTTTATCCAATTGTTATTTAATCTTTCAAAGTCCTCTTTCTTTTTTTGGTTTTCATTGTCCTTTCTTTCCTTTCTCTCCTTACTCCAGTTATCTTTTATCTTCTTCACTTCTTCTAATAGTTCCTTTCTCATCAGTTCTTCAACTTTCTTGAGCGGGTCCAAACCGTTTTGGACATGGGGGTACTCTGTCAAGATATTATCCAAAAAACACTTGACGTGTTCGACAATATCTATCACTTGCTTCAATGTCCCCACTCTAACATAGGGTGGATTAATGCAGCCTCGTAACTTTTTGGCTTCTTCTTCTAGCATTCCTCCTAAGAGCTCCCTGGCTATTTTCAGTCTTTTTGCAAAGTCCAAACTCTTCGTAATCTTCCATTTATGATGTAGTTTTTCCACTTCATATTCCCCGTCTAATATCCAGAAATAGCTGTGTCTTAAATTGTTGAATAAACTTGATGCTTTCGCCATCTTCTATGGTTATTCCGTGGAATGGTTCTAATGTCAGTCACTTTGACGTGAAAGAAAACACCCCTTACATTCACTTTTCATATTAGATACTATTCACAAATCCTATTATTTACTATCCAAAATCACACCCTATACTAACCACACACACGGGGAAGCAGCCAAAACAAACCATACTATATACTATCCAAAATCACATCCTATACTAACCACACACACGGGGAAGCAGCCAAAATAAACCATACTATATACTATCCAAAATCACACCCTATAATAACCACACACACGGGGAAGCAGCCAAAACAAACCATACTAGAACATGTTTATAATCACACTACTCCTCTCTCACACCCATTGGCAATTGACATAGTATTTCTTTTCTAATTAATTTGGGTAGCCCTGAGAAGGGCTGTTTTTTAAACTTCAAAATGCACCTGGTTAATGCTGGCATCTCACAGGTCTAGCCCCACACACACATCTTCTACTCCAATCATTTTCCCAATTCACTCTTGTGATTGGGAGCGCAGAGGGAGAATGAGTGACTTCACTATCCCAATCTTCTGTTTGAGGGATAGTGAAAGTCTCTTCATTTCTTCCTCTATTCCGCAACCGTGGATGCGGCTGTAGTTGTTGCGGCCGAGACTGTGGTTGTTGCGGTGGGGGCTGCGCCTGTAGTGGACGAACTGGTTCTGGTGAAGGTGTCCTCACCATAGGCTGAACATGACTAGTTTGCCTCATCATGCGGTGAGGAAAAATTGACATTTTCATTTCCTTCTCCTCTTCTTTCTTTTTACTCTTCTCCTCTTCTTTAATTCTGGTCTCTTCTTCTTCGGCCTCCAATGCCAGCTCGTCCAGGAGACGTCTAGCATTCTCCAGATGCATTTGAAGCTCTCTTAACTTTTGAACTCTGTTCATCTTCTTTGATGCGCCAACGATGGGTAGCCTGACTGACGAGTGCTTCTTTATATATAGTTCAAGCGCGGACGTGATGGAAAACACCCCCTAGATCCAAAAAACTTACATTATCCCTATCATTACCAAAAACACGCGGACGTGATGGAAAACACCCCTCACTTTTATACTTTACTCATATTAATTATAAATTTAACAAGTTTTTTTGAAAAAAATACGTTGTGCTTATAGACGCACTTCAAAACAAAAGTAAAATGAGATAGTGATTATAGACTCACTTCTATTTTTTTCTAACTTCCTCACATACCATGAGCAAATTGAATGATTAATTCTTTTCGAGAATATTGGGTAGCCCTGAAAAGGGCTGTTTTTTGTGTGTGTACGAGGAAGGATGGCAATCTTTTATCGTCTAAGATTGCGTCCTCGTTTGGCTACACGATAGGGTCTGCTTCTTCGGAAAGAGAAAGAGAACTCTTTCGTATCCACACGACAGTCGACAAAACTTCTGTCTGGTTCCTGCTGTTGTTGTTGCTGTTGTTGCTGCTGCTGTTATCTCTGCTCTCTCTGTTGCTTCTGAAGTCGATACTTCTCAGTCCATTCTTCTTTCTCTTTTTGAATTTCCTCTCTGAAGAGTTCTTCTATGAGGTCTTCCGTTACTTGTAGCATTCTCACATTTTCTATCTCTTCAGGCTTTGGCATCAGATTGTGTCTGATACGATGCAGAGTGACGTAAGCTTCGTTCAGCTTAGCTAGTCTTGAGCACATCTTCGTAGGAGGATGAGTCAAACAATGGATGGTCAGACTGGTTAGTTAGTTAGTTTAATTAAAGTCGTTTTCGCCCATGTGGGCATGTACGACTGGTTAATTCCCTGTTTGGGGATAATTAATTATTTCGGGGGGAAGGAATCGTGCCTCATCCCCCAGGCATTAATGCACTCATTTGAGTGCTTTTTAATTAGTCGACAGGTCGTGGCACCATAAGTGCCAAACGACCTGTATGGAAGACTGCATGAGTGGGAATAGACCCAGCACGCACTCATGATAATCGATATTAGAATTGCCTGTCAGCTACATTATACGACGTCTCATTGGATTGTTGCCTTTTATGACGTCACCCCGGTTCCGTGATTACACGCTCATCGGGGCACCTGATTTAGACGAGTGGGAATCGGCCCACACACTCGTCTGTTTGTCCGTGTTGTCAGAGGGAAAGGACGAAAGGAAGTCGACAGGGAGGCGCTGTAGTCAACTAGATGGCTGCTGAATGATAATATCAAATTAATCCCAGTTGTTTATTTTGTGTTATTGGGTTCCCTAATACCAATTATGTGTAAGCCACAATCGTAATTAGAATCACGCATCAAATAGTAAGAAAATTTTCCTAACGCCTATCTTTCAAACTAATCTAGTACAAAGTGTACACGAGTAATTCCCTAATTATCTATAACTAATGGTCAAATGACCAATACAATGAGTTTCGTCAATATTAGGTAATGTGAGTAGAAAATTTTGAACGGTATCCAAAAAGATCAAATTTGGTGTGATTGGTTAATCGAATTGGGATTCCAAGCCAAATTGGAATCCCTTGAGATAATGAGGCAATATAGCCCTTAAAAAGGCTTTATGTGGCTAGTTGAAGGTTCCGCGGTGATCTTCCTCTTTTTGACATTCTGCCGCACTCCGACGTTCTTCACGAGTCTGTGCTGGGAATGCCTCAAATCCGTGCACTTGAGAGAGATATACAGCAGTTTCTACCAGGGTGGAGAGGGAAAGAAATTGCCACGCCTGTTGATAGTTTTGATTGAGTGTTCTCACTGCAAACTGCCACTGTTGCGGTCTCGGTTTTCTTGTTTTGAGTGTTCTCCAGGCCATGTACTTGACGGCGTTGATGTAGTTGCCTGCCTTTTTTGTACTTTCCAACAATTCAGTGAGTCCCATGAGATGAATTTTTTGTATCATGGGGTTGAATTCCTCATCTTCAATTTCCTCAGTAGCCTCTTGTTCTTCTCTATTTTCAGTGTGTGTTTCTTCCTCCTCCCCTTCCCCTTCACTAGAGGATGAAACTTCCAGGTCTTTCTCTACTGAGGTTTGTTGTTGTTGTGCTGCTGCTGCTTCTTCATTACATTTTCGATGGTGTTCTCTGATGGATACCATCGATATGTCGGTTTCAACTTCTATGTTATTTGTAGGCCTTTTTGGTGGAGTTTTTGATTTTGGAGTATGGGCTACCATGCTCGCATATAGCTCCGAAGTCTGCGAATGTTGTTGCTGTTGTTGTAATGGTGGTCGTATTGGTGTTCTCCCCAGAACGTGGTCGGGTCTTGCCTGGGCAGTCATAACAATTGGCCTGGCCTCTTGGAGTTCTTCTCCTCCACTAACTGATGTTGTTTTATGTATTGGCTCAGTTGACTGCTGTAGTTTGTTCACTTGTTGAATCTGCGCTGGTGGGCTACTAGCTTGCTGGGTCTGCAAAAACGATTGCTCCCTCTGCCGCTGCACATGTTTACCACCGCGTCGATTCCTTGGCTTAATTCTAATTAATTCTTTTTCCCATATTAACAGGAGAGTTGTTCTGTTCGCCTGTGCACGAATGCTCCAGCCTGATGCGACGTTGAGGCCAAGGCCCCTAAGTGCATTCAATGCTTGGTCTGGTATAATATCCAACGCTAGCTCCATTACTGATGTCTTGCTATCTGCTCTTTTCGCTGGTCAGACTGGAGACTACCCCTGCTTTATATGGTTCAAGCGCGGACGTGATGGAAAACACCCCTCGACGGTTTAGGGTTTTGAAACGTTTAGATAGTTTGATGTGAGGGATAGAAAGAAAAGTCAAAGAGCATTTATATGAATACAAATATAGAACAAACGACAGAAGCATTGATTTTAAAAACACAACATTTTTTATTCAAATAACAAAACAACTCACAAAACACAATTTTTTTAAATAACAAACATTTTTTTCAAATAACAAACATTTTTTTTTCAAATAACAAACATTTATTTCTTCTATAACTCTAATACATTATCTTTGACAGGGTTGACAACGTTGTGAATTAAATTGAGATTTCCACTGTTGGAAGTCATTGGGCCATTGATGTACACTACTTTTCCTAGCTAAAGACAACAGATAGCCATAATGGTCACAAAACCATCGATCTACTTTGTCATCGTTTCGAGACGAATGACGATCAAAATAAGTCACTAAATGTTCTAAAGAATATCCAAGACTGCGATGATGCAGATAATAGACACAATATTGTCCACACACCATAGAATCTGTGCCTTGTAATTTCACATTATTGAATCGTGTCGTCTGGGCATTTCTTCTCATAAAGTCAATGATATCATCTTCGAAAGGGGGCAATCCATACGAATCAAAATATTCCACACAACCCTCTTGAGGAAAGTAGACAGCTACTCAGTGAGTTGCTTGAAGATGACTGTCATCTGTATTGATGACATAAGCTTGATTCTCTTGAGGTTTACGATGAGGTAGTTCATTTTTAGCACACACCACAGGATTCCAAGAAGCAGTGTACGAACTACGGTTCAAAAGATAATAAAGTTCCCAGGTATCCATTTTTTGTTGTGTAGCCTTGTTTTTTTCCTTCTTCACAGGTGATGATAAGTCATCAATTAAATCCAGACTTTTTGCTTGAAACGGTCTGACAAGTAACTGATGGTTTGCTTCGTCTCTTTACTCTTGGCCAAGAGAGCTTCGATGCGATCAATTTCTCGAGCAAACAATGGAGGAGAGGAATGATCACGTAAGCCTTTATACCACTGAAGTAACACGGCTTCTTCTGAGATGAGACTCCAAGCTTCGTTCAGATAATTGTCCAGTTTTTCTTCTTGACTCATCATCATACATTTATCGTCTTGAATTTGACTGGGATGATCGATTTGACATCCATAACAATCTTTTTTAATCATCTCTCTCATTGTATCCTCCAAGTGTTGTGCAAAACAAGCCACTAACTGTTGTTCCTGTTCTGGCCACCTGGATTGCATGATCACTACTTCTTCTTTTTGGTCTTGGGGATCTGCTTTTACTGTAACCTCCCATTCCATGGATTTCCACTATTCAAAGAAGGACAAGGGTCTTCCATAATGTACTAATAGTCTAGAATGACTTCTCTCAAACTGTTGATTTCTATGGTATTATCGAATTCGGCATACAGAATGACATTCACCGTTTCGGTAAGAGGTACTGCAAACTGAAGTTCCACACGCAGTTGCCCCGATTTTATAGGGTGGAAATATCCCTCGTCGCTGCCTTGGTCTGGAGTGAAATCAAAAGCCCACAAAGTGTAACCTCCTGCATAATCGTTGTAGGAAATACCGTGACTGGTGTTGGTTCCTAACTGTCCTGTGGCTTCGTACAGCGACAAGTACGACCTCAAGTAATTCTTCTGGACGCCAAAGTTGGGTTCGAAAGGCCTGGTACACAAAGTTTTGCCATCGCGACTGACTTCGATTTTGGATACTCTGCTGTGCTTAAACTCGAAAGGATTTTTATCGTGGGCACCGTTGAGGGCTGCATTGCTGACGATACCAATGAATAAACGTTTGGGTAACTGTCCTTGGAACAGATGATCTTCGATCTTGGATCTTTGGTCCTTGGCAATGGTGAACGTTTTGACTTCCACGCGGCGTATCGGATACTTGGCTGTCGTTCTGCTCAAAGTGTGACTGATATCATTTCCCACTTTAGGTAACACTTCCACACGACGCACATATAACCTGGCTTCTTCGATCATGGTTTTGTACTCGTTGGTATCAGCCATCAAATGGAAAGCAGCACTGCTACGATTCAGTCTCAAGCGAATATCCACCCCGTTTAGCAAATACTTCTCTTGAAACCACATGTCCAAATGCAAACAATCGAACAGTTCTAAACTACGTCCTACAATTTTCTTATCACGCTCGATAAAACCCTCACTGTGAGAATTGTTAGCTTCTGCGGCTATGGCTGTGTCGTCAAACTTATCTGCGGTGTCAGGTTTCCATACCACGCAAGCATCTAAATGAGTGTTCTTTGCTTCTTTTCCGTACGTCAAGAGATTTTCGAGGTACGCTCGGTAAGGGTAAGTATCCATGCTACTACTGACCAGTTTGTTATTCATGTACAAATCCACATCGCTGAACAAGGAATGCATGAAATTGTTGACGGGAGCTACTTTGTTCGCGTCTGCTACAATGGTGTTGTCATCCGTTTTGATCACTTTTACTTTCAAATACAAGTAACTGTTGTTGAGATCGATGTAATCTTCGGGTTGTCCTTTGATTTCAAACTCGATGGGAGCTGAATCCGTCAAAGAGGAGACGGGATGAAATTCGACCCATTGGGCTTCTTGCATGGTCATCATCGTGGGTGGCATGGCAAAGAGATCCAGTTCCGACTTGGAACAGGCACAAGATTCTTGGTGCATCATTTTCTTTTCTCAGTTTCTATGTGTTTTTTACTTTTAATGATCAAAAATGTCTAAGTCTCGAGCGGTTCTTCTTTTCTTCGTCTTTCGAACTTTTGAGGTACGGAGACTTTTGAAAGGGTGCCTTCGTCGACGCTTTCTACCTTGTCCTTGCTGTGTCCTCAGGGAAGCAGGAATGCCAGACTCGGTACCGTTCAGGGCATTTATAGGACTTTCTCGTCGACCCAAAATCTTTTTACCCGTTTGAAGCAAGACATTTTTGCCTGCTCTCAAAAAAGCTTCTTTAGGGTTTTGTTTGTCAATGAGAACATTTTGAAGAAAATCTTTGCCGTGAGTCAATGCGGCATCTTTTAAGGCGTGCAATCCTCGTGTCACCATCGGTTTTAAAACAGGGACCACGGAACGAAAGTCTGATTAAAAAATCTCCTAAACCATATCCTCGTTGTCGAGTGACTCCTTGGTACACAGGATACATCACTTTTTCAGTTGTTTGAGAATCGTTTTTGAAAATGGAGTTTCACTGTGACTTTCCCTTTGGTAAATGGAATATTTTTTCCTAGTTCTCCTTTTATAGTAATGTTGACACTGTCGAAATACGACTTACTGACCGGCAAATAATGAGGATGTACAAATTCGCGGTGAACGTGATAGGTATTTCCACCTTCCTCGTCAGCGGCGACGACAGAATCCACTTTGAAAGGAATGACACGCAGTAACGGTACAGAGGTGTGTCCTACCACGTTGTACTCCACCACATCGGAGTACACAAACATCAAGTTGAGTCCTTGGTTCATTTCTATAGGGGATCGAAAATATTTTGCAAAATCCAAGTTACTGGTTATGCCTGGTATTTCTTTTTTGTTCTTGAGTATCTTGAGGTCTCCACCCAAAATATCATACAATTCAGGACAAAAGGTAATGGCTATCATTTTGTCACCTGAAAATTTCATCATGAGGCGACGAGCCACTTTATGGTACTCAAAGGTAACACTTTTTTCAGTTTTGTCCAGGGGTTTACCAAACAAAGTATTGAACTTGTTTGCAATCGTAGTCACTAAATGTTGACCACTAAAATAATAGCCTGAAGGGATCTTGAAATGATAGGTAGCGAGATTAGTTATGGCGTTCTGCTCTTTTATTATCGCCTCATCGGAAAGGATTTTGTCTCGATCGTTTAATGATTTTTGCAATGCCGTGTCATACACTTGTACGGAAAAAGTGTTTTGATTTTCGACGATGTTTTTGATTTGTGTCGGGTGTATTATTTCCACTAAAGCTACTTCCCAATGATCATCTTGATCCAAATGCATGGCTTGAGGTAATTTAGACGTGTAACAACACAATGTGTTGTTAGGAAACACCTCCATGGAACTGTCACTAGGTAACGTTAAGTAAAATTGGTTAATAGTGTTGTTCATATTTCCAATGTTCTTCTGTCCGAGGAGTCACTCGAGGTTAAAGGAGTGTCTAAAAGAGGATTGTGATTGGAAGGGTGACTGTCAGGAGAAGGACTAACGTTGGACGCAAGACTCCCAATATTGTTACTGTTGTTCCCGTTGTAAGAGTATTTCAGGGAAGGATTGGGAAGAAGATACCCGATGCAACTGCTGAGTAAAATAGTCCACAATTGTTTGTCTCCTTGTTGCAAACTCAAATTAGCAATGGCTGCACCAATGACACAATATACCACAAAGATTTGACAGAAAAAAACGATTTGCGTTTTAGGGACACGTTCTCCACACCACACCCACAAGGGTTGCTTTTGGAAATCTTGCAGAGATGACGTGGGTGAAGGAGTAGTCACTGTGGTCGCTGAAGCTGTATTGAAGGGCATGATGGTCACTTCTTTTTTATAGTCGATGACTTGCGAAGCGTCAATCCAAGAATCAAAACTAGGAGAATATCCTTTCCAACGTACTTTGACTTCTTTGACACGACGTTTTCCTACTTTACGGGTTCTTCGTTCGAGAATGCTTTCAATGTCGTACACGTCGTCTTCTTTTTTGGTGACACGTTGTAACTCAGGCAAGTAAAACGTTCCTTTTAATACTTCTCCGTTCATGTCTTCCAATTTATAGACGGTAGGATGACGATCGCGCACTCGTCCAGTAACACGAAACAATTCGGTGGTCCAGTTGGGTAAGTAACCTTTGTCGAAAGTGCGTTTGGTTTTGCCAATGCGTACCCAATCTCCCGGGGTTAACACTTCTCTACCTTTCTTGGGGTCAGTCCTCGTCCGGGACGTACCAAACAGACGCTCAAAAACAGTTACTTCGTTGTCAGGTGTCACCTCTTGTGGGGAACGTCCAATGCTTCTATGGTAAGATTGATTGTAGGCTTGGACTAAGTGTGGTAAGACGTCGATGTACATGAGAGTGTGTTGATGCGTAAAATATTTCCACATGCGTTCTTTCAAGGTACGTTGGAAACGTTCCACGATACAGGCTTGGTTTCAGGATTTTCGGTGGTGAAAAAATGAATGTCACGTTTTTTTAATTCTCGTTGGAAAGCTTGGTTCAGAAATTCGGTACCTTTGTCGGTTTGCCATCGAAGAGGGTGACGACCACTTTGTTTCAATACCAGTTGCAAAGCTCATACTAACTCTCCGCTCGATTTGGATGTCAATGGTACGACCCAGGCAAATTTAGAAAAGACGTCGATGACACAAAACAAATATTTGTAGCCACGATTGTAGGTGGCTAAATGAGAGACATCAGCTAAATCGGCTTGCCATTGATGATCTATGCCTTCCACTTGAGTGCGACTTCTGTGAAATTTTCGTCGAATGGGTTTGTATAAAGTGTACGTCGCTTGTTCTTGTAACCATCGTTGTACTGCTGGTAAACGGAGCTTTTTCAGGCGAGTTTTGGCAGCACGATACAATTTCTGAATGCCTCCGTAACCTGCAGGGTGAGCTGGATCGTAGTAAATGCTGGCTAATACCTTCTCCATGGTTTTTGTTAATAAGGTACCCACTCTTCGATGATATTGCTTTGGGTGGGACGAAATGCGGGTTGTTTGGAAACGGTTTTACGTGTCCGATGTGCCACAGGAGTCGACGTCGAGGGTACTGGTGGTAGTGGTGGTGGTGGTGGCGGAGGTAATGGGATAGCTTCTTTTGCCTTCTTTTCTTTTCTCACTTCTGGTTTCCTTTCTTTCTTTTCCACATCTGTCGAAGAAGGAGTAGCCATCATCTTTTTAACCCAAGTTTTGAGTTCTTCTCGTGGGGGAGTGGGGGAAGGGGTTAACAAGGAAGCGGCAATCTTACTCGGAATGGGAGTGGTAGTGGGTGTTTGAAAGAGATCATGGGGTTCTTCTTCCTTGGGTAATGGTGGGGTAACGTCTGTTTTAACCGCTGTAGAGGGCGAGGGTGACGGGTTATTCATTAGAGCCTTAAAATCGGACAAAGTGGGTTGAGCTGTTTGTTCCACAGCTTTCTGATGAAAGAGTTGTAGCCGTTTCAAGAGTTGACCGTACTTTTGTGATTTTTCGGTTTCGGATAAATCGTGGCGATGGATCAAGGATTGCAATTCGTGTTGTAATTGCGACATCTCAGCCAAATTAGGATTAGGTGGTAAATGGGGGGTTCGTTGTTCTTGCCAATGATGGTATTCCATCCATCGTTTGTAAGGAACCAAAGTTAGTTTTCGTCCTTCCATGGGCTTTCAAAGGTTATGTCTGAGATTGTGGTGCTCCATAGGGTCCTTTTATCTTCTACTCATCCCTTGAGTCATCCCTTGTATCAAACCTGGCAACACGCCGGTTAGCACATTTTGCGCTAATCCTCCCAACAAAGGAGCAAGAATGGGTAAAAATCCTCCGCGTTGCACCAACATCTTTTTCTTTTGACGGACGGATATTTTCTTTTGGACCATTTGACGAAGAACGTGTCGATGTTTGGCGAAGCATTTTTTCTGGTGTGGAGACAAAGGTATCGTGCCTTTCAAAACATTCAAACAACATTCGCACACGGTATCGATGACATCTTTGGAGGCCGTTTTAATGATTTGTTTTCGCATGGGTGGAGAGGCTTTGGACAGGACGGACAACATGTCTCCGTGTTTGGCTAAACGAGGAGGTAGTCCTTTCCTTTTCTTTCCTTTGTGGGGTGAATAAGAATGTTTTCTGCGAGGTGACATCTTTGCTTGTTCGTTCCAGAAATACACTGGCGTCAAAGACTTGATACACACCCTCTTTTATCTTCTTTTTCTATTGGCTTCTCAAAAGGTAGCGGCATGCCTCGCTAAATCCTCAAAAGCAGGGCTAAAGATGCCAGTTCGGTTATTAGCTGAATTGATTAATTTTCTTATTAAAGATCCTCCCCTTTGGTGACTTCTCTTTTTCTTTGGATGACTGTGTCTTTTTACGGGAGGACGTCGTTGTTTGGTTTTTGAGCGTTTTGTAGGATGACGAAATTGTCTTTTTCCTTTTCCTTTTTGGACAGTGGAACGTCGAGGGTGGTGGTGGTGGTGTGCACGTTTTTGAGGAGGCATCCTTGAGTGTTCAGCAGCAGCACAGAAAAAATACTGATTGACGTCGTGGTCTTCAAGTCAATTTTATACTGGAATGCGACGCCACTGATTATCTTTGCGTCGTATCAACTTCATGGCAGGTAACACACGTCGTGAAGGAGTTCGTAACGGACTCAACCGGGACAGTTCTTGTTTAGACAAATCTAGTAAACTCTTTAACATGCCAGATCTTTCTTGGACTTTGACTTTGGGGGCTGGTACTTTGTGAGCAGCTGCTACTGCCGCTAATGTGGACGAGGGTGTCACCGGTGGAGGAGACGTTTTGGGAGACGCAGATTTCCAATGTTTCATCAAATTAGGAAAAACGTGTGTCAAATTGGCTTTGGCTGGCATCACCCGCAACGGGGAAGTGGAAGCACCAGAGGCTACTGGCAACGTAGTCCCTGCCAAACGTCCTTGTAGATCTTTTCTTACAGGTCGTGGTTGACGAAGATAAGGTTGCGTCCTGGCCGAAGTGCCTCTTTTGCGGGTGACCGCTTTTTTCTGTGGACTTTTCTTTTCCTGTGTTTTTGTCTTGTCACCCTTGTTCTTTTTCTTAGGGGTTTGTTTGGCTTTTTTTGTTTTCTTGGGGTGAACTTTGGGAGTATTGGGATCCCATTTTAAAAGGGAACGAATGATGACACCTCCTAGAGAACCACTACCTCCAGGGTTCAATATGATTTGCTTTTTGATTTGAGTGTCAATGCGAGGATCGGCCAGTTGCGTCAAGGCTACTTTGTTTCTGTCAAAAAAGCGTTTGGTTTGATGTGGAATGTGAATGATGCCTTGCAGTATTTGACGTGCTGTCACCGTAAACCATCGTAAGACTTCTTTGAGACTGGCTTCTAAGACGTGAGCACGTATTTGTGGATTTTTTTCGCGACTGATGCCGTACAAGGCACGAATCAATTTGATGGGAAGATGAGACTGAAGGGACGTCATGTTGACGATGTATGAGACAAGGTCAAAGTGACCCAAGGTTTTTATAGATTTTTTTAGTGCTTCATATGGTTATGTCGACGAGGAGGAGGTGTACACAACAGGTCCTCCGTCTTGACACCAGTCGTGAAACAAATTGGTACGAAATCGCAAATAATCAGGGGTAGTGAGTTTTAAATCCACGAGTAAATAGGCGTGTGGCGTTTGAGTGGCATCATCGTACGGATGAGTCAGCCAATGTGTTCCTAACTGTTTGGCTAAGACTTGCACTTGTGATTTATCTCGAGGACTTTTAAACAAGACCACGTAATGAGCATTGAGACTAATGGTACGATGGGCTTTACTTTGTTGAAATAAATTTTGTGTAATGTAAATGACACTGGCATTACGACGATGCCCTTTACGTGTAAACCACAGTTTAATTTCTTCTTCATCTTCTCCTAACATGTCGTCAAAAATAACACAATGAGTTTGACTAGGGTCAGACACGATCCCCTCGTCTTCTTTAGGAATGCCTGCTACAAACACAATGGAATCACCTTGACTTTCTTGCAAAAGGCTGTATGCCGATTGCCACTCTTTGTAACACCACACGATGCGTTGAGGTGGACGATCGATCAAATGATGTTTATGTTTGATCAAACGTTTGACAAATTCGGTTTTGCCTGAACCGCTTTGTCCAGCAATTAACATGTTAAAAGGATGACGAATATACAAGGCTTTCCAACTAGCCTGATCTAAGTGTTCGTCAATGACTTTGAATGTCGAGGGGGAAGGAGTAGTATAAAGAGCAGAGTGAGCCATAGTCGTGTAGTGGTATGACACGATTGACACAAAAAACAGACAAGACAAGAGGTTTTTATACTTTTTTCAAGACACGTTTATTTCAATGCATGTTTTAAATTCGAACAACACGAAAGACAAATATACATAAAAGCCAAATGGATAAATACAGGGATAAAATACATAGGGAAACGATCAAAGTGGCATATAAACAAGTCACTGTACAACATGGTTTGGGTAACGAAGGTATCCTAGAGGTAGTGTGTAATGTTCTTATAGTCTCCTCTACATGAGGTATAGTCACATAGGTGTCCTCTCGAAAGGGTCTTTGCAGGGGAATGTCCATGACAGTTCTGTCTTGAACAGAGGGATTGTCCTGGGTGACAGATTCTTTTTCTTCTTCTTCTGGTACTGTCACTAACACAGGTTTAAAAGTGACTTTTTTCACTCGACGATGTATTTTAGGAACACAACGCTTGGGCATAATGGGATGCTTCGTTTGTCCAAGCCTCAAAATCCCAACTTTTCCAGTCACGTACATCTGTCCAATGAGGGTGTAAATCACAAGCTACACACACATCTTCATACACTGCTTCCGTACGTAAAAGTTGACGAATCTTTTTTTCTTGGAGAGGTGGAGACGTATCCAGATGAAAGCGTAAGGCTTTGAACAGAATAAGTCTCTCGTGGACATTTAAAGGAACCACCATACTGTCTTATTTTTTTTTGATAGGTAGTGATCGTAAAGTGTCCACAAAGAATCGACAGGTAAACGAAATCCCAGAAAGCAAGTCACTGAAACACACACTACACGTCGACCCCAATTCATAGGGTATAGTTCTTGTAATAAGTGTTCGTAATCTTTCACCGTGTGAATCTTCTCATTGATATCCTTCCACGGAATCTGTTGGATCACAAGTGATAAAGGTTGTGGCATGGTTGTTCTCTTTTATACTTCTTTAGGTCGAAGACTATCAGTGTATATTCAACCCAGAATTAAACATAGAATTAAATGTGCTCAAAAAGCGAAAGTGATTAATATAACGTGTAATTTCGTCTCACTGCCATTCAGGGTAACGGTCAAGAAGGATCAAAACATCTTCAGATGTAAACGTAGTAAATTGGAAACAGAGCAAAAAATACCCTTGATCCAGAGAAATCTAACACGTTGGTTAATTTTTGTCACTTGCCTTTTGTGAATTTCACGACACAAATGCTCTACAGTCACCCATTGAGATTTTTCTTTAGCAAGACCTTGCCAAACGTCCTTGTAGATATTCTCTTGCAATTCGTGAGGTAATCCTTGAATATTATGTTTTAGAGAGGGTTTATATACTGGTCTAGGTGTGTTACACGACATGGAGCAGTAGTGTCACTTCCAATCACTAGGTCCTACTAAAGGCAGGTATTGACAATTCGGAGACCATCGAGCATGTTCCTAGTAAGCGGAATCTTTCTGTTCCCACTCGTAAATGGATACACCACAACTGAAACACTTGACTTTATCCCCTTCGCCCAAGTAGAAAAATCCGGCTCTGGCTAATTCTTCAGAAGTTGGTCCAGGCAGATATTTTGGCCATTTATCTTTGAAGGTTTGGAATCGACTTTTAAAGTGACAGTATTCAGGCAAACTCGTCGGGAACGAATATTCGACTCTCCTCACTTCTGTTCGATGCAGGTACGGTGAAATTCCTAGAGTCCACGATACCGTGTGGCACTGCTTTTGCATCCCTCAGGTTTGACACGCACAGCATCACGTTCCAGGGTAGATATAGGGGTAGTAGTCATAGCAAAGTTCCCACGATATCTAGCTGAATCACTGAGGTCACAGCGCCTGGCATCACTACAATCGTAAGGTATAGCATCGCACTCTGTAACGCAATTACAGTGCATACCGCAAGGACACTTACAGTTTCCTTCTGGACAACTTCCGTTGCAATGCATGGGTCTTATCCATCCAGTACTTTTCACACTCTGGAAAGGTACATTTGTTTTACAATCCCCAAACTTGAATGATGTCTGTTTAAATGGATTCATCTTCTTTTCGCTGGGTCGTTGTAGTGACAAATGAACTATTGGTCTTGGACGATGTCCCTTTTTATATGCTGCCCAATTTTGACGTGACCGTACGGTAGAGTAAAGTGATTGGGAAGTCGTACTCTTTTTTGGTACACGATTTGATAGACTTTTTCGGCTAACGATTTG
Source organism: Unio delphinus (assembly GCA_029339505.1). Classification (NCBI taxonomy): domain Eukaryota; kingdom Metazoa; phylum Mollusca; class Bivalvia; order Unionida; family Unionidae; genus Unio; species Unio delphinus. The sequence goes on along the minus strand of JAQISU010000242.1, from coordinate 20,710,780 downwards.
GTGTGTGGGTAAACGGACAATCTTGTGCGGTTCGTGGGTAGTCACTTTAAACGTTTCATCCTGTCCCGACTGTAAGGCTTCTTGTAGTACGTTAAAGTTCACCACTCGACTGGTGCGATAATTGAGAGTCAATCCTTTCACTTTACATTCGGTGTGCATTTCTCCTTGTGGGTCTCGGTATTCGTAGCCGTAATTTTTAGGACCACCACTTGCAAAACATAGAATCTTGTCGTCGGGATGTTCATCGGTCCAGGCTCCTAAACGGTCTCCTTCGATGACAGGGTTACACTGGTTCGGTCGGTGAATGTAGATGCAACTGTCCGTGTCAAAATACAACACACGATCTCCTAACAGTTCTAACACTTCGTACAATTTTAAGCGAGCGTGGGCTGTCACGTAAGCTGCAAAGATAACATTTCCAAATTTGTCGGCTTCTACAAAGTCTTGTTCTTCTTCGTAATTGACTAAGATCAAGTCCTCACGAATGACGTCCACGTGTTTCATGACTTTGGTTGGGTCGTGAATCGTCTGGAAGTAGCGAGACGGCTCGGACAAATACTCCGTCTTGGGTAAAGATGGACGTTGTGCCATTTTACCCCACAAGCAATTGAGCATCACTTTGGCAAACGATCGCCTTCCTTCGTTTTTCTCGATGTGGTCTAAAGTGATACCTTCCTGCTCCCGATATTTTTCTTTGAATATCTTTTGGTCTTCGGGAGTGTGGCACCAGGACGGCCAGCCGCTAGCTTCTTGTTTTAGTTTTAAAAAAGCATCCACGTAGTCTGCAAAAATACCTTTCTGTGTCTCGTCGCCCTTGCGGTATTGTTGTGTCTTGGGAAAGTGATAAATTTCGTACACTTCTAACAGTCGGTATCCCAGGTCCAGAGCTTTAAACAATTCCACGCTCACCCACGTTCCTGTCAAGGCGCGTTCTTCCTGGCTGTGCTGACAAGGTTGGTCTTGGTTGCACGTTTCGGCACATGTGCGACACAAAGGAAACATCAGTTTTCCTTGGCAATGGTGAGGTAAAACGGGATGGTACAAGTCTGTGGGAGGCAAGACTTTGCACTTGATCAATCCTTCGTACTGACGTATGTGGTCCAAGTCAATGTGTTCTGTCATTAATTTTGGGTGTCCTACGGGAAAGTGACAATATTTGCACACGTAAGGATACAGCGAACACACGTCCAAGTATTTGATTTCTTCTCCCTTCTCTTCGTCCGCCTGGTACAGCAAACAGGTGGCATTCGTTCGTCCTCCGTACAAACTATCCCGAGGGTTCAGTGGGTCCACCCACTTGTAACTCTCTACGATGCGTTTAAACTCGGGATCGGTTTTCAAACGGTGATCGTACTCATGTTCCCACATTTCCACCACCTGGTATCCTTGCTGTTCTAAATTCAAACGTCGTTGACAAGTAATCTGGTACAAGTCTTCCATGGTTCGTTGTAAAAACTGATTTTTGGTGTTACGCTGAGGGTAGCATAGGGGACATCCGTGAAATAAACATCCGTTAAACTCGTACACAATCTGAGGGTTTTCTAAGTCCCAACCATCTACCGAATACGTTCCGATGGTCTTTTCGCCTCCTCCGTTGCGAGCGTGTTGAATCCATTTGTCTTCCTTGTCGCACAAATAATGAAGCCAGCGTAGGGCTTTGACCGAGTATTGACGTTTGACAAAATTTGTCGTTTGAGGACTGATGACAGCTAGAGTATTTTCGGGCATGAAGCGTTTTCGGTACACTAAGGAACATGCTTTGGCAATGGTACAAGCTTCTTTCAAAGGATCGATCCCTCCGTATTTCATGAACAATTCTCGAAATTTTCCACAACAGCGTCGTAAAATGTCCACGTCAGATCGACAATACTTTAACATTTCTTCTTGAAAGTCAAAGGGGTCCGAGGCGTGAGTCTGGTACCAAGCATGGAAAGCTTCTCGTTGTTCGGTGCGCATGTTATCGGGGTCGTAGTCGTCAGCCTCAGGCAAATGGGGTAGAACGGCATGTTGATTGGCTTCGGTATTAAAAAAGTGTGGAAAATAACCTTTGACCATTTCTGACATTCTAAACGTTTTAGGCATGCGACTCAAAGGCATGGCCAAGTAACACATCGAATCTTTAAACTGTACTTGTCCTACTTGCATAGAAATGATTTTGGCTCCGTTCAAAGTCACTTGAGGCCTTTCGGTACTTTGTTCCGCATAGTATCTAAGCAGAAATTGCCCATCGTATCCCGAAAAATTGTGAGCCATGACCGTGGCATGGTGATGACAATCGCCGTAACGTTCGATGTCTTCTGGACTCCACGTTTCGTCAATGGGGTTTAGGATCCATTGGGCAAAATCGGCTAGCGTGTTTGGTCCTCGAAAGATTTTTTCACGTCCTCCAGGAATCTTGCTGCAGTGAGGGCAATGACTGAAGATAGGTTCTTGGATGCACTGCTCGCACGCTCGGTGAGCTACGCAGAAATTAGGAATGTGAATACCAGTTTCTTGCATGCATTCGAAATCAAAAAAGATAAAATTTCCTTTCTTCTGGGTATCATCTGGTTTGGGTTGATATTTTTGAATGAAGCATTCGTGGTCCAAGTCCACAATTTGATGACAAATGTGACATCGTTTCTTCCCTCGACAAACGTGAAACTTGGTATTACTGGTACGTATGCCTTGTCCACAAGTAGGACACAATCTCAGAAGTTGACAAGTACTTTTCTGCTGTGAACCTTGCATCTTCAAATGTTGTTGGTAACAGGTAAGACTGACAAAAGTGCGCTGACACACAGCGCAATGCACTCGTACTTGTCCTTTGTCCAGACAAGGTTGAGAGGCCAAACATCCCTCACATTTCGATCCACAATGCTTGTGCTGTTCTCGATTGTTATAACCATAGTCACATTTTTCACAGTAGTAACTGAATTTCAGAAATCCAGTGATACTGGTAATGGTATCAAAATGACCATCGTGATGATAGACGTGAATGTATTTTCCGTCTTTGAAATCGTGGCCTCGAAACGAAAGAGGACCACGCACTTCTTGAGGGTGAACTTTCAAGGTGTAACGTGGAGCCAAGACGTCTTGCAATTTTTGCATTTCTGGAATGCAACAAGGGGTGTCTTTGGATATCCCCGCTTGCTGTAACAGGAGTTCTGCTTCACTTCTTTGTTTGGCTCGGTCCGATTGTTGAATAGTTTTCCAGGCTCTTTTCCATTCTGCCGTGTCGTTCTTGTTGGCATACATTTGTCCCACGACGATGGCACGGGCTAAACACATCTGGTCTTGAGGATTGTTAATTTGGACGAGGCTTCGCTTCATGTTGCGAAGGCTGTCCACCAATAACACTTTTTTGCGTCCGGTCCCCTGGGGAAGAGACACGTGAGTCATGAACAGTGTGGCTTTTCCATCGGTGATGTGAAACTTGTCGTTGGATTGTTGCACATGTTGAATTTTGTCAATGACTTTGGAAGGTGTTAATTGTGATGGGTTAGTAAACTCGATCCAAACGGGAGACTTTGAATTATCGTGATGAATAGAAAGTCTCAAGCGATCGTCTTCTTTGGCTTGACATTGCTGTTTCAATGCAGTTAACACAGAATCCCACACCTCGGTAATGAACCCTTCTGTATTCTCCAAAGGTACATTGGATTTGAAATCTTTAAATTTTACGGCATACGTGTAAGCCGTTGTTCTAAATTTTCGAGAGGAACGCTTTTCCGTCTCTCGAATGTGATAGTAATTTTCAGGGTTTACTAAGGGTGGTGCACTTTGCTTGGACGTCGATTGTCTGGGTGTAGATTCGGGCTCACTCATGTCATCTTCAAAATCACTGGCATGAATTTGAGCCAAGACTTCAGCTACTGTGCTAGACGATACATTACGTTTCTGTCTCTTACTGTCTTTTCCTTTCTCCACAACATGATGTGGTCTTTTCATCTTGTCTGCAAAAAGTCAAATGACTACCTTTTAAAGACCATAACCCCTATATATTCATGTTCGATTCGTGCATATATAAAGGTTTAGTGTCTAACCTTTCAGTATTCATTTCACTCTCACATTGACCAGAACGATGAAAGAACCTACAGAAGTGGAACTTCTCATTAGAGCTTTACGTGGGGTCATACGAAAGTTTTCGTCAGACCAGCCGACGGCCTACTCTCCCTCCTATCGAGATAAAAGTCAAGATACTTGCTATATCTGTTAGAAGAAAGGACATTGGGCTACAGAATGTTCAGATCGTGACAAAAATAAAAAAGGTACCAATAGAGACAAAAGTCAAGATACCTGTTATTATTGTAAAGAGAAAGGACATTGGTCTCCAAACTGCCCAAAAAAACAACAGGAGCAGGAGGAGGAGGAGGAGGAGGAGGAGGAGGAGGAAAGAAATTCTGAACAGGAGGAGGAAGAGGTACCCTCCCCCAAGGAAGAACCCCAACACATTCACAAAGACAAGAAAAGAAGACGAAACGAAAGTGAAGAGGAAGAAAAAAGCTGTGACAGTAAAGAAAATGAAAAAACAGAAAGAGTGAAACAGAAGAAACCTATGAACTTTTTTAAAGTGGTATTGTGTTATGTTATGTTATGATATTGAATTGTACCGTTTGTACTAGAATACACCAGAGAGAAAAAACGTAAGTGTCTCTTGGTTTTGATTTGATAGAATAATTACCTACACTCACACATTCATTCACTCACACGTGCATTATGGGTCTTTAAAAATATAATAAAAAGGACTTTTGAGTTTTCGTTGAATTAGGCAATTGACATAGTATTTCTTTTCGAAATAATTGGAGTGGTCCTGAAAAGGACCGTTGGTGTTTTGTTTGTTTAAAACAAAACAGACTCAGAAACGGGATGAAATCCTCTTGAGCTGTCTTAGGCCTTTGCCAATGCCATGGCCTACTTCGGGACTGGTGGTTCCTGTCAATGATTTGGTAGAAATCACTAACGGTGGTATGGCAGACGTAGTCACAGAGAGATTGGGTTGTTTCGCTCGAGAAGGTCTTTTTCTCTTCGGTCGTGATAAAGAAGTCTGATACATTTGTTTCAGACTCCTTAACTCAGCTAAAATATCTAAAAGTACCGTTGTGACCGTTTGATTTTCACTATTTTCTTTCTGTCCTTGGTCTTCATTCTTCTCTGTTGCTGTTGCTGCTGCTTCTGCTACTGTTTCTTCCTGGTGTTTCCTTCTTGCTTCTTATTCCTGCTGTTGCATAAGAAAAGCTTGTTCTTCTACTTTCTGTTGTTGTAAAAATCGCTCCAATTCTTCTTTTTGTCTCTGCTTAAAATCATTGACGTGTCCATAAGAAGAAGCAGAAGGCAACGAAGGTTCCGGAATAAATTCTTGCGATGTTAAAAAATCCACAATATCCCAGTTAAAATCAACTTCTTCTGGATGTAGATTTGACATGACTTTAGTAGTCATTGCTGTCCCATGACTTGCTGTCTCTACTCCTGACTCACTCTAATTCATCGTCTTCTTACTGTCTGCCATGATTGACAACTCTGTTGAATCGATTGACTGCGCACAGGCACTAGTACCTCTATATAGAAAAGGTGACGTCACAGACCACTCTCTTCCGATTGGATGGCTGTGACGAACTTTTGTAACGCACATTTGGATTGGTCGATACACTCAATCCGTTTCGATCCGCTCTTCCCCTATAAATAACCGCAGTACACGGCATTCGCTTCACCTGTTCTCATCAGAAGATGTGTACTAACGTTGAATCGTCAACCCTTGTGTCTAGCATGCTGTTTAGGACTGACATACCCATGTATGTCAGATCATCATGGAGTGTCATTCATATGACGGAGACAGCCTATTGGAAGAGAAGAGTCTATGTCGAAAGACAAGGTTGCTTGAAGAGAGTTCTCTTCTATGGACCCACAGTGAGGAGAAGTTTAAGGAAGAGAAGAATATCTGCGAGATGTCCTCTATGTTAACAAGACAACGTTAACATTACACATAACGGTCCTTTTCAGGGCCACTCATAGGTCTCGAAAAGATATTAGCTTTCATTGCCACCCTTTTTTCCCTTGTCCCTATACAGACCCGCCATGTTCAATTTCCCTTGACGCTATATAGGCCCACCATGTTAAATTTCCCTTGACGCTATAGTGCCCCAAGCTGTTTTGACGCTATAGTGCCCCAAGCTGTTTTTGACTGGATTTTCCTTTGACGCTATAAATTTTGACGCCATAGTGCCCCAAGCTGTTTTTGACTGGATTTTCCCTTGACGCTATAGTGCCCCATATTACTACTTATGTTTATACAAGGCTCCATAATGTCCTTCGAACCAACCAATCATTTTAAAAGCTTGTTTACAACTCTGAAGCCAGGTCAGAAATGATGTCAACACCTGTTGTTTATTCTGTAAAGTACAACTCATCTCAATTTTCTAAAAGTAATATCTCCCAATGAAAGAATCTTAATTAAAATGTGAAATTTGAATCTGACAAACAAACAAAAATAAAAATAAATATAAATGACTTATATCAAATATACGTAACAACACTACTCCACTTGCTGCTTAGAATAACTGAGAAAGGGAGAGAACTATTAACAAATGGTTAAGAGATATTCTAAAATCTAATTTTAATTAAATTTTGTTTTTTGATTAAGCTAAAAAATATTTATAGCATGTCTTCATAAGATTTTAGGTAAAGATAGGAAATAAAACACAATACATAATATAAACATGTTTTGAAGAATATCAGGTCAACCGTACAAACCTACCCATTGTAAAATGAGTTTTTATCGATATGAATTTTTTAAATTTACAAACACAAACCCGACTCAATGTCACGCCCACTCATTATTATTATTATGAAATCTATTAATTATTTACAAGAGGATACTGGTGAGGTAAATCAGCAATTAGTAAACTCGCCGAAGCAGCAAAGGTAAAACAGTTACTTCAGCAGATTGGCTATAAAGACCGGCAATATGGCATATTTATCTACCACCTCTAAGCAAATGAAGTTCATCAGGCGGATATCTTATTCTTATCACATTGTTACTGTCAATACACGTACATATAAGTACGCGTTAACTGTAGTTTATGTTGCGAGTAGACACAAAGAAGCTGAGCCGTTATCTACAAAGACGTCGAATAAGGTAGCTTCTGCGATTGAACAAATTTATCGACGAGGACCTTTAGAATGGCCAAATCTATTACAGGTTGATCCTGGCAAGTAATTCAAGGTGCATTGTTATCATTAATGAAGCAACATAATGTCATCATCAGACAAGGACATGCTGCAATACACCGCAATCAGGCAATTGTTGAACGATTCAATCGAACACTTGCTGAGCGGTTATTTGGATATTAATACGCGAAGGAATTTATTTAAGACAATATATCTCTTGAATAGGCTGAGATTAGCAGGTGTGATAAATGCATTAAATAAGGAAATTACTTGAACAATCAATATGAAACCTAATAGCGCAATCACAAAAAAAATATAAACGCACGAAATAATTTTTCAAAACAAAGAATACTTGGTAATGTCACTGTGAGATATGTATATGAACCAGGTGAGCTCGAGGGAGGTAGAAAAAGAGCGTCTGATCCTATCTGGAGTGTTACATCAAACCAAATATCTAACATAACAAGACCCGCAATCTACAGATTAGTTTAAACTGCTCCTCAGCGTGGATTCACACGTGAACAGTTGCAAGTGATACCCGAGGATACACAATAACTACCGCCATCACTTAACTAGCACCTCTGCGTCTATTACATTCAAGACAGGTCAACATAACATTTTCTCGTGTATGGACACGACTTTTATCTTTCTATCTATTTTTGTCTTTAGGCCAAGACCAAAGCATTATACAATTACAGCTGTTGTTTCAGTATCATAATAAATTCAACATCAATATCAAAGTACAGATTATTTTCTTTGTCGCCTTGTATTTAACCAGCGAGTTTTTTTTTCTTCTTATTATATCACGGCTGACAATATTTGTCAGCGCGCAATGCATCTTCGATAACATCAATATCGACGAAAAGAATATTATTTAATACGAGATTCTGTTTCTCTGTTTGCCCAGGAATATAAACTTCAATATTCTGTCTTCGTGTAACAGGTGGTCTATAACATAATGGTACAGGCAGCATTGCGAACCTTTCTTTATGTTTTTCAAACAACCGCTGTTTAATAAGTTTAAAAGTAATAATATCTATATAAAAACTTACATGTTTTCAAATTAAATTCCAATTAATCCTATAATTACATCCACGAATTCTCATTATTAAAGTTCTTAATCAGCTGTAGGGGGAATCCAAATAAATGCAACGTTAAAAGTGTTGATGTGTCTGTGGTGGCCTGTATAATAGTGTTTTGCCAACAGTCATTTTCTGGATCACAGTAATACAATCCCAAAATTAAATAATTATTTGAAAGTTCACTATAAATTGAAATATCCATTTCCATTAATTGTTTAAACAGCACTTTGTATTCTCGGAGAAAAATTACTTATATTAAACATTTTGAACAAATAAATTCTAGCCAATTTGAAGTACTGGAAGCAACATAATAAACACAATGCTACGATCTTAAAGCCGGAAGTCTAGAAAAACAAGAGTATATGGTCGTCTACCTAACTTTTGGAAACAATTAGCATTTTCTAATACAAATATATTGCCTAATAAAATATTTCATTATGGAAGGGTACAAATGTTTACAATATAAAATATAGAAATCTAATACTAAAATTGGAATTAAAATGTAGTAAACAACAGGCGAGCCAGGCAAATGATGTAGACAGAGAATTCTCACCAGCCTAGCTATTTAGAGTGAACACTAGAAATCGAATTACTATCAAACAATTAAAACCCTAACAAACAATGCAAATTAAATATACTTAAAAAATCTACTCTATTAACTCTTCAATTTCTTTGATATGTTCTTGAAAATCATATCTTGGCGATTCTAAGGTTGGTTTGACAGCCAACAAAGCACTTACATAACCCTTTGATTCCGATTCCTTTTGAGTAGTAACCTTTTCAATGCGGGTTTAAGGTGTCTAAGTTATGATGAGGCTCAGCCTGTATTTCAACTCTATCCTCAGCTGAAGTAAAGTCTCAAACTAGTAGCATTTGTAACCTCTATTGAACTTGTGCAGTTTTTAAACCATCATAGTTTTATGAAGGGTTTTATAATTATTCCAAACCTCCGTTAAAATCAGTCAGGTTGGATGTTTGAATACAATTTTGCATGGTCCTCACCTAGTCGGCAACCTCAAAGATTGTGCTTTAGGATAGCATGGACAACAAACGTATATCAGTATATAAATGGATACAGGTCAGCAGGCGAAAAGAACCGGGACGTTTGAACATGCACTATATATAGAGTACTTCATAGCCGTTTCGTCAGAAAAAAACAGTCCAAAGAATTTTGCCCTGTACATATGCTTGAAACAAAATTTTAACATCATACAGGAATTTCAACAATTTAAATTAGTTATTGCAAATAGAACATGCAGTGAGATAATAGGTAACATTAATATTATTATGAAATCTATTAATTATTTCCCAAGAGGATACTGGTGAGGTAAATCAGAAATTAGTAAACTCGCCGAAGCAGCAAAGGTTAAACTGGTACTGCAGCAGATTGGCTATAAAGACCGGCAATATGGCATATTTATCTACCGCCTCTAAAAAATGAAGTTCATCAGGCGGATATCTTATTCTTATCACATGGCTACTGTCAATACACGTACATATAGGTACATGTTCACTGTAGTTGATGTTGCGAGTAGACAGAAAGAAGCTGAGCCGTTATCTACAAAGACGTCGAATAAGGTAGCTTCTGCGATTGAACAAATTTATCGACGAGGACCTTTACAATGGCCAAATCTATTACAGGTTGATCCTGGCAAGGAATTTCAAGGTGCATTGTTATCATTAATGAAGCAACATAATGTCACCATCAGACGAGGACATACTGCAATACACTTCGATCAAGCAATTGTTGAACGATTTAATCGAACACTTGCTGCGCGGTTATTTGGATAATAATACACGAAGGAATTTATTGAAAACAATATATCTCTTGAATGGGTTGCAAGATTAGCAAGTGTGATAAATGCATTAAATAATGAAATTACTTGAACAATCAATACGAAACCTAATAACACAATCACAAAACAAATATATACTCACGAAATGATTTTTCAAAAGAAAGAATATTTGGTAATGTTACTGTGAGATGTATATGAACCAGGTTAACTCGTGGGAGGTAGAAAAAGAGCTTCTGATCCTATCTGGAGTGTTACATCAAACCAAATATCTAACATAGCAAGATCTACGGGTAGACCCGAAATCTACAGATTAGATTAAACTACTTATCAGCGTGGATTCACACGTGAACAGTTGCAAGTGATACCCGACGATACACAATTACTACCGCAATCACTTAACTAGCACCTCTGCGTCTATTACATTCAAGACAGGTCAACATAACATTTTCTCGTGTATGGACACGACTTCTATCTTTCTGTCTACGGTAAACTGACGTGGATTTTTGTCCTTATGCCAGGACCATAGCATTATACAATTACAGCTCGCAAAGTGATTAATCTGCTGATGTTTCAGAATCATAATAAATTCAACACCAATATCAAAGTAACGATTATTATTTTTGTCGCTTTGTTTATAACCAGCGATTTTTTTTTATTATTATATCACGGCTGACACTATCGTTACTGGTGTTGTCATTAGAATTTAAAATAACTCTTTGAAGTTGATTTATTCTTCTAACTCGTGACACTGCGAGATAAATTAAATTTGACCACCCGATGCGATCATCTATGATCCAAACAATTGTATCCGGAATTCTTAAACCCTGAGATGAGTATCGACATCGCGTATCCTAGTGTCCTAGGAGATTTGTCAGCGCGCAATGCATCTTCGATAGCATCAATATCGACGAGAACAATATCATTTAATACTAGATTATGTTTTCTGTTTGCCCAGGAATATCAACTTCAATATTCTGTCTTCGTGTAACAGGTGGTCTATAACATAACGGTACAGGCAGCATTGCGAACCTTTCTTTATGTTTGTCAAACAACCGCTGTAGAAATGTGTCTCTGACTATCTTTCTACTTGCCCACTATAAAATCGTTTGGTCTCCACGCTGTCCAAAAATCATTTATATTTGTTTGTGGAATTATTTCACGGGCTATTGCGCACTTGATTTTATCTTACTTTAATCTGATTAATTTAATTTAATGCATCTTCGATAGCATCAATATCGACGAGAACAATATCATTTAATACTAGATTATGTTTTCTGTTTGCCCAGGAATATCAACTTCAATATTCTGTCTTCGTGTAGCAGGTGGTCTATAACATAACGGTACAGGCAGCATTGCGAACCTTTCTTTATGTTTGTCAAACAACCGCTGTAGAAATGTGTCTCTGACTATCTTTCTACTTGCCCACTATAAAATCGTTTGGTCTCCACGCTGTCCAAAAATCATTTATATTTGTTTGTGGAATTATTTCACGGGCTATTGCGCACTTGATTTTATCTTACTTTAATCTGATTAATTTCTTGAACTCACTTAATTTTGGATCGAGTGCTCTATGATCGGTAATAATTTCTTCTTATTAATCTAGAAATTGCTTTAGCCAATCATTCGAAGACAAATGGCAGTCGGTGACCATAATCGCCACACATTATCACAGATGTATTTTTCAATAACAAGCAATCAAGAAACATTTAATATATCAAGCGACACTGTGCACATCTCATCCCATATGTTTGTGTTTTTTTAATGTATTTCTCACCCATTCGATCAGAAGTCCATGTGTCACCCTTATCCCGAAAGAAACTGCGATAAGTACAGGAATTAACTTCTCGTTCTTTCATCTCTCTGGCAAGTCTATGTTTAGGTGTTAAGATAGCGATATCAATGTTCCCTCGACATAATTCGATCACTCGTGTTGTTTTTTCACAACAACCACATCCGTTCAAGTAAACGGTCTTATATCTACATACTGGACCGGATATAAATGGCGCTGATGATAATTCTGATATTTGATTATTTTTCAGGTGAGTATCTTCAACCGTAGCATCTGCGGATTCAGAATAATCATGTAACATTTCTTGTTTTATTCTCCATAATACCCAACGCGCATCAGAATTTGTAAAACGAGCCGCTGTTTCTATATAGTTGTTATCTATATAAAATGAATCAGTGGCGACTCTGACTGCGGTGTCAGGGAATATATTTATGATCGATAGCAGGTGTATAGAAACATAAGCCAGTACGGATGATCTTAGCTTCGATTAAGCGTGTTGCAGAAAATGTATATAAATCGGCTTTGTCGAAAAAATACGGACATAAAATTCGGTTTGAATATATCTTAATCGAAGTGGGGTATCTCCACCGGACTTTCTAAGATGTCATTGGGCACCTTGATACGAATAGAGATTGTGCTGTCCAGATATTTTTATTTTTATTTAAAGGTATATTTATTATATAACGAATTATGAAAATATCAATGTTATAATTTCTGCTATCATAAATTTGAAAAATGAACAAATCGGATAAACTAAATTGTGACAAAATACTTTCTGATTTTGATCATATACAAGAACTTAAATAAAAAAATAAGTATACGCTACCTTCGCAGTATAGATTCATTAAGGAAATCCAATAAGCGGTTTACGTATCATTAGCGAATAATAACGATTTAAGTAAATTCGTACCAGTATTTACCGCAATAGAAAAAATAAGATCGGAACTATCAAACCAATATAAAATAAAGAAAAATATTAAAACACTCGTCAGGCAGCTCAAAAAGATTATAGAAAATGAAAATACAGACCCAGTTCCCAGTAACTAAGGCGGCTTCTAAGTAACGAAGCGAAAGTTGATCAGCACAGAATATTGATTCAGAATATTTGTATTACTACTAAAATCGTGCATCTTTATTTCATCAGTGCGGATTTACTAATTCTAGTGAAACTCGTCCGATTTTGTAACTTTGATAGGGTAATTACTATTAAAAATAATAAAAATCGTCCGATTTCGTAACATTGATAGGGTATTTACCCTACAAAACCAACCACAACGACCGATTTGCTAATTCTGAAGGAGTATTTACTAGTAAATACCGTGCAAATTGATCGATTTTACAATAAAACATAATAATTTTATTATGCGATTGAAAATATTTGATTTATTATATTTAATGAATACTGACATATTTAATTATTCTGATAGGGTAATTCCAAGTAAAAGACACGAATATCGTCCGCCTGCTAAATTTGAGAGGGTATTTACCCTACAAAACCAGCCACAACGACCGATTTGCTAATTCTGATAGGGTATTTACTTGTAATAATCGTGGAAATCGACTGATTTCACACCCAAAAGAAAGCAATTATGCGACTGAAATAATTTATTTATTTACATTATTTTTTGGCACCTTGATTTCATCAAGGATAATTCTGATAGGAAATCCTATCAAATATTTGTTTTACGAAATCAGTCGCCAAGATGAAATCAAGGTTCACATGTATTTATAAGTGATAGTAATTTTCCCTCTGCGGCGATCGATGCAGTCATTACTGGCATCCACAATAATAGTTTTGTTATATTTACAATACCAGCATCAAGACCAGCATCTCACCAGATTGCATCATTATCATCACCTTTTCATACGAGGACTATTGAGTGTTTAGCTCCCAAAAAAATTATCTACGTTGTCCGTGCAACATTTCCCTGCGTGTTGCAAACCGTAGATTGTAATTCTCATTAACATCTACACCATCAAAGGCACCAGATGGTCTCGTACAGGGTGGGACTGGATCACTAACTGCAGCATCCCGTGTTACCTTTATTTTAACATATTTAACTTGTTACGCGTGATCAGTAATATCCTTAGAAAACATTATATATGGACCAGGTGATCTTGTATAATCATCAGAATATCTCGCTAAACCCACTATTCTTGTGGAGACATCGACATCATGCTAATATATTTAATCGCTCATTCTTTTTTATTTCTTTGTATTTCGTCAAATCCATGAGTGTGGCGGAGTTATTTCGCCGTATATCTCATCCATGGTATCTGCGGCGGCGCTTAGTGTGAGAGCCTAAACGCTGGTCAGGGTGACATGCCATTTTGCGGTGTAATGGCAGAGGAATAACAGTCGTCCGTTTCCTTGCTGGTCATCCCCAACAGAGAGTTCCTGACGGCTAATCCAACACAAAACTCTCAGGCTTAGGAGAACGTGTAGTTCTCTTATCTGAGGGATGCGAAATTTCGTAGCCTTAGAAGTCTTTCAAACATCGCTGATTGCCTGGAGATCATCTGAGAGTCCAGTCAACATGTTCTGGATATTCCAGGTACCTAGCTTGAGGATTGGAGGGTTCCTTTTGGGTTTTAGTTTGTTATTTCTTGGTGAAGTAGTTGCAGTTTGACAGACACTTCGAGCAGATGGGGCTCGTTAATCTATTGTGGTTGCCCATCTTGAAGAAGGTAAATTCTGACTTCAAACCTTCGCTTCCTTGCGGCTATACCCTCTCATGGGAAAAGCTGTGGTATGGGACTAAATCCTAACAGAAAACCTCTAGACGGAACCCCTAAGGCAGCTTGGCATTTTTCCATTATCATCTAGTCATCTTCTATGAGATTAAAATGCAACTGCAATAATCTGATCCTTATAATGCCCACTTTGACCAGGAAAAAAGAGAAAACCGCTAATATAAGTTACTACTGATATGCACTCAGAATAGTATCACAAACTAATGGCGACACCAATATTACGAGACATTTAAGGGTTACAATCTAAATAAGAATCTATTATGTTGAAGTAACGAGCCATAAAGCCGTATCGTTTAACTATATCAACTAACGTACTAACAGCACCAAACTTGAACCGTAAACTCACACATTCCTAAATAAATATTTTTAGATACTCAATGGATAAGGAGAATACAGAACAGAAACACAATCGCAACAATTACAAAACGGCTAATTTATAGAAGACATAGATTAACATATTCCATTTTCAAGCACGCTATCGTACACACACAATAAGTAATAAAATACACGTATTTATCTTTTTTGGAATAAAAAATATACAGCTGTAAATAATATATAATCTTTTCCTGCCCGTTCTCTGACAATAACACAGGGATTAATTATGGAAACAACAAATATGCACTCAGGATTGCACATGCACATCGATGGCACTATCAGTATTGCATAACAGATCCCAAAAGGGAAATTAATCTCTACCACTCAAGTAGTGAGCTGACGTAATAGTTGACTGTGTCTTTAAGTAACAATGATAGAGAGTCGCTATCGGGGTAATTGAAAGAAGACGTGGAGACATGGAAGGATGTAGAGCTAAGAAACTAACTTACCCATGTTGAATCTATTACATAGGGAAGGGGGGTGTGTGTGTGTTTGTGTGTGTGTGTGTGTGTGTTGGTTGGTTATAAGTGAATACATGCCGCAGATATGAAACAAAATTGGCAAAGCGATTAAATCAGGACTGCAAAATGAGAGTTTAAACTCAATAAAGTTAATAATCAAATTGTAAGCCAAGAACAATCATTTTAGTGGGTTGGAGGAAAGTAATAAACACCTTAATTTCAAAGCCTAGGACGGGGCAGGGAATTCAGATATAAAACCGTTATAGTTTGCAAATATTGAAGTGAGCTAATTTCTTAACATGAAAGAAATAAAACTATGTTGGTACCAGACTGCAAAGTGTCAACACATGTGCTAACTTGCGGTAGTAAAGGAAGTGCCTTTGTGCTCAAACCAGTCTTCTATTCCCGCTCTTTGAAAGATCCAACAGTGTTCACTAATTCTAATTGCTTTTTTTCAGACTACCCGACACAACCAGTAATATCAGCTCAAAACTTGAGTTCCATTTCCGATCAAGGTCTGCTTGAACTGATTTGCTCTTCAAAATTGAGAACGCAGCCTGTGTTTTCTAGAAGCCTTCTATCCTACCATTGGAAAGTCAATCAACTCAATATAAAAAAACCCATACACTTGCTTTAGAAGGAAAGGACCGGTACTTATTTTGTGCCCTGAGTCTTGTCGATTGAAAGCCAATGCCAGTATCTCTGTAACTTGCACGGTTGAAGAAAATGGGTTAATGTCAAAAGAAAGCGAGCCATTCATAATCAGGCTTGTCAGTCCATTAGTCCCGGTGGAACAACTTGTTAGCACGACACAAGTTTCGGTGGCAGCAGAATACAAGGGTAAGACGACACAAGTTTCGGTGTCAGCTGAATACAAGGGTAACATATATTTAATTTAATGTTGCAAGCTGTCAAACTTAGTTGTAAACAAATAAACTTTTAAGTAGTTTTAAAGATAACTTTTTTAGAAACATGGTCTTGCAAACGTTTTAATTTACAATGCAAATAGTAATTTACTGATAGGATACATAAAACACGAACATAGGAAAAGGCATAAATCACATGAAAATAAAACGTTTATATTGATTAAATATGTCCACATTACATATGTATCTTTAAACTAAATTGTACTCTATTAAACACGAAAAGTGTGAACATGCTGTTTTGTAATTATTATGCACAAACATATATTTATAATGATTATTGGTATATTACTGTAGTAAACAAAATCTACGTAACTGTGTTATGTTTATTTCAGATCAAACAGGTGGCCATAGTACCGGGGCTTTGATAGGTGCATGTTTGGGATGTCTGGTGGCGGGATCGGTACTTTCTATATTTTTAACATTGCTCTTCATTAGAAGAAGTGTACTTTGGATGAAAGGTAAATAGCTTCCTTGTTAGAATTAACGATGTAAAACGTCATCAGTCAGGACATTATTACAAGGACAACATAATTTGTGTTCAATAATAATGTTTACGGGACTATTTCAAAATCCGCTAAAGATTTAATATAAGCATTTTATTTATAATAGCTACATTGTTTTGCAAAAAAAGTCAAAATAGCTTGTTTCTCCCATACAAGTGAGCTTATAATAATATGAATGTTCTGCGTAATAGTTTTAAAATCTTTAATATTTCAAGTTGCCGCTTGAATTTAAATCTTTTAGTGTCCCATTTTAATTGATTTAGAAAAAGTCCATACAATATTACTTTGTTAACTTTAGCAAGAAAACAAGAACTTTTGCAAGCAATAGCTTCACTGATGCATATTATTTGAATTTAAGTCCTGAGAATTATCAACTTTCAGAGAGTGTTTTATTTATATCTGTGTTAGTTCTCAGAAGGCAAACAAAACATCTATTTACGCCTAGAGAAATACATCTCATTCACAAGATTTGTTTGGTCAAAGTTATGCCCAGGGTTATGTCCAAAATGTTTGATTTCATTATATGCGGTACACTTCCGTTATAGCATCCGTTTATTCTTGTTATTGAGAGAGAGAGAGATAGAGAGAGACAGAGAGAGAGAGAGAGAGAGAGAGAGAGAGAGAGAGAGAGAGAGAGAGAGAGAGAGGGAGAGGTGGGGGAGGGGGAGGGGAGTTCACCAAAAACACTCATTGAGTATGGAATTTACTTTTTAAACATCTAATCATTTTCTATACCTTATATGGTTATATGGTTTATAAATTACCTCACCTTGACATGTTCTTGAGTGATGAATAGAATCACTTGGAAATTTGTTTTACATTTGCATTACGAAGGTCGGAATAAGAAAAAGAATAAACTCATATACTCTCAAGGCTGTGAAAATGTAAAAGGTGGCTAACACTTGACATTTTCATTATTGTTTCATGTCCTCTTCACTTAACATAAGTGTTAACAACACTTATGTTGTTAACAATAACATGACTGGCTTCAGATTGTACAAAGAAGACAGTACTATCAATCTGCCACATGTGGGAAGTCACAGGACATGTAATAATCGTTGTTGTAAGTTATAATACAGAAACAATCTCTTTTCAATGTTTCGCGAATCAGTTCTCAGATTTGCCATGTTTCTTGGTTGCGTTTCTGAATGTATTTAATGCGACTAAAAATTGCTAAATGATTAACTTGATAATAATAATAATAATAATAATAATGAGGACTTTGTATAGCACCTAATCTTTCAAAGCTCTAAGCGCTTTACACCATCAATAATGATATAAATACACTACAGAACAACAAATGACTAAAACATTTTTGTCCCTGCAGTCGAAACAGGTGAGTCTTCAGAGAACTCTAAAAAGGGACCATTGTGTCTTTGTGTCTAATTTCCATGGGCAATTCGTTCCACGTCGCCGGGCCCTGGTATGCAAACGAACGTTGTCCATATGACTTTGTTTTCACCTTGGGAACATTGAGTATACCATTATCAGAAGAAGAGCGCAAGGATCTAGCTTGTGTATACACATGGGTTAGGCTGGATAGGTATGTTGGACTGGAGTCTGTCATTGAAATATAGCACAGAGAACAAATTTTGTGTTTGATGCTGTATTGAATTGATAGCCAGTGTAGGGTATAGAGCAGTGGTGAGGTGTGCCATGATCGAGGTACTCTAAAGATGATCCGTGCAGCTGTGTTTTGAACTTTCTGAAGTTTCTGGAGTAAATATTGTGATGAACCAGACAGAATTGAGTTACAATAGTCCAGTCTTGAAAGTACTAATGAATGACATGTTGGTGCAATGTGAGAGTACTGTCTAGAGTAACACCTAGATTCCGAACTGACTGTGAGAATTTAATGTTGGTGTTGCTGATATTTATTGTCTGAGATAAAGGTTGTGAATGAGAAAGTCTTTGTGTTGTGATCAGAATAGCCTCAGTTTTATCATCATTCATCTGCAGCTTGTTACATGTCATCCATGATTTCACATCCGAAATGCACTTCTCTACTCCATGGATGGTAGCATCAGCTTCAGTTGGGTGGCTAGACTTGTATATTTAGGTGTCATCAGCGTACAATTGGTGCGACACTGGGTGATGATTTATGACACCTGAGAGCGGCTGAGTGTACAGAATGAAGAGAACAGGTCCAAGAACAGATCCCTGTGGAACACCACAACATACGTCAACTGGGCTGGAGTGTATTCCATTTGCAGATATAATTTGTGTCCTGTTGACTCAGTAGGACTTGAACCACTGTAAGGCTATATTCTGAATGCCAAATACATGCTGGAGACGGTGAAGTAATATATCATGTTCTATAGTGTCAAATGCTGCAGATAAATCCAAGAGAATGAGGACTGTAATCTTTCCACTATCCAAAGCAGAGAGAATGTCACTAAATACTTTCAGAAGAGTAGTTTCCGTACTGTGGCGAGGGCGATATGCAGACTGTACATTACTAAAAAGACTGTTTGAATTCAAATGACATACTAGCTGAGCTAGAACAACCTTTTCTAAGATTTTTTATATGAATGGGAGATTAGAAACTGGGTGGTAGTTCTTTAAATTGTTATGGTCCAGGGTTGGTTTTTTCAGCAGTGGCTTTACGATGGCAGTTTTGAAAAATGATGGGAATTCCCCTGATGAGAGTGAGATATTAATAACATCAGTTAGTGAAGGCAATATTGGTTCTAAGCACTCAAGCATCAGTGATGTCGGAATTGGATCAGGTTTACAAGACTTTTAGTGCACTTTTCATCACGATTGTCCGTACGAGATCTATAGAAACAGGTTCAAATGCTCCTAACGGTTTTCGCTGAAATTCTGCATAATAACTGTATGGTGACGAATCAGTTAAAATTGTGCTGTCAAGCGAATCTCTAATGGGTTGAACTTTGTCATCGAAGAAATTTACAAATTGGTCTGGTAGGACTAGTGGAGAGAAGGTTGTTGGAAGCGGTGTACATTTGTTCCTTGACATTTGTTTGTTAGTTATCTCGAAGAGCTCTTTGCAGCTGGAACTCTCCGTGATCTTAGTACTGTAGTGGGATGATTTGGCTAAATGGACTATGTTTGTGACGTTCTTTGTAGCGGTTTCGTAGATTTGTTTATGAATAGTGAGTCTAGTGGAATGCCAAAGCTATACAAGTGTATACATTGAACGGTATTGGGAAAATTTATGTACGGTTATACATTGAACGGTATTGGGAAAATTTATATACGGGTATACATTGAATGGTATTGGGAATATTTATGTACGTGTATGTATTGAACGGTATTGGAAAATTTATTTACGTGTATACATTGAACGGTATTGGGAAAATTTATGTACGGGTATACATTGAACGGTATTGGGAAAATTTATGTACGTGTATACATTGAAAGGTATTGGGAAAATTAATGTACGTGTATACATTCAACGGTATTGGGAAAATTTATGTACGTGTATACATTGAACGGTATTGGAAAAATTTATGTACGTGTATACATTGAACTGTATTGGGAAAATTTATGTATGTGTATACATTGAACGGTATTGGGAAAATTTATATACGGGTATACATTGAACGGTATTGGGAAAATTTATGTACGTGTATACATTGAACGGTATTGGGTTATTAGCAGAGTTTTGCTCTGATTTTTTTTAGGTATTTGACGTCTGCTTCTATATCAATAAGAAAGTTCTATAATGTTTTAATATCAATTCTAAATAAATAAGGCTTAACTATGTTACCCTGGTCACTTACTGATAAACTCTTACGTGTAGCTTTCCCTTATTCTAATAGACTTTTTGGTGTGAAATTATGATAAGCAATGCATTTCCTTACATCGTCATTAAACGAGAGCGTCTGACCTTTTGTTTGGTGCCTATTGACAGTACTTGTTAGACATTTGAAATTTTCAACGCAGTACATGCATGACACTCCCTGCTAACTTATTTGGCAACTGTTACCTGCTGTAGTTCATTCTTCCCCAACCCAGATTTATATATTTAATTAATTTTGCAATTACTGGTCCTTGCGTAATCTATATCCGAATTTGGGCCATGAAGCAAGTCTGGTAAGGTGTCAACAGATTTCCCATATGTTTTAATTTATCAATGTCTTTATCTACCTGACAATTTTTATTTAGTTTTTGATTTTCTTATGATTAGGTTTATATTTAGTTTTTAAAATTCTTGTAGCAGAAAATGCATATTACTTCAGCTTAAATTCTAAGCTCCAACCTTTTTATTATTGAACTTTGCTTTATTTCCATTTTTTCCTAACGTCTCACAATCAACATTTACGATTAAAATAACAAAAGTACTTCAAAAGTTGCCGAAAATCTTTTTACAAACAATGTTTTCTCGTTATTGTAAAATAACTTACATTAATTATTCAAATAACAGTGACAGTCACGTTCTATGGTTAACTATGAAATGTGCGTTATTACAACACCGAAACTGAAATGTTCGTAGTCATTAGCACTTAATTCCTATCAATTTTGGAAGAAAAAAAAGACTTTTGGTTCCATGATATTTTTTTATACCGTAATGTTCAGTTACAATTTTCAACACATTTTAACATCAATACATACTCCCTACTCGATCGTTCTTTCGTGCCACTAGATATTGTTAATGGTGACATGAACAGGCTCATCAAAGAAACTTATTGATTTCATAAGTTAGATACTTTGTATCCTAATGGACTTAATGGCGATGCACTATATAAAATTATATAATTTAAATTGGTATTCTGTATATCCCTAATAACAATATAATTATATGTATGACTGTTTGTATCTTTTTTATTTTACTATTTTATCAGTTTCATTTATTCGCATTCTTACTTGTATCAACGTAAAATAAAATTTTATGAAAATCTTTCAGATATTCTTCACATTTCATATCTGGATGCACGAACGAATTAGAGATATACGAAGTCGCTTGAGACATTAAAATGTTGTACTTATCTTTTGCCCTTGCAAAGCTATCTTTTGAGGACATAATAAAACAAAACGTGTGGACTATTGAGCGTCATTATATTCTGTCGGTATATATGACAGAATAAAACAAAACGTTTGGACTATTGAGCATCATTATATTATGTCGGTATATAAGACATAATAAAACAAAACGTTTGGACAATTGAGCGTCATTCTAATCTGTCGGTATATAACCGATAATAAAAGAAAACGTTTGGACAATTGAGCATCATTCTAATCTGTCGGTATAAAAGACATAAATAAAACAAAACGTTTGGACAATGAGCGTCATTCTATTTTGTCAATATATAAGACAGAATAAAACAAAGCGTTTGGACAATTGAGCGTCATTATATTCTGTCGGTATAAAAGATAGAAAAAGGAACACAGTGACACTTTATGTATCGTAATGTTGATACTCTAGTAATATCGCAGGTTCATTCCAATACGCATATGATAAACAATATACAAGTGTCAACGTACGACTAAAACCTTTGAGAAAAAAAAAATTATGAAAGTGCAAATTTTCAGTATCAGTTATGAAATAAATTATCAGATCGACTTTAAACAATTTGCTTTCATGTGCATATTAGGTATTTCGTTTTACAATTTACAAACCACTAATTACATCAATTCAAATAAAAAAAAATTAGCACGTGCTTTTCTCTCTCTACACATAGTTACTTTACATTACTGGGAATCAATACCTTTCGGGATTTGAAACGTTCATTGTTGTATGTATGTATGTATGTATGTATGTATGTATGTATGTATGTATGTATGTATGTATGTATGTCTGTATGTATGTATGTATGTATGTATGTATGTATGTATGTATGTATGTATGTATGTATGTATGTATGTATGTATGAATGTATGTATGTATGTATGTATGTATGTATGTATGTATGTATGTATGTATGTATGTATGCATGCATGTCTGTGTGTGTGTGTGTGTGAGTGTGTGTGTGTGTGTGCCTTGGTATCACACTGTAACAGAGCTTCACTAATGACCACGAGGTGTGCCAACGCCGTGCTAGGAAGCTGAACCACTTTCACACCACTGTTCTCAGGAAAATCATCAGCATCAAGTGGCAGGATAACGTTCCATACTCTGAGGTACTCGCCCAAGCAGGTCTCCCCAGCATCCACGCCATCCTGAGACTATTTTTATGACGTGCTACAGCAAGGACAGCGATCCCAGGAGGTGAAACGAAACGCTTCAAAGACAATCTGGAAGCTGCATTGAAAGCGTTTAACATAAACCCTGATTCGTAACAGCGAAGAGCAAGCGATCGAATCACTTTGCATTCGTCTGTACACAGATACGCAACGTTGTGCAAATCTAGCAGGACATCAACTGCAATCTTGAAGAGGCCAGACAGAAAAGAACGTGCCATCAACCCTCCTGGAGATATTCCGCTAATACCCTGTCCCGTATGCAAACAATCATTCCGTGCAATTGTTGGCCTCATTAGCCACCTGCGCACGCACGCAGAAAACAGAAACAGCCTCTCCAATCCTCCGATGACTAGTACGGTCCTCGCCGAATCGACGGAATAACAACACAGGTAGTTAGGTCTGTATGTAGGTAGGAGGTAGGTATACAGCGAGGTCAGTTATGCCTCTAATTTGAAATCACATCAAATGCAATTATGAATCCACTTAACTCGATAAGATGTTTGATATACAACAAAAATGTATTCATCCGCTTGTGTGCATTTCATAGAGTAACCTTCAATTCTTCTAAAATGATGATAATGCAACATAATATATATATATATATATATATATATATATATATATATATATATATATATATATATATATATATATATATATATTAAAAACTATTTAAATACATGGAAAATAATGGATGAGAGGATTGTTCTTCACACCGGTGTACGTTCTAGTATTTTCTCGGCATGCGTTCATCCAGTACCCACGCATGCTTTTTTTTTACAGGTGTGATCTTATACAGAAAAAGACGGAGAAGATGCGAAGAGCGCTTAAGTACCTTCTTGATTTAAACTATTTATTTCTTCTATGGTTCAAGATAATATGGGAATATCCAGGTAATGCCATTTACAGATCGAATATTTCAGTAAAATATTCCCTTCACTTAACGAACTTGGATCTTTATCATGCATTTTATAAATGATTAAGTTAGTTGTTTGTACACACAGGAGTCTTGGTCTTGAAATCGTAAAATATGTTGTCCACATCAACCAGTTAAGGCGGTATCTACATATGGTTACGAAAAAGGGAGGGGGCTGACTTGGGACGTTTTATTTCGAACATAGAAGTATTTTTCTTGTTTCGTTTACTTCATGTTATTTTAATTTTTGGAAATAATGGATATAAATAGATTCTTTTTCAACAAAGTAGACTAAACTATCTTTAAAAATATATTTAAGTGTCAGAAATTGTAAAATAAAATATCTGTATTGGTATAAATTTTGCATTTTTGAGGTAATTCTAGCTGCTGATGCTGGCTAGACTTTAACTTCCAGTTGTGATAAGGGGAGCACTGTGCTTAAGCCTTTTCTAGTACACAGCCTGTCAACTGCTGTTTCTGGTATTCTTTATGTTGGTAGCATTAAGAACACAGATAAGATGGTATATTTTCTCTTCTTGCAGCTATACCAGCGTTGGTAGAAGCATCAGCTCCAGCTTTTGCAAAAGCAGCTGCACTTTATGCAGTTGGAACTGCCTTTGAGATAGCATCAGAGAAAGCTACAGTCCACGGACTAAAGACCTAAAAATGAAGGGGGACATTTTAAGATTACCCGGGAACTCCAATATTGTACGGTCGAGGTCTGAGACTGTCCCGGACACTTCGTTAAACATGATACCCATATCCAGCTTTAATTTACTTGATACTGCTAAGTACAACTATGCATACTAATTTCAGAGGTGTTTTGTATGCGTGATAAATTACCGAAAGAAAAAAACCAGAAGTTCTGGTTCAGGTACGAATTAGTTGCATATGTGGTTTACCAACGTGCAGTTGTATATTTTGATTTGTATGGCTTGGCACCATCAAAGGCATTATTAGCATATGTCAACAGAGTGCAAAACAGACATCGTCAGGTACAAAGAGTTTTAAAGTGTGAACAATTATAAACCATCAGAACAAATCGTCCTACCGCGTTTAAAATAGATGTTAGGGGATTACACAATGGTAGATTTTGTCGGAAGATCTGAGTTGAGTCACACTGAGCGCATGCCGCAGGGTGACTCATCCAAACATGCAACCAATGACGAGGTCGAGGATGGACTCGCCGATCTGTTGCGTTTCGCTGAAATAGATGAACCTAATGTTGTTGTTTTTCATGATCAGCAAGGCGGTTAAATATAGTAATTTCCCATTGACATATATTATATTGTGGTTTCCATGTGCGACCGAAGATAACTTAGTGGTGTATGCTAAATGTGGTAAAATTTAAAACTCAGAGAAATCACTGCTAACACCCACGGGATAGATTACTGGACGTATCAGTAAAGGCGGTGGTACAATGACTGGCGACTCCACATGACCAGAAATGTAATTATCAACGTGAAAGAACCAAAATCAAACAATGACGTGGCAAGAAATATACATTGACAAAACAACGGCTTTATTAAAACTTGATATCAGCAAACATGTTGCAAAAGCTGGTGATACAATGACTTGAGATCTCAGTACGGCTAATAATACCGTTGCCTATTTGAGAATAACAAACAATGAAGCTGCAAAGAAGTAATATGCCGACAACAGTAACATGCTAATGATGACCTCGCTAACGGCAATCAATGATGAATTGACCACATTTAGAACTTAATATGCCAATCATGTAACAATATTTTAGATTTTGTGTAGAAACAGTAAAAGAAATAATGAACTTTTGGGAATCCAGCAATCACAGATATATAGAATCTATGTTGGGGTTTGGACCGAGACAATGAAATCCGAGCCTAGGGGTTATATTTGTCTCCCCACGAGGCTTGTCCGAGTGGGGATACATATAATGTAACCCCGCGGCTGGGATTTCATTGTCTCGGTCCAATCCCTAACATAGATTATTTTTCTCACCCAATGAGGGCTGTGGTGTCACCGTTGCACAGTACACAGTTCATACGCGTGAGCAAAGACAAATAACAATATTAAAAGCCGCATAGTAATGAGGTATTATCACATTTGATATATGGATGGTATATGAAATTAACAATAAATAGTTAAAATTTATTAGAAAGAAACTGTTTCCTTTCATCATTTCCAATTTTGAGTACCCCACACCCCGTACAAAAGATCCTCGTCACCCTCCAAACATGCGGACCCCAGAGAATAACAATGTACTAAACTTTCAAGCTCACGTATTCGTTGAAAATTTATATTTCTATCTTGGATGCAGTTAAATGTTCCTATGGATTAGTGTGTTGAGGGATAAATGATTCCTTCTGGCTGGTAAGTGTATTATTTTGTCAATAAATATTGCAGGTATATTCAGCTGGAGCTCAACGGAGATGCTTAACAAAATTATAATAGAGCATGTTTAACATAACACATTTCTGGCTGGTGCTAAGTTTACCGTTGTTGTTTAGAGAGTTGGGATGCTATGAAGTGTATAGGTATATAGTCTTATGTGGATGGATCAGTGTTTTCTGACATAGTTCATTTCAAACACCATTGAGAATTTTATCCTATCTGTAGCACAGTAATTTTTCAAGTCACGTTCATTAAATGTAGCTATTAGTATATACAATGTTTCACCCGAAGTGTTTATAACTAATTCAGTTGCTTTAGCTAATGATCTGAAAATGTACTGAGCTAGTCCTGCATATAGGATAAACTTGACCATGCTAGTTTGAACGAACTAACATATCAAAACCTCGAAATAGTATGCGTATATTTGTCTTTATCAAAGTGTTTTTGTTTTTGGTGTGATTTTACGACATATTGAAGTTAAGTAACTATGTTTTGGTTAAATATTATTTGTTGTTGTTGTTGTTGTTGTTTTATTTGAGAACAACTATGGCACAGCAGAATACAAGAAGGTTTTTTTTTTTGGGGGGGGGGGGGGGCATAAAAGTAGTTCTCAGCGCGTGGACACCATGACTGAGACGATTGGTCTGAGATGACTAGACTGAGATAAGAAAAGTAAGGTTAGCAAAACAGCTAGATTTCTCTGCCGCTTGGGTGAGAAATTAAGCTCTCATACGTAAAATAGAACACCGAAAGTGTAGTTATCATACAACTCCAATCAGTTCTTTATTTATACAGTAGCGTCTAGATCATCAGTATGGACACCATTCAAAGCATTATCTAACATACCACTGAGTTTACCGGTATATATAGGTTTTCAATATTCGGCGTTACAACATTTATATTATTTACCACATTGTCCCTAGCACGTTATGTTATCCAGTTAACGGATCTTCTGGATCTGTGTTAGTGATATTGGATGAAAAAGACAATGCACTATTCGTGTTTGAATACGAAGATAAAAACCTCGGCGTAATTCACCATTATTGTTTTAAATTCGTTCCCAACATATCACCTACGTGACGTGTTAGCATTTTACATAATAAACCAATTACCGGTAGTCCCTACTGACGTTCAACATTAAAGATACAAGCAAGAGTGCGAGCGTCAGCGTGAACCGAAACATATCATTGATGCACATACAGGAAAACAAACAAAATAATACCGAAGACGAATGGTTGTTGCTGACATAATATTATACTATGCATCAATCGTAGGTGCTGCGACAGTAACTATAGTTGGAACATTACCAGCCACATGCATTATAGCACCCGGACCTCGAGAGGCAGAATGGTCAAGAGCGCTCACTATTCCGTATTACTGCGATATCACTGCTGTCTGAGTATGTTCGAGTCTCAGGCTTGGCTAACGTTGGTACGTGGAGAACGCTTGCCAGTAGTTGTTTGTGGGTTGGTTGTTCTACCCGGGGTTTCCAAGGCTCTTCCTCCACAAGTTATATTGGCCACCATGTATACCCTATCTTGTGCTGAAAAATGGCGTCAAACCCTACAACAACAAATTAGTACCAGTGATATGAATTGGTGTTGTCGTTATAACCAGAGTTTCTGATATTCTTAATATCATCACGAAAATTATATCCACGTACTACATTATACGAATATACAACGGTGCTCTCAGCCGCAACACGCGCACAAGCCAAATTATCATCGTTGATATCATCGGCTCTCAATGATAGAGTAATATCTGACCAATAATTCAAAGAAATGATAAAGATCACTAAGGAACTGGAAACCAGCTTATTGACTCTGTCAAGGTAAAATCGCCGCCGACTAATACAAAAACATATCTTAAAATCAGGATTTAAATAATAATTTCGCAATATCAAACAATACGATTACTAGAACAAATCGTCATTAATACAACATCAACAACAACCACTACCATATCAGAGAGCAAGAAAAAACCCGAGTTCGACGTTAACTTTCCATGGGCATTTCCAGCAAAGGAAATAGCTCTAACACAATTTCAAGTATATTACAGCTAACCGTATATTTTAGCAAAGTCATTTGGTGGGATGCAAGCAAATAATTCATTGGGTATATTCATAGGGTATATGCATTAAACAATATACCCAATGGAACACCAGGCTGTATATTGAAAGCATACATAGGAAGAGATCAACAATGAGTTTTAGCACAGAATTAAATTTATCACAGAAAAAGTATTCAAATTCGCAATCATTGTTCATTAGCCAACATTATCATCGGGGTTATAAATAGCAACGAATGACTAAAGCATTGGTATATATCAGACGTCTATTCAAACTGTGTTAGGGTGGCCGGATTATAAATCTCCAACACCTGCAGCGATACCTCAGCCTTAAAGATGCGATAAAGGTTCCAACAAGAGCTGAAACATTATAGAAAAATTCAAATTCATAACACGTGGAGAATAATAAAAAAATGAAATAAAATTTAATCATGGTGCGATTTTTGTATTTAATCCAGTAAGAGAAACTACTTACGTGACTCGGAATCGGGAGAGAACAGTCTTTGAGGAACATTTTCCAAATGTTATTTTTCGATAAAATTGAGAGTGAGAGACCAACTACACCAGTCATTCATTAACCATATAAACAATTATCCCGCCGACGCCACGGAAATCATCGAGTAAAAAAAACCCCCATCTAAACAAAGTCACATAATTAGATCTGCCTACTTATAAATTTCAGGGATTTAACATCGAAGAGCTGACGACAATTGTAAATGATATTATTGATCAAAAATATCAACTAATCGTTGATGCATGGAGAAATTGTCTCCTTCTGTATTCTTAATAATAATACTAATACCAATAATAAAAATAATAATAATAATAATAATATTAATAATAATAATATTGAGGACTTTATTTAGCGCCTAATCTCAATATACTGTAAGCGCTTTACAAAATAGGTGAGTTTCAAGAGCATTCTTGAAAGGGATCACTCTGTCCTTGTGTCGACGTTCAGTTGGCAATTCATTCCACGTTGCTATGCCCTGGTATGCAAAATAACGTTGACCAAATGACTTCGTTTTCATAGTAGGAATGATGAGTATACGATTGTCAGAAGATGAGTGTAACTATTTTGCTGTTGTAACATAGCACAAAGAACATTTTTTGTTTGGTTCCATTCTGGTTCCATTCTGGTTCGATATATAGCTAAAGATGATCCGAATAGCCATGGTTTGAACTTTTTGAAGTTTCTGGAGTAGATATTGAGACGAACCAGCCATAATTGAGTTGCAGTAATCCAGTCTTGAAAACACTAAAGAACACACAAGTGTTTTGGTGGCATGAACTTAAATATATTTGCGAATGGAGCTTATGCGTCTCAGCTCATGATATGCAGTCATGCATATGTTCATGACATGTTGGTGCAAGTGAGA
Source organism: Unio delphinus (assembly GCA_029339505.1). Lineage (NCBI taxonomy): Eukaryota > Metazoa > Mollusca > Bivalvia > Unionida > Unionidae > Unio > Unio delphinus. The sequence goes on along the minus strand of JAQISU010000242.1, from coordinate 20,681,069 downwards.
GTACTGTCCAGAGTAACACCTAGGTTTCGTACTAACTGTGTGAATGTAATGTTGGTGTTGGTGATAATTATTGTTTGAGGTAAAGGATGTGAATGAGAAAGTCTTGGTGTTGTGATCATAATGGCCTCAGTTTTATCATCATTCATCTGCAGCTTTTGTACATGTCATCCATGATTTCACATTTGCATTACCTTCAGTTGGCTGAGGGGGGGGGGTACAGAGAAGAGGTGAGGTGTTCTTTTATTGAGGTAATCTAATGATGATCCGAGCAGATGAGCAACAGGGAGGGTGAACACTACAACCTTTAAGAGACGTGTACTTGGCAAATCAAGGCCCCTTTAAAACAATGCCGAAAACGCTATACCATAGCTTCTAACTAACCGAGATTCTCTTACGGGTTAGTTAATTCTGTTACTTTTTTTGGGTCATTTAAAAACAAAATAGTACGCACTTGATTATTTTTTTTTTGACGCATATTCGTTGTAACACCCTAATTGCTGCAACAGTTTTATCTAAATATTTTATCATTACCGACTCGATATCTTGATCTGGGGCATATAAATTTATTGTTATAAAATCATGCAGGGTTGGCTTAGCATGACTAAAGAAATTTCTGAAGACATTATAATCCATATCTCCACTGCATCAGGTCTGATGAATATTGTGTGATGTGTGAGTGTCAACTCCATTAAACAGAACAAGAATATTACAGTTATCCCTGATTACTTTTGGTATTTGTGTATATCTCTGAATAACATAAATCACATCAGTATTTTTAAGCCTACCTTGAGAAAATATTCTGGCAGGGTTTAATCGTTTGTCCAGCATTACATCATCAAATACTACTAAATTATTAATACTTCTATCAATGGAATTAACAGTCGGTGTTTCATTGATATCAGTGATAAATTGAATAACATCATCATCTTCATTTATCGTCTTTGCATTTTCATTAAAATACTTTTACACATCGTAACATGTCTGATTGTCTACGGATGGAGCAATCAAATACAACTTATCCCATTTTAACCATCTCATTATGAGATTAAGTAACAATTGCGTCTTGCCACTTCCAGATGGACCTATGATAATCATTGTTATGAAATTTGGTAACGCAGCATGGTGTTTAACTGGTTATAGTGCTTTATTCGCAGAAAAATCAATTATATTCATGTTGCTATAAATAATTATGGATCTATATTGGGTGAAATGCATGACGCGTAATAGCACAAACGTCTTAACAACAATTACAACAAAAAATAACAGATCAGCACTTGCCGGTAAGTATGTACAATGCGGTACAAAAGATTTAGATTTCTTTCTAAGAAATTGAGAAAACTCCCAGGGACTCCATGGGCCAAATATCAGAGAGACAAACATATACAATATCTACAAACAGGATACAATTGCTGCGGCCCTGGAACCAGACTCGATATCCGACTTGATAACCAAGACCAACCCAAACCAGGTGAATATCCGATAAACGCTATTGATTAGGCGTGTCACGCTCATCATGCTGCTTATGAAAGTAGCAATCTGCAACATAGCCATCTCTCAGATGTGAATTTGATTCACTCGTTAAATTCTATTACTGATAAATCTTTCCAGAAATCATTTACTAGCTGGTTAATAAAAACTGAACTGATGAAGGTTAAATTAATATTAGGTGATGGTAATTAATATTATTATGGAATCTATTTATTATTCCCCAAGAGGATACTGAATGGGTAAATCAACTATTAGTAAACTCGCCGAAGCAGCAAAGGTCAAGGATGGTACTGCAGCAGATTGGTTATCAAGACTGGCAATATGGCATATTTATCTACCACCACCTAAAGAAATTCACTTTGCTCATTTTTATGTCATCGTTCCAAATGAAGTTCATCAGGCTGATATATTATTTCTGCCGCATGATACTGTTAAAAGACAGAGTTACAAGGACATGTTAAGTATAGTTGATGTTGCGAGTAGATACAGTGAAGCTGAGTCATTATTGACAAAGGCATCATCAGAAGTATCTAATGCGTTTGAACAAATTTATCGACGAGGGCCTTTGCAATAGCCAAATCTGCTACAGGTTGATCCTGGCAAGGAATTTCATGGTGCAGTGTTATCAATAATGAAGTATCATAATGTCACCATCAGACGAGGACATACTGCAATACACCTCGACCAGGCAATTGTTGAACGATCTAATCGAATATCCGCTGGACGGTTTTTTGGATATCATATACGCTAAGGAATTTATCGAAGATAAGAGATCTCGTGAACGGGTTGCAAGATTACCAAGTGTGATAGCTGCATTAAATACTGAAATTATTCAAACAATCAATATGAAACCTATTAACGCGATCAATATATATATATATATATATATATATATATATATATATATATATATATATATATATATATATATATATATATATATATATATATCCACACAAAATGATTTTTCGAAACATAAAATACTCGGTAATGTGACTAAGACATTTATGTGAAACAATGGAAAAACTCAAAGGTGGTAAAAAAGAGGTACTAATCCTATTTGGAGGACCGCACATACAATGTCTAACATAACAAGATCTATGGGTAGACCCGAATTATATAGATTATATTCCACTGCTCCTTAGCGTGGATTTACACGTGAACAGTTGCAAGTGATACACAATTACCGCCACGATTACTTAAAGCAGCAGAGAGGGTGAATCAGACAACTTTTTTTTGGTTATTTTTTATTATACCCTTAAAACGGTACGAATAGACCCTTCTCGCGAAAAAATAAGTCTCCGACCCCTATGATTGTTTGCGTTTTCGTTGATGAATCATAAAATGTCGCAACGTCGTTGTCACTCACCCTCTCTGCTGCTAAGGTTTACGGTGATTTTAACCGAATATTTTATCAAGTCCTTACTACGACGAAAATCCCCTAAGGATGAAAGTCTTTACGACGAAAATCCTTTCAGGATGAAAGTCCTTAGGACTTTACAAATAGACTAATTTGTAAAACCTCATCTTGTAAATCAATCAGATTATTAGACTGGTCAGTGAGTTTGAAATTAATTCTGGTTAATGAATTATTATGACATCGCATATAGACTGGATTCACCGGGGACTCAATTATTAAAAACCCTGGAGGGGCTGTTGGTGCAAATGAATATAAAATATACCCCTGCTGAGCTTGATTTGATCGTTCTAAATTTATTTGATAGCTTCCTTCGATCACATCACACACTAAATTGAGCGCAATCACCGATGAAATATTCACATTGAACGGAGCAATATGCCTGCCGCCACCATCTGGGTCATTATTGTGTTTGAGGATTTTTATTTCCGGTGATGTTGTTTTTTTCCACGTATCATGAATTATTTTAAAACCAACATCGATGGCATCACTGAGAAGTTTTTTTAGTTTTGATACGTTATATCCTGGTAGTTTGAATGTGGGGATATCCTTCACGGGAATTTTATATTGTTTTGCAAATTCTGTTCTCGTTATAGGATTACTGTCACCTAATACCACTTGAATGATTCGCAAATGAAATGTTTCCATATCGTCGATAATTTTGTTGCATGTTTCTACGCCGCTGATAAATTCATCTCGGGTGAGAGAGCCGGATTTAAGAGATATTAACAACAGCGAAAAATCATTATTCATTGCTGTGAAATTTTTAATGATTTCAGGTTCGTCAACAAAATTATGTCCCCCTATTCCCTCCCCTGGCTTCTTGATACCAAAAAAATCTATAGTAATCTCGTGATCTTCATAACTCTTTATTGGATTATCAGGTGCTATCACGTCGGTGACATAATCAGTTTTTTGTGGTTCTGGTAAATCAACGGGTTTTTCCCGGGGTGGGATTTCAGGCCATCCCAGTAAGGTTCTAATAGAACTCTGATAGATATCTACGACGTAACCCTCTGTGCTTATTTCAATGGCAGATGATAGTGTTGGCTCATGAACCGTTATAGCTATTTTTGATTCTTTTCCAGTAATCGATTTTATTCTACGCGCGAATTCGTTATTGATTTGTTCGATTTGGTATGATCCGGTTGGTATGGAAACAACGTTCCAGTCTGGGGTACCGTCGGGTTTATTCTTATTTGCAAATACCAGTGAATTATTGGGTTGTTGACCACCAAATGATTTTGACCTAATATTTGGCCAACTGTGGTATACTCGTAATTTTGCTAGCGCTATCTCCTTCACTGGGACCGGAGAGGGGAAATTCACACTGAATTCTGGATTCGTTGAGGTTATTGATATCATGCTTGTTTGTACTGGGTTCGTGTTCTCCACTATTTGTTGAAGTAATTCCATCTGTGTTGTCATTGTTATTATACTCATGTTGTATTTCTAATTTTGACATCGCAGAATCATATATATCTACCATCGCTGAAAACTCACTCTCTGATATAATTGTATCATCGAGCGATGACGATATCAATGAGGATAATTGCGAGTATGCAGTAGACACAACATGAAATTGAATTATGTAGTCTTGTAGTTTCCGTTGGCTGCATGAGAATATTTTTTTGTGATTATTGAAATAATTCCAGCGATTGTTGTTGCCGCAGAAATGCAAATTGGAACAGCTATCGGAGCCATCATTGTCACTGAAGACAGTATAATACCAGCTCCGGTGATTACACCACTCACAGCGTACACAGTAACATCAATTGCGGTAATTCTCCTGCGGTATTTTTTAATTTTCATTGCATACTCCTCAGACAAGGTTTTGAGTCTAGTTTGATACTCTCTGACCTGATCATAGCAATATTGCGATGATGAAATCATTTTTATTTTAAATACGCTATCGTTTTCAATTACGGTTTACTTCAATCCGCTACGAATTCCACATACCACGTTGTTGAGACCCTAACCAAATCTTTATCAGTAGATGTAGTTGTAAACTTTTCAGTTGTATTCTTGTCGATGATCGTTGAAATCGTATTATTGACCCCGGATGAACTGGATGATGAAATATTAAATTGAGATAATGGTGTTACTAGTGTTAATCGATAAATACCCTTAACGGTTGCAGTGATATCTAATTTGTTGTTTGTAGGTGTCCACTCAAATGATCCGTGTTGGATCGTGTATACTACGTTGTTGGTTTTCTCATGAGGAATTTTTGTTTTTTCAATGGCTGTTATCATCCTCGTTGCATCCCCTTTGATGCCTTCGATGAAAGTTTTCGTCTCATCGATGGATTCTTTAATATCAGGGAGTTTTATTTCAATTTTATCGAATGTAGTTCCAATAAATTTATCAATGATATTTCTACGAAATGCGGTAAACTGTTTTATGTGTTCTTCGGTTTTAGATTGAAGTGTTTCTAGTTCCAACGCAGAATCGTTGAGAATTTTAAATCGATCTGTAATCGTCGAAAAAAGTACACCCGGTTTGAGTTTACCCTGATCGGAAAATAACGCGATAGTATCCTCGATTGCGTTTTGTTGTTTAACTAAAATATCATCCAGAGAAATATTACTAGATTTCAATTTACCCTGTTTGTCTTGAAATACAACTATTTCATTCGGGTCAACATTTGTTAAGTTCAACGTCTCAGCGATTTCATCTTTAATTTTTTTTTTTATATCCTTGATAGAATCAGGAGTTGCAGTGTCATCGGGTTTGGGTTTCAGAGGTCTCCCCCAAATATCAATCATGTTATTGTAAAACTCTTTCTCTCTCTAAAAAGCGATTGCTGGTGTAGTCATTTACGACAATGTGTGGTGATTTTCTAGATGCTGAAATAGCGTCAAGGACATTTAATACTTCACTGCCGCATATTGGTGGGTCATTGATTTGTTGTGTTGGTAGCGTAGAATACCAAGTCTTCATTGGAAGGGTTTTTATATAACGCATAAACTCTTTTGGTGGGGCTAATCCATATGAATCAAAATAGACAATCCCACGTGGATCAATAGCGTATGCAACCCAGTGAGTTCCAGGTCCGGTGCTGTTATCGAGATTAATAATACCTGTTTCAGTTTTGTTTGGTTGATGTGGTAATCGATCTATCATAAAAACAACTCTGAAATTTTTAATCACTAGTTTTTTAGCCGCATCCATTAAATCAAAATTGGACATGGGAACCATAGGTTCCTCAATTAATAAACCGTTCCTGGTAGTCTCAGGCCTGATCCGTGAACGGATCTCCCGCTGTACCATGAATACGGGGTTCCTGGTAGTCTTAGACCTTTTCCGCTGTACCATGAATACGGGGTTCCTGGTAGTCTTAGACCCAATCCGTGAACGGATCGTCCCTTTTTTTTATATCCTTTCCCAGTTGCCTTCTTTAGTGCCATTCCTGCTGCAGTACCAACGGCTCCTAACGCCGCTGCTTTAGCCACTGCTGGGGCTGCTGCTGCAATCAATGCTGGTATTGCAGCTAACAATGGAAATATACCGCCTCTTTTTTAATCATATTTTTGATAGCAGCCGCAGAAAGAGTAATCTGGACACCTTTTTTGGCTGCAAGTGCATCATTGAAATGTTTTATTTGACGAGTTGTCAGCGATAATTTATTTGCACCACCAGTCATTTGATTAGGTTTCAACGTGATTGTGGTTCCACATTTTTTAGCCGATTCTGATTGCAATTTTTTGATTTGACCAGGAGTTAACGCAACACTAATAACACTATATGACATTATACATAATAGATTGATTCTAAATCGTTTACATGTTTTCCACTGGGGCATCTACCACTCTCATTCGTCCACCAACACCTTCAAGTAACATTGATTTATCACTGAGAATGACAGCAACCGCTCTATAATTCGGGATAAGGATAGGAAGTACCACACCAACTGGTGGACCAGTCGGACGGGTTACACGGGCTCTAAAGTGTATATCAACGACAGATTGTCTCATCAAATCAAGATGTTCCAATGAAAAGTAATAAATCGGATAGAGGCTTTTAAAATCCAATTGTGATATTTGCAAACCGGTATCCACATTTTGATCACGTGCCATAAATGACAACAGGTTATGATAGACACGTGCAATATGATTCTGACCGTAATCAAGTTGTATATCCTGGGATGGTTCCTGCTGTCCGTTTATTCTCAGCGAGACTTCATTAACACCTAACTGATCAAATATCATATGACTTCGTTCTTGATTACCAACTCGCGCAGCATTCTGTAACGCAATAAATATATGACGTTGAGCTGAAACCCCTTGTTTTGATGCCAGGTGCCATGTGAATGTACCATCAACATTACCCAGTTTAATATCCGTAGTCACTGATAACCAACTCAACAATGATTTTCCCCCCTGATCCATAAATAATAGTAGTCGCTGTTCGTCTGTGATTGATGGAGTTAACACTGGCATCCATAATGATAGTTTTGTTAAAATAACTTTACCGTCAGCAACCCCAGCATTACGCCAGATTGCATCATCATCAGTACCCCTTCGTACAAGTGCTACTGTATGCTTCGCTCCATAAATAACTTTTCGGACGTTTCTACAGAATCCGAAAATATGATGCAGTGGAATCGCACATGAAAATCGTCGACGCTGCCCATGCAACGTTGCTACGCGTGTTGCAAATCCTAAATTGAGATTACCATTGACGCCTCCGAGAATATCAAACTCAGCTCCGGGTCTAGTTCGACGTTCTGGATTAGCTGCTTCTTGTTGATTGGCTTCTGCAGTACCCTGTGCTGTTAACACTTTAATGAATTGAAGGTGATCAGCGTTATCAGAGGTATCCTTTGCAAACATCATAGATGGACCCGCTGATCTTGAATAATCATCAGAATATCTCGCTAACCCTATGATTGTTGTGGCCACATCAACTTCACGGTCAATGGATTCAATTTCTTTTCCATCAATGAGATATCTAGCGCTTTCAAATAACGCCATTATGCCGTTATTAACAAAACCAACTCGGACATTTGCGTTATTGTCATATAGGGTATCAGCTGCAACATTTGTTACAAGTTCTCCTTCTACTTCAATAAATGCCTCACACGGTAGAAAATATTTACTGGTATCATGAACTTGAAGTTCAATTCGCGATCGGAGATCTGGTTGTACTGCGTGATAAGAATAAAATTGAAAATCGCGTACAGAATCATTCTTGCCAACTGGGGCATCCATATCAAATGCTGGATCAGGTGACCTTTTGAACATTTTATTCTATTTATCAGAGTCTAAATCGTGATTTCATCGTGAAAAACGCTAGCGTGAAAATCCGTAGGATTTCATCGACGTAGTTTTTTAAAGCCACTTCCCGTCATCATATTTGCAATATTGCTTTGGTCCCCTTGATTTACCATCGACGCTAGTTTTTCATCTACTACTTTATTTATTATTTTACTAACACTTGCAGGCATTTCTGCTGTAGACGGTAACGGTTTCTTTTTTCGCCTCACTAATGATGTTATTTTATCCTTCGCAGTTGAAAACGCTTTCCCGGCAAGATCTCCAACAGCACCAATACCCTTATCACGAATAACATCAATGGCTTTCATTGATAATTGTTTAGCTAACGGCATCACTTTTGGGGCCATTCTTGAAAAGAATCCTAAAATGGTATTGCCGAGGCCATCTCCATAGTATGCTTTATAAACTGGAAACCGTGAATTAACTACATAGACGAGGGTTGGTTTATCATGATTGTAATGGATGATCATTATTATAAAAACAATAGTGTTTTCAATTGTTATTTAATCACTATGATACCCATTTGCTAACTCGTCAATGAAATCTCGATATGTTTTGATATCCATGATACCGCCGGCAAATAACCGTCTACAGATATCAGCTGCTTCATTAATTATTTCTGGAGAGTTATTTCCAGCTCGGAATGCTCCTACAAGAACATCTAATCGTGATATATCATTGATAACACTATCAGGACAAGTGTTTCCAATTCTTGGATTTTGCAGTCCACTTCCGCTATAACCAGCTGCTTCATCTAGTTTTTCTAAATTCGTTTCTTGTAAATAATCATCATTAGGGTCTTCTTGTTTTTTTTGTCTCCGTGTTGGTGTTTGACGTCGTTCTTCTAAATCATCATCATCATCAGGTGGTAGTTGTTGTTTTTTTTGTCTTCTTGTTTGTCTACGTGTTGGTGTTTGACGTTTTAGTTCTTGCCGTTCTTCTATTTCTCGTTGTCGCTCTTCTATTTGTTCTCTTTTATAATTACTAATTCCCTTTTTAAATTCCTTGTATCCTATCTCATCCTTATTCAAACGACCAATCCCTTTATTTAGTTTATACAAATAATCGAACCAATCATTACTTGATATTCTATCATTTTTATACTCGTCCTTTAAAAAATCTTTTTTTGAATTATAGCTTTGAGCAGCAAAATTACCAAAGGCTTGATAATCCTTTTGGTTGAATAACTTAGGTTTTTTTATTACTATTTTAGCATTATCAGTAAATTTATTCAACAGAGAAACAGTCGTTTTTTTCGGATCAGTTTTTTCAGTTTGTTCAGTTTTCGTTGCTAGTTTTTCAAGTACAGAAATAAGACCCTCTTCCTTTCTTTTACCGTCAGGATCATCTCCCAGTATAGCACGCTCTACCCCCTTCGTTGCTGTGGTTACTGGTTTAAACAATTCTTCAGACCCCAGAGCAAAATCAGTTTGTAAACTCTGTCGTTGTTGCAGTTTATTTCTTACAGAGTCACGAATTGGTATAAATCTCCTGATTGCATCCAGTCGTTCACGAGCCAATCGGGTTGTTAATGCTTCATTGACCATTATTTGAAATCAGAAACCATTTTTCAATTGTAAAACAATTTTTCCCATCGATGATTCCATCCTTAACGGTCCAATTTTTTATTGCTGTGAAATATTTTTATTTTTTATTCATTGATTTTGCCTGTTTTTGACAGTTTTGGTGCCATTTTGGTGGTTTTCAGTTGAAAATCTCAAAGAGATTTTACAGTCAAGTAGTCGATTTTACATGGGATTTTCCATAAGGAAAAGCTGTTAAAACTCATTTTTGATGATTTTTAGCCATTTTTCATCAATTTTTGCCTGTTTTCAGTGATGTTTGGTCATTTTTCATCGATTTTCATCAAAAAACCTCGTAGGGTCAAGTAGTCGATTTTGCATTGGATTTTCCATAGAGAAAAGTTCTTAAAAGAACTTTCAAAGCTGTTAGGATTCTATTTTATTTTCGCAGTGTGAAATATTTTCACTGATTCAATCAAAAAATGACAAAAAAATGAAAATCTCAAGGAGATTTTACTGTCTGACAAAATCTTTTGAGGGCCGGTCAATCAAAATAGTTCATTTTCTTGAATTAACGCTCGTAAGTTTCTAATTTTAGAATTAACTTCCATTTTCAATTCATATTCGTTACCCAATTCTTTTCGTATTCCTTCCACGATAGTATATAACGGAACAAACACACCTACTTCACTGGAAAATGCAAGAGAGTCTCGAATAGAATTTTGAATTTTTTTGATGAGTGCATATTTCTTTGGTAACATATACTTGTTAGTGCTAACTCCGTATTCTATATCCTGAAAATCCGACTTGATTTGATCAGGATTTAACCCATCTGACAATTTAATATCCTGATTTTTCAATTTTGCAATTTCAACTATGATGCTATTCATATTTTCAGAATTCATATATGATAATACGTATTTCTAATTCATTTTTCAAAAATAAATGAGCCGTTAATATTTTCAAAATTCAGTCTGTATATATAAATATCTTTTTTAAAATTAATTCTGTATATATAAATATCTTTTTTAAAATTCAGTCTGTATATATAAATATCTTTTTTAAAATTAATTCTGTATATATAAATATCTTTTTTAAAATTCAGTCTGTATATATAAATATCTTTTTTAAAAATTCAGTCTGTATATATAAATACATTTTTTAAAATTAATTCTGTATATATAAATATATTTTTTAAAATAATTCTGTATATATAAATATCTTTTTTAAAAATTCAGTCTGTATATATAAATATAAATGCAGACAAAAATAAATAACAACCATGATGAGCGGTTATCAGTCATTTGACCCCCTTGATATAGGCCGCTGTGGTTCTATTTGCATTCATTGGGTCCCTTATTAGGCCTTTGTGTCTTTCATAGGGTTCCTTTGTTAGAGCATTTTTCTGTTTCTGTTTTATATCAGAATGTTTTTTTTTGTTTTTGCTCTTTGAGATATGACCCTATGACCGTTTCTTTTAGCCGATAATTCATTCTGGGGTTACCCAATGTGCATCCACGAACCTTTTTTTGGCCGGTAATTCATTTTGAACACCATACGGGGCTACCCAAATGTGATGGAGAGCTAATTACATCCATGGATGTTATTTATTTTAGGGCATTGTATGTGTTTACATTCAACATGCAACCCATGAAATCAAATTCATGGTTGCGTAAGTTGTCAAAAACCGACAACCCACGCTACCGTAAATTTGATAGCATGGGTTTGCATGTTATGTGAATGCACACAGAGGGGTTGCCCTCCCTCCCCTCAATTAAATAGAAAAAAAAACATCCACCGTTTCACCATCGGACAATTTGTCTGCTATGGGGCGCGAACATGTGAAGAATAATTGTCTGGGTTTACAAGCCAAACACGATACCGTTAGACCACTGTTCACGTCCATAAAGAATAACGTTTTTTAACATATATATGTTGTAAATATTCATATAGTATATAAGGGGACTTAATACAGCAATCCGCAAGGTGTGCTATTTTATTTTCTTCAATTACTTATTAATGGTGTTTCACAGTATTTAAATGACACAGCATATTTGACTTAAACACTAAAACAAAGAATATAATTGTTTGAAAACATTTCTTTTCTTACAAAACAATGCCCAGCCGCTGAATCGCAATAACCCATAAAACAAGTTAACACAATCTAAGGGAAAAAGTATATAAGATAACTTAATACAGCAATCCACAGGGTGTTATTTTATTTTCTTAAATTACTTATTAATGGTGTTTCACGGTATTTAAATGAGACAGAATATTTGACTTAAACACTAAAAAAAAAGAAAATATTTCTTTTCTTATAAAACAATACCCAGCCGCTGAATCACAATCTAAGGGAGATAACTCCCTTGGTTATATCCATTGGTTATATTTAAGAGTTGTCTCCCTTGGTGTTATAGACATACGAAAATCGAATTTTTTGTCCTGTCTCTTTTGAAATGGCCTGTAGATTTGGTAAAGAATTATTCTGAGAATCGGAATCAATATGATCAATAACATAACCATCCTTGATCAATCCATGAAACACCTTGAAGACGAATCTGTGACAAAGATATTTTTTCTTCCCAGCACTAAACATCAAATACCCTCGATTAGTCACAAATCCAACTGGATTCTTCAATCTGCGGTTTCTGATAATACCATCACGGGATGCTTCATAATTAACAAGCACGGGTGAGGTCTGAATTCTTGGTTCATTTGTATAATAACACTATTTTTCTAATTCATTGTTTGGTTTAATTATAAGTCTCTGTATATAATCTTGAGGAGTCTTTATGATTTTGTCATCGTTGGGGTCAATGACAGTATTTTTTATTCTTTTATCATAATAGCGTTTTAGTTCCCTGTATCGTTTGCCGCCACACCTAAGACATAATTGCGATTTTCCCCTGACCCCAACCCCACATCGAATACAGGGTAACGGACCAAGGCTTTAACGACGAAAGCTTTGCATATGATACCAACAGAATTCATTTCTGCATGATTTGTTACACGGTGTCACTGATCCAATCATAAGCCATTTGCAATGATTCATTATACTTAAATCTTTCATTTAAATGCTTGTTTTAATTATAGTATGGAGGAGTTCGAGAGATTATCGAAAATTAAGCCCTGGAAAAGTGTTCAATTCAATCTTGATAGAGTTTCTGATACACCAAAGAATAAAATTCTTGATAGAACCTTGATTAGTAAAATCAGAGACTGTTTTAATGAATTCAAGCGTGATGGGGCAGCTCATTGTTGGTCAACATTTCGAATTGATGGTGTTGTTGACGCTACCATGAATGATGAAAAAGCAGCAGTGATAATCTCAAATGTTGGGTTAGAAAGAAATTTTTTTCGAATAAAATTCCTTATCCGTGATAATGGAAAATGGATCATTAGGGACAAATACGAGCCTATTCTTAAGGACAAAAAAACTGTCACTGTGACTCAGGATTCAAAACCAGGAATTTTGACTGGACTTGATAAACCCTACTACGAAAAATCTTATCCTGTCACAGTAGTTGTTTACGGGATATATCCACTCAATGACAAACCTGATATTGCAAAACTAGCACCCATGAAATATTCGACAGGGCTCAATTGTGTAGCAACACGAATAATAGAACACTTCACAAATGCGTCCCGGGGAAATAAACTAACTGATCTAAGACGAAAAAAAATAACCGAGTGGGAGTTCACGGTAAAAGAGCATGGGGCAACAATTCAGGATATAACTAAATTAGAAAAATCATTAAGATTTCCAATATCGATAAGGACAATCACCGGAGAAGTATTATACGAATCGAAATATAAATCACAGGGAGCTCCCATTGAAATTATTGATCATAACGCACACGCGTGGTCATCTGCAGTAACAATATTCCCACGGGATAGAACCGTAAAATATCTATCCCAAACCGAAGAGTTTTTTTCAGAGCAGAAATTATTTGATGCTATTTACCATTTGAGTTAAAACGATCCTGTGTCAGTGTGGCTATTTCATAGTACTTCAAACGAAGAATGTAGATTTGATCAGTTTGTAAGGCCCAACGGAGAATTATACCGTACTGAAGAGCTGCATAATCAAATGAAACAACTAGCTAGTGAGTTTTCTCTGGAGGAAGACAACGATCAATTATTAGCAAACTGTTTTACAGTACCATCCATTGCAGCACATTTTGCTAGAAAGAAAAACGCGTGGAAACCAACCCGAAGTGAGTTCTTATCAGATGTCAAATTGTCCTGTCTTGAATACAGCCATGGAGGATTATGGAACACAAAATACACCGCTGATACCGTTATTTTAGTTGATATGATTGCGTGTTATCCAGGAAGTTTTCTTGGGTATGGAGAGTGTGAGAAATATTTCAAACGATTTGGACACCCTACACACGAAATGACCCGTGTTGCTATTAATGGACCACTGCCACATTTCGATTTAACCGGATTCGCTTGTGTAGTATCATTTGAAATGGTTGAAGGACTTCATCCGTGTAGTTATCTTTGGATTGGTAAACACATGACTGAAAAACACTGGATGCCAATAGTGTTATTACGGTATATGCTTGATTGTAAGATGTTAAAATCATTAATTGTCAGTGAAGCAATTATATCCTATCGAGCACAGAAATCAGTCTGGTTACCACAACCTGATCTAGAAAAAATAATTAGCGAAGAGCGAAAACTGTTTCCAAATTTCAGTGAACAACAAATCATGGATTGGTCCCAACAGTTATTTGAAATCAGAAACAATGAAGCAAAAGACCTTGGACGAAGAATAATCGGTAAATTTACCCAAGGTGGCAAAGATGATAATACGAGATATTCTTCACGATTGATTATAGACAATGCTAAATACGATTTTGTAATCACGGATTTAACGAATAGGGGCCTATATGTCAATCGTAAGGACGCATTTATGTCCGATGCAACCAAATTGGGTACAATTGTTACTTACACTGATGGATACAATCCGCATTACACACTTGAGAGCTTCTATGCTTGGTTATGCTTCTATTAATTTATTTTCAATGATCAATATATTTCCTACCACCGCAGTTAGAGTTGCTACTGACTCATTTTACATAAATAGCAAAATGGCTGATTTTAAGGCTACTGGCAACGAGAATTGGGGGTCATGGAGAATTAAGAAGGAAATGCTTCATGATTATATTCCATCAGCAGATGTTACCATTGAAAATAATTACTTAGAAAGCAATCAGTGTTCAGAATTTTCTAGTGCACCACCGATTTCTGATCCAATCTGTAGATATAAAACAGTTTATTTAAACGGCTGTGGGGGGTCAGGAAAAACAACCCGGGCAATTGAGTTATTTCGTGTTTCCAATCCAAACATGATTGTGCTAACACCGACTCACAGACTTGCAAGAGAAATGATACAGAGAGGGGTAAATGCCTGCACTTATCATAGTTTCTTTAGATGGAAGGGAGATAAATGGACTCCTGAGCGCATGGGAGAGAAATTTATTCCTGAAATTATCATTTGGGATGAAATAGACACAGTGTCCGAAGATGTCTTAAAAATATTTCTTGAGTGGTTGTTATTGAAGAATACAAAAGTCGTCATGTGCGGTGATCACGGCCAACCACCACCATTTGTCGGTGCATCTCCCCATGAATGGCTAAAGGGTTTTGTAGACTATTATGAAGAAATTGATACCGATCATAGATCACTTGATAATGAATTAAAAGAATTTAAGAAACTAATTAGATTACAACCGGATAGAATCCAGTGTGAAATAACCCGTGAAATAATTTCGGAAACTCCCATGAATGAGTTTTGGGAAGCGTGGAGACCAAATGATTTAATCATTGCAAGTAGAAAAATAGTCAGGGACACACTTCAGATGAAGTTATTTGAATTGCATAAACAAAAATTTGCAACACTTCCAGTACCGTTATGTTATAGGCCATCGGATACACGAAAACAGAACATTGAAGTTGATATTCCAGGCCTGACAGAGTCAGGGCGTGAAAAGCAGATTCTCGTATTAAATGATATTGTGCTGGTTGATATCAATGTCGTTGAAGATGCATTGCGTGCTAATAAATCCCCGTGGACGCTAGGATACGCAGCGTCAATACACTCTTCACAGGGATTGACTATATCGGATACAATTGTTTGGATGGTAGATAATCGCATAGAATGGTCGAATTTAGTCTATCTTTCAGTATCCAGAGTACGAAAAATAAATCAGCTTCGAAGAATTGTCTTCGATGATGAAATCATTGGTGGCGATGATGAAATCATTGGCGATGATAATGATATTATTGATAAAAAACTCTCCGGTTACAAACAACAAGACAAAAAAAAAACAACGAGAATTTGATATTGATGCTGAATTAATAATCACTTTAAAGCAACAACAAAATAATCACTGCGCAAGTTGCAATTGTATAATGCGTTGGCAGTATTCGGATAAGGATCCTCGCCAATTCACCGTTGACAGAAAAAATAACAATCTCGGTCATGTCAGAAATAATGTGATGTTGACTTGTCTTGAGTGCAATAGACGCAAGGATGCTAGTTAAGCCCATGCGGTGGTAATTGAGTATCCTCAGGTATCACTTGTAATTGTTGTCTAGTAAAACCCCGTTGAGGGGCAGTTGAATCCAGTTTATAGATTGGAGGTCTACCCGTAGATCGTGTTATACTAGATATCTTGTGTGCAGTAACACTCCAAAAAGGATCAGTAGCCCTTTTTGTGCCACCCTCAAGCTCTCCTGGTTCGTATAAGTACCTCACAATGACATTACTACCAAGAATTGGTTGGGAAACGCTAAAATCTTTTTGAATTTCCATTTCAGGTATTGACTTCTTTTTAATCGCATTGATAGGTTTCAAATTAATTGTTCTAGTAATCTCGTTATTCAGTGCAGTAATCACAGCTGGTAACCTTTTAACCCATTCACGGGATCTTTTTTCTTGGATGAATTCTTTTGCGTATTGATATCCAAATAACCGCTCAGCAAGAGTCCGATTAAACCGTTCTACAATTGCCTGATCACGATGTAGCGCAGTATGTCCTCGTCTGATAGTGACTTTATGATTTTTCATTGTAGATAACACTGCACCCTGAAATTCCTTGCCAGGATCAATTTGTAATAGATTTGGCCAGTGCAGAGGACTCCTTCGATAAATCCTTTCAAATGCAGAAGCCACTTCAGTGGCTGATTTTGTTTTTAACGGTTCTGCTTCTTTGTATCGACTTGCAATATCAACTACGGTTAATGCGTATTTGTAACCACGATCATGTGGCAGAAATAATATATCAGCCTGATGAACTTCATTGGGTCTGGTCACATCAAAATGCGAGAATTGAATTTGTTTAGGCGGTGGTAGATAAATTTGCCATAGTGCCTGTTTGGATAACCAATGAGCCGCAGTGGCCTTTTTCACTTTTGCAGCGCTAGCGAGTTTATGGATTGCTGATTTACCCCTCCAGTATCCTCTTGGGGAATAATAAATAGATTCCATGTTATTATTAATTACCAGCACCTAACATCAATTTACTTTTCATAGCCGATTTTATCAAAAAGGAAGCCAATTTTTCTTTGAAAGATTTATCAGAAATAGCATTTAACGCATGAATTAATTTCACATCTGCTAGATGCCTGTGCTGCAGATTACTGCTTTTATAAGATACATCATGAAGGTGACAGGCCTTATCAATAGCGTTTATTGGTTCCTCACCGGGTCGGGGCTGATTTTGATCATTGAGTCTGATATCAAGTCTTGTTCCCGGTCCACAGTAGCTATATCCTGGAAGGTGCTTTTCTCCAGGGTATTTTGCCCATGGGGTTCCAGGGAGTTTAGTTAGCTTGGCAGCGATATCACCTCCTCGTTTTTTTTAAAGGTTCCTTGAGTTCCTTGGGTTTAGAAACAAATCTAAATTTCTTTGTGCTACATTGTACGCATTTACCAGAAAGCGCTGATCGGTTATTTTTAGTTGTAATCGTCGTCAAGTCATCTGTGCCAGTACGTTTTTTACACTTCACACAATATAGATCCATAATTTATATATAACGGCATGAATATAATTGATTATTCAGCTACCCGACGACGGGAACCTATTAAACATCATGAAATGTTGCCGAATTCAATTAGAATGATTATAATCGGACCATCTGGAAGCGGAAAGACACAACTGCTACTTAATTTGATAACGAGATGGATGAAATGGAACAAATTGTATTTAATAGCCCCGAGTGTAGACGATCAGCGATGCTATGAAGTGCTAAAGGATTTTAACGAGAAAGCAAAAGAATTTCAAATCGATGAAGATTTTATTGAGTTTATTACTGATATAGAGGAAGCCCCGAGCATTGATGCTATTGATGGAAGTATTAACAATTTAGTGGTATATGATGATATCATGTTAGATAATCAAAAAAATCCTGCTAGAATATTTTCCCGAGGCAGGCATAAAAACACTGATGTGATATATGTCACTCAACGATACACTCAGATACCAAAAGTGATCAGAGATAACTGCAATGTGTTGTGTGTATTTAACGGCGTTGATACTCATACGCTACGAAATATTCATCAGACCTGGTGCAGCGGTGATATGAATCATAATCAATTTAGAAATTTCTTTAGTCACGCTCAGTCAAAACCACACGGATTTGTGACAATAAATTTAGCAGACCCTAGGACACGATATCGTATCGGACTAGATCAAATATTCGGTTAAAATCACCGTAAACCTTAGCAGCAGAGAGGGTGAGTGACAACGACGTTGCGTCATTTATGATTCATCAACGAAAACGCGAACAATCATAAGGGTCGGAGACTTATTTTTTCGCGAGAAGGGTCTATTCGTACCGTTTTATAGGTATAATAAAAAACAACCAAAAAAAAAGTTGTCTGATTCACCCTCTCTGCTGCTCTTAACTAGCACCTTTGCATTTGTTAAACTCTTGACAGGTCAGCAACACATTTTCTCGTGTATGACCAAGACTTCTATCCTTCCAATCTACGGTAAACTGGGGTGGATTGTTGTCTTTAGACCAACACCATATCATTATACAATTACAGCTCGCAAAGTGATTATTCTGCTGTTGTTTCAGCAACATTATAAATTCAACATCAATATCACAGTCACGATTATTTTGTTTGTCGCATTGTTTATAACCAGCAATTTGTTTTCTTATTATACAATTGCTGACAATTTCATTGTTGGTGTTGTCATTTGAATTTAAAATAACTCTCCGAAGTTGATGTATTCTTCTAACTCGTGACACTGCAAGATCAATTTAGTTCGACCACTCGATGCGATCATCTACGCTCCAAACATTTGTATCAGAGATGGTTAGCCCTTGCGATCAATGTATCGTCATTTCGTATCCTAGCGTCCAGGGAGATTTGTCAGCGCGCAATGCGTCTTCGACAACACTGATATCGACCAAAATATTATCATTTAACTCGATGTCTGTTTTTCCGTTTTCCCAGGAATATCAACTTCGATATTTTGTTGTCGTGTATCAGCTGGTCTATAACAAAACTGCACTGGCAACGTTGGAAACTTTTCTTTATGTAATTGAAACAACCGCTGTTGAAGTTTGTCTCTGAATGTCTTTCTACTTGCAACTATCAAATCGTTTGGTCTACACGCTTTCCAAAAATCATTTATATTTGTTTCTGAAATTATTTCGCACTGGATTTCATCCGGTTTATAATCTGATTAATTTCTTGAACTCACGTAATGCTGAATCGAGCGTTCTATGATCAGTATTAATTTGTTCGTAATAATCTACAAATTGCTTCAGCCAATCATGCGTTGACAAACCAACAAATGGTGGTCGTTGATCATAATCGCCACATATTATCAGAGCTGTACTTTTGAAAAAGAGGTTATGAAGAAACATTTTTAATATATCCAACGACACTGTGCATATCTTATCCCAAATAATGAGTTTTTAAATATATGTCTCACCCATTCGATCAGGAGTCCATGAGGCACCCTTATACCGAAATTAACTGTGATAAGTGCAAGAATTAACTCCTCGTTGTTTCATCTCACTGGCAAGTCTGTGTGTGGGTGTTAGCACAATCATGTCTGACTTCTCCCGAAATAATTCGATCACTCGTGTTGTTTTCCCAGACCCGCCGCATCCGTAAATAAACGATCTTATATCTACATACTCAATCGGATAACGAAGATACGCTCGATAATTCATTATTTTTCATGTAATTATGTTCAATCGTAAATTCCGCTGATTCAGAATAATCATGTAACATTTCTTGTTTTATTCTCCATGATCCACATCAGAATTTGTAACACGAGTCATTGCTTCTTTATAATTGCTATCTATATAAAATTAATCCTTGGCGACTCCGACGGCTGTGTCAGGAAATCTTTTTATCATCGATATCAGGTTTATAGAAAAATAAGCCAGCATTGACGATCTTAGGTAGCTGTATTGAGGAGAATCGCCATCGATATAGCTAACAGTTCTACCGAAGTTTGGAAGCATTTTCACGACTGACATATATATCTTTGGCTGTTGCATCGGCGATTATAAAATGATATTCAATATCATCTGGAATAATCGTGAATAATGCCGCTTGTGATCATATCCTCCACTTTGCATGAATTTACCGATTATTCTTTTACCGAGATCCGTTGTATTTTTTAGCATTGATTAAAAAAATCTCAAAGGATTGTTTAACAATATAGTCTTTGTCGAGATCAGGAAAATTTTCGTTGTAATTGTTAATAATCTTATCAAGTCTGTCAGGTTGTGGTAACCAAACTTCAGTCTGCGCTCGATATCATATAATTGCCTCGCCGAAAATCAGCGAGATCACTAATTTACAATCGATCATATACCGTCATAATACTACTGGTGCCCAATTTCAGAGAAGTGTCTACCCAACAAAACATAACAAATTGGATGAAGTTCTTTAGCGATTTGAAATGATATTAAGAGAGCGAATCCAGTGAGATCAAAATCTGGAAGTGGTCTATTTATCGCAACCCGTGTCATCTGGTGTTTAGGATGTCCAAATCGTTTAAAATATCCAGCGCATTCTCCATTCTCGAGGAAACGTCCTGGATAACACGCAATGATACCAACCGAAATAACATTTTTATATTATATTTGGTATTCTACAATCGGCCGTGTTCATATTTTACACGGCTAGCATGAACGTCTGAAAGAAATTCAAATTGTGTTGGCTTCCACAGATTTCTCACTCTCGCGAAATGAGTTACAACTGACGGGGCTGTAAAAAATTTTGTTAGTAATTGCTCGGTATTATCCATTGAAAATTTCTCAGCGAGTTTTCTCATCGCGCCGTGAAGAGATTCCGTACGGTATATTTCACCGTTAGGTCTTACAAATTGATCAAATTTACCTTCTTCATCATCGGAGATGTTTTAAAAAAGAACACGAGGAGGTGATATTGCAGCCAAGTTAGCAAAACTCCCTGGAACCCCAAGGGCAAAGTATCCAGGAGAAAAGCATCTTCCAGGATAAAGCTACTGTGGCCCAGGAACACGATTAGATATCAGACTTGAAGATCAACATCAGCCCCGACCCGGTGAGTATCCGATAAACGCTATTGATAAGGCGTGTCATGCTCATGATGTTGCATATAAAAGCAGCAATTTTCAACACAGGCATCTAGCTGATGTGAAATTAATTCATGCGTTAAATGCTATTCCTGATAAATCTTTCAAAGAAAAGTTGGCTTCGTGGTTGGTAAAATCAGCTATGAAAGGCAAATTGATGATGGGCGCTGGTAATAATTAATATGGAATCTATGTATTATTCTCCGAGAGGATACTGGAGGGGTAACTCTGCAATCAATAAACTCGCCAACGCCGCAAAAGTGAAAATGTCCACTGCGGCTAATTGGTTATCCAAACAGGCTATATGGCAAATTTATTTACCGCGTCCTAAACAAATCAATTTCTCGCATTTTGATGTTACTGTATCCAATGAAGCTCATCAAGCTGATTTTTTTTGTTTGCCACATGACGACGGCTATTAATACACGCTAACCGTAGTTGATGTTGCGAGTCGATACAAACAAGCAGAGCCGTTAAAAACAAAGTCGGCCAGTGAAGTAGCTTCTGCATTTGAAAGGATTTATCGACGAGGCCCTCTACGCTAGCCAAATCTATTACAAGTTGATCCTGGCAAGGAATTTCAGGGTGTGGCTGCATCTACAATGAAACATCACAATGTCACAATACGACGAGGACATACTGCACTACATCAAGATCAGGCAATTGTTGAACGATTCAATCAGACTCTTGCTGAGCGGTTATTTGGATATCAATACGCAAAAGAATTCATCCAAGAAAAAAGATCTCGTGAATGGGTCAAAAGGTTACCAGGGGTAGTTGCAGCGCTAAATAACGAGATTACCAGAGCAATCAATATGAAACCTAACAACGCAATAAAAAAGTATATACCACAGCCACGAAACGCTTGCGTTTCTCAGCCAATTCTTGGCAATGTCACCGTGAAATATTTATATGAACCAGGAGAGCTTGAAGGTGGTAAAAAAAGGGCTACTGATCCTATTTGGAGTGTCACTACGCATAAAATATCTACTATAACACGATGAACTGGTAGACCAACAATCTATATATTGGATTCAACCGCCATCAGCGGAGGTTTAAACGTGAACAACTACAAGTGATTCCTGAAGATACTAAGATACTCAATTGCCACCGCGTGGTCTTAACTAGCGCCGCTGCGTCTATTGCACTCAATACAAGTCAACATCACATTGTTTCTGACATGACCGAGACTGTTATTTTTTCTGTCTACGGTAAATTGGCGAGGATCTTTATCCGAATACTGCCAACGCATTATACAATTGCAACTCGCGCAGTGATTATTCTGTTGTTGCTTCAACGCGATTATTAATTCACCATCAATGTCAAATTCTCGTTGGTTTTTTTTTGACTTGTTGTTTGTAACCGGAATGTTTTTTATTAATGATTTTAACATCAATATCATCCATTGTTGTGTCATCATCTCCTGACTCAGTTAGGACAATTCTTCGAAGTTGATTTATTCGCCGTACTCTGGATACTGCAAGATAGACTAAATTTGACCACTCAGTGCGATTATCGACTATCCAAACAATTGTATCCGATATAGTTAATCCCTGCGAGGAATGTATCGTCGTTACGTAACTTAGCGTCCATGGCGATTTATCAGCATGCAATGCGTCTTCGACAGCACTGATATCAACCAGCACAATATCATTTAACACTAGTGTTTGTTTTTCTGTTCCTGACTCTGTCAGGCGTCCTGGAATATCAACTTCAATACTCTGCTTTCGTGTATCCGAGGGTCTACAATACAGCGTTTCTGGAAGTGTTGGAAATTTTTCTTTGTGTAATTCAAATAACTTTCTCTGAAGTGTGTCTCTGACTATCTTTCTACTTGCTACTACAAAATCATTTGGTCTCCATGCTTCCAAAAATTCCTCCATGGGAGTTTCAGGAATTATTTCTCTGATTATTTCACTTTGGATTCTATCCGGTTTAATCTAATTAATTTCTTGACCTCACGCAATTGTTCATCAAGTGCTCTATAGTCAGTATCAATATTTTCATAATAGTCAACAAACCCTTTCAACCAATCATGCGGGGATAAACCAACAATTGGTGGTGGTTGGCCATGATTGCCGCACATTATTACTTTCGTATTCGCGCGCAGTAACCAATCAAGAAACATTTTTAATACATCTACTGAAACTGTACATATCTCATCCCAAATAATAACCCCAGGGATAAATTTCTCACCCATTCTTTCAGGGGTCCATTAATCACCCTTGTATCGAAAAAAGCTTTGATAAGTGCAAGCGTCGACGTTTCGTTGTTTTATTTCTCGCGCTAATCTATGTGTTGGTGTCAGCACAATCATATTTGTGAAATCCGTAGGATTTTTCCCTCGATATAATTTAATTGCCTGAGTCGTCTTTCCCGACCCGACACAGCCGTTTAAATAAACTGTTTTATATCTACAAATTGGATCTGATATCGGTGGTGCATTAGAACGTTCTGATAAATTATCTCCTTGTAAGTAACTGTTTTTAATCTCAGCGTCTGCTGATTCAGAATAATCATGCAGTGTTTCCTTTTTATATCTCCATGTACCAAAGTGCTCGTTGCTACCGCTAGTAAATTTAGTCACCTCGTTGATGTACTTTTTGTCAATATAAAATGAATCAACTGCAACTCTAACTGCACTGTCAGGAAATCTATTTATCATTGAAAATAAATTGATACAAGCATAACCCAGAATAGACGACCTCATATGTGTATACGGAGAACTATAACCGTCGCTGTAAGTAACAATTGTACCCAATTTTGTTCCATCGGACAACAAAGCGTCCTTGCGATCTACATAGATGTTTTTAGATACTGCATCTGCAATTACAAAGTCATATTCGGTTTTATCTACAATCAACCGTGAAGAATATCTTTTATAGTCAGATTTGCCACCCTGAGTGAATTTTCCAATTATTCTTCTGCCGAGATCTTTTACTTCACTGTTTCGTTGATTAAATACCCGTTTGGACCACTCAATGATATATTTTTCATCTTCCTGAATATGTTTTCTGGATTCGTCAATTATACTATCAAGACTCTGGTTGTGGTAACCAGACATTAGTTTGTTTCCGATATGATATAATTGCTTCACTGACTGTCAACGAAATTAACATTTTTGTATCAATCATGAACCGTAATAACGCTATTGGCAGACACTTCTTTTCAGACATGTGTCTACCAATCCAAATATAACAAGCGCGATGAAGTCCTGCTGCGAATTCAAATGATACTACACGAGCAAAACCGGTTAAATCAAAATCAGGCAGTGGTCCATTAATCGCTACACGAGTCATTTCATGTACGGGGTGTCCAAATCGTTTAAAATACTCAGTACACTCTCCATAACCAAGAAAACTCGCTGGATAACAAGCAGCCATATCAACTGAAATGATACTTTCGCGGTCGTATTTGTTATTGTATAAACCGCCATGACTAAATTCGAGGCAACTCGCCTCAATATCTGGCAAGAATTCAGTCCGTGTTGGTTTCCATGTGTTTTTCTTTCTTGCAAAATGAGCTGCAACCGACGGAATTGTAAAACAGTTTGTCAATAATTGTTCATCATCGGTGCCTTCGCCGTTAAAAACCCACTAGCTGTTTTCTTCATCTTGTTGTGAAACGCTTCAGTGCGGTATAATTCACCATTTGGTCTTACAAACTGATGAAAAATATCCGTTTGATTTTCAGCGCTGCGAAGTAACCACACTGACACAGGGTCGTTTTTACTCAAATGCGCAATAGCATCGAATAGTTTCTCTTCAAAGAGAAAACCATCCCTGTAAAATTCTTCTCCCAAGAATTCCTCGGGTATATACTTCATTGTTCTGTTCCGTGGAAATATTGTGACCGCGGACGTCCATACGTGTTCGTTATGATCAATAATTTTAATTGGGGCTCCATTTTTATTATATTTCGATTCATATAATACTTTTCCGGTTATCGTCATAACGGTTATTGGAAATCTCAGTGATGTTTCTAATTTCGCTATATCGCTAATACTTGCTCCGTTCTTCCTAACTGTTAATTCCTAGTCATTTATTTTTTTGCGTCTTAGATCAGTCAATTTATTTCCACGCAACGCATTTGTGAAGTGTTCTATTATTCGTTCTGCTAAACAATTCAGCGACGAGGTTGCCGGCGACGAGTATTTCATTGGTTTTAGTTTTCCTATATCAGGTTTTTCATTTAACGGATATATCCCATAAACAATTGCTGTTTCAGGGTATGGTCGTTCATAGTATGGTTTGTCAATTCAAGTTAACAGACCCGGCTTAGAATCACGGCTAACAACGACTGTTTTCTTGTCTTTGAGAATTGGTTCAAATTTGTCTCGTATAATCCAACTGCCTGATTCTACACGGATAATGAATTTCACTCTAAAAAAATAGTTTTTGTTGTCAAGTTGTGATATTATCGTAGCTGCGTTTTCATCGTTCATGGTGGCATCAATAACACCATCAATTCGAAATGTTGACCAGCTATGAAATGCTCCATCGCGCTTAAATTCAACAGCACAGTCACGAATTTTTTTTTATCAAGCTGTTATCATTTATTGCCCGTTTTGGCACATCTTTTAGGGTTCTATCGAGATTGAATTTAATATTTTTGTAGGGCTTAATTGCTGATGATCTCTCGAATTCCTCAGTCATATAATTAAAACAAGTATTTAAATAGAGAATTTATATATAATGAATCACTGCAAATGGCTTATGATTGGATCAACAACCCCGTATAACAAATCATGCAGAAGCGAATTCTGTGGGTATTATGTACAGAGCGTTCGCAACGGTTCCCTTGGCCCCTCCCCGTGCCTCCGATGTGGGGTGGGGGTAAGGGGAAAATCACAATTATGTCTCAGTTGTGGCGGCAAACGATAAAGGGAAATAAAACGCTATTATGACAAACGAATAAAAAATACCGTCATTGACCCTAACGATGAAAAAATCATAAAGACCCCTCAAGATTATATACAGAGACTTATAATTAAAGCAAATTATAAATTAGACAAATAGTATTATTATACAATGAGCCAAGACTTCAGACCTCACCCTGTGATTGTAAACTACGAAGCGTCTCATGATGGTATTATCAGACATCGTATACTGAAGAAGCCAGTTGGGTGGGATAATGGTGTGGGGTATTTGATGTTTAGAGTTGGAAAGAAGAAATATTACTGTCACAGATTCGTTTTCGCGGTGTTTAATGGATTGATCAAGGATGGTCTTGTTATCGATCACATTGATTCCAATCCACATAATAACAAATTGGATAATCTAGAAGCTGTTACACAGACTGAGAATTTGAAACGAGGATTAGCAGGTACGTATAAATCAATTGGGAAAAGACCTATAAAATCCTTTAATACTGCAACTAACGAAGAAATTATATTCAAATCAATGGGTGAGGCTAGTAGGTATTTTGATATTTGTAGTGCCTCAATACGAACCGTTGCAGAGAATATAACCAAGACTGCGATTTCCAAAAGAAATTGACAAAAAATTCAATTTATTTACATATAAAATCCATTTATTACCATTCTATATAACATCAAGGGAGATAACTCGTTTAGTTATATTTAAGGGTTTTGAAAGAGTTATCTCCCTTGTGTGTCACCTATCTTCAAGATTGTGATTCAGCGGATATAATTATTATCTATTTTGTAAGAAAACAAATCAAATATATAGTATTTACAAACAATTATATTCTTTTCTTAGTGTTTTATTCACATATTCAGTCTCATTTAAATATTGTGAAACACCATTGACAAGTATTCAAGGAATTCAAAATAACACACCCTGTGGATTGACGCTGCTGTATTAAGTCACCTTATATACCATATGAAAGGTATAAAGCTGGGGCTTTCAAAGGCCAATCCGACCGATCAAAACTATCCCACGCCATTGACACGTGGGCGTAGTTGTCTTTTGTCAATCATGCAACCGGTTTAATTTCATGAGTTGCTTTTGATTGGTCGTATGACCGTAGAAAAATTCGCCCCGTCGTTTCATGTTTTTATCGTCTAGTGCTGTCGCATCATCCTTAATTAAGTATCATATATCATCCTTAATTACAATTAAGTTAATTAAGTACATGTAGTGATATATCCCCCAAGCAGAGCTTGGAGCATATCTTCTGGGCGGTCTAATATGGCGTTCGTCACGTTAGGCCTCCCGCCGGAGATTTATGTTTCGGGCCCCCTTGGGCTTACTTGGATGTGAAGGCAACCAAGGAGTTCCAAGGATGTGTTGTCGTATATGTAACCTCTGGGTCTCTTTCACGTTATTTGACGCGAAAGGGGTTTCCAAATGGGGTTTTCATGTTTGTGCTGTACTTAATTAAGTAACCTCTGGGCGTCTCCGATGAAATCACACCTGAGGACCCAATGGGGTTCATCATATATCTCTAAACGTGCAAAGATGACAAACACGTTATCACGGACAGGGTTCACAGAACTGTATAATAATATCTCTGGACGTGCTAAGATGACAAACACCTTATCACGGACAGAGTTTATTTTTGAAAACTGAATTAGAAATATGTATTATCATATATGAATTCTGAAAATATGAATAACATTATAGCTGAAATTTCAAAATTGAGAAAACAAGATATTATATTATCTGACAATTTAACCCCTGACCAAATTATGTCTGACTTTCAAGATATAGATTACGGTATTAACACTAACAAATATATGCTGCCAAAGAAGTATGCGCTGATAAAAAACATCCAGAATTCTATTCGGGACTTTCTTGCATTCTGTAGTAACATAAGTGTGTTTGTCCCGTTATTTACTATCGTAGAGGGAATACGAAAAGAATTGGGCCGAGATTATGAATTGAAAAAACAAGGTAATTCTAAGATTAGAAATATACGGGCGTTAATTCAAGAAAATGACAAAAAAACCAGCTTGATACAACTAACGATTTGACAGTATAAATACATCACTGCGACAATGGAAGGTATATAATTGATCAAACAAACACGGAAATATTTTAACGAGTGTTTTTTTTTTTGTTACTTGTCGACAAAATTTCTACAGTCTCGAAGAGATTCAAATTGGAAATTGCTTTACTGTTTCAATAATGGTCAATGAAGCTTTAACAACTAGATTGGCTCGTGAGCGACTAGATTCAATTAAAAGATTTATACCAATCCGCGACTCTGTCAGAAATAAACTGCAAGCTAGACAGAGTTTACAAACTGATTTTGCTGCGGGATCTGAAGAATTGTTTAAACCAATAACCACAGCAACGAAAGGGGTAGAGCGAGCTATATACGGCGATGTTCCCGAGACGGGGACAAGAAAAGAAAATTCTCTTATTGGTGAACTTGAAAAAATAGCAGCGGAAACTGAACAAACAAAACAAGCTGTACAAAAACTCCACGGTAATAAACTACCTAAATAAAAAAGAACAGTAGATGATTTACGCGCGAGATTTAACGAGGAAGGGTTAGCAGCGATTGATAAGACTGATCCAGCAGAAATTCCTGCGCTTGTTTTTACGACTTATGAAAACAGAAAAAAAAAATGTTGAAACCAGAACATCATAAGTTTGTTAAGAATTTCACTCATTGGGCTGATATATTCTACAAAATCAAAACTAAAAAAAATCAAATCAAGACAGATAATGCATCATACATTGAATATATCAATATGGTGGGTATAGTGTATAAACAATATGAAGAACTAAAACAACAACAAAACCGCAAAAATTACAAGAAAAGCGACAGCAACCTTCAAAGAAAATATCGTTCTCGCCTAAAAAACAAGAAGAACTACCACCACAAGCTTCGAATCGAGATAATGATGAAGATGATAGTTATTTACAAGAAACGGATTTAGAAAAAATGGATGCAGCAACTGGTTATAGTAGCGGTGAGGGATTTTCTGGGAGTGGAATTTCAGGTAGTGGTCTAGTTAGTTGTCCTGGTAATGTTCTCAGCAATATAACACGATTAGAAGTTCTCATCGGGGGAAAACGAGCTGGAAATAACTCTCCAGAAATAATTAATGAAGCAGCTGATATCTGCAGGCGGTTATTTCAAGGCGGTATCATGGATATCAAAACATATCGAGATTTCATTAACGAGTTAGCGGAAAATCCTACTGATTATTACAGCGACTAAGTCAAAAAGTCTTTGGAT
Organism: Unio delphinus; assembly: GCA_029339505.1. Lineage (NCBI taxonomy): Eukaryota > Metazoa > Mollusca > Bivalvia > Unionida > Unionidae > Unio > Unio delphinus. The sequence goes on along the minus strand of JAQISU010000242.1, from coordinate 20,651,605 downwards.
TGGAAATTGCTAGCAATGAAAATCCGTAGATAAATATCATTTGAATTACTAGTAATTAAATAAGATGATCATACACTACAACCATGATAAACCAACCAGCATCTATGTGGTAGACTCACGACTGCCTGTTTATAGCCCTTACTACGGAGATGGTTTCGGTGATACAATTGCAGGGTTATTTACAAAAATGGCCCCAAAAGTGATGCCGTTGGTTAAACAATTATGAATGAAAGCAATTGATGTTATTCGTGATAAGGGTATTAGTGCTGTTGGAGATCTTGCCGGAAAAGCGTTTTCAACCGCGAAGGATAAAATAACAGCGCTAGTTCGGCGGGGAAAATCCAAAGGATTTTCAAAAACCGGGACCATTACCATCTACAGCGGAAATGCTCGCGAGTGTTAGTAAAATAATAAATAACTCAGTGGATCAGAAATTTGCGTCGTTGGTGGATGCGCTGCTGGCGGCTACGCCATGCACACAGAGTAATACTATTGCAAATATGATAGCGGGAAGTGGTTTCAAACAAAAAAGAAATTCGAAGAATTTTCATCGCTAGTGAAATCTTCGAATTTTCAACTCTAGCGTTAAACTCGTGAGTTAAAACGCTAGCGTTAAACTCTTTGAGTTTCACAATTGAAAACACTAATGTGAATAATAATAATGTTCAAAAAACAGCTGATCCGGCGTTTGATTTAGATGCCCCAGTGCGCAAAGATGATTCTGTCCGCGATTATCAATACTATTCCTATCATGCTATACAACCCAGCCTAAGATCGCGAATTGAACTTCAAGTTCAAGATACCAGTAAATACTTTGTACCGTGTGAGGCGTTTATTGAAATTGAGGAAGAACTTATTCAAGTGGATAATAATCAATATGCAGATGACCTAAATGTCCGCGTTGGGTTCGTCAACAATGGCATAATGGCGTTATTTGAAAGTGCAAGATATCTCATTGATGGAAAGGAGATTGAATCAATAGACCGTGAGGTTGATGTTGCAACAACAATAATCGGGTTAGCAATATATTCTGATGATTATATAAGGTCGGCTGGCCCGTCTATGATGTTTGCAAAAGATATTAATAATCACGCTGATCACATTAATCAGACTAGGGTAAAAGCAATACGAGATACCGCAGTTGATCCAGCACCTGTCGGATATACTAGACCGGCTGGTACGTTTGATGTCGTAGATATTAATCGCAATTTCAATCTAGGGTTTGCAACACGAGTAGCAGCGTTGCAAGGACCGCGTCGACAATTTTCATGTGCAATTCCATTGCATCATATTTTCGGATTCTGCAGAAATGTTAGAAAAGTTATTTACGGAGCTAAACACAAAATCGCGTTAGTGCAAGAAGGCAATGACAATGATGCAATCTGGCGTGCTAATGGTGTTGCTGATGGTAAAGTTGTTTTAACTTAATTGGTCTTGTGGATGCCAGTAATGATCCCATCAATTACCACAGAAGAGCGGCTACTCTCATTTATGGACACAGGCGTCAAATCACTGCTAAGTTGGCTAACAACAACGACTGATGCCAAAGAGGATAATGTAGATGGTACATTTACATGGCATTTGGCATCAAAACAAGGGGTTTCAGCTTTTCGCCATATATTTGTAGCGTTATAGACTAGGGATAGGTTAGGTTCCCAAGAACATAATCATATGATATTTGATCGATTATGGGTAAAGGAGGTTTCGCTGAGAATAAACGGACAACAGGAACCATCCGAGGATATACAGCTTGATTACGACAGCAACCACATAGCACGTGTGTATCATAGAATGCTGTCATATATGGGTCGTGATCAAAATGTTGATACTGGTTTACAAATATCGCAACTTGATTTCAAAAGCCTCTATCCGATTTATTACCTTTCGCTGAGCAGCAGAGGAGGTGAATAGACCAGCTTTTTAGACGTCAACGATGCTTCCTTCTAGTTAATATTTACTAGGAAGTTCTCAATTTGTCAAATAAACCCTTCTAATTAATATTTACTAGGAAGTTCTCAATTTGTCAAATAAACCCTTCTAGTTAATATTTAGGAAGTCTTAATTTGTCAAATAGACCTTTCTAATAAATATTAACTAGAAGGGTTCATTTGGTAAAAAAAAAGACGCCATTTAGTTGACGTTCACCTCCTCGGCTGCTAATGCGCTAACTAAATATTTGATCAAGTCCGACACGATATCTTGTCCGAGGGTCTGATAAATTTATCGTCACAAATCCGTGTGGGATTGTCTGAGCGTGGCTAAAGAAATTTCTAAATCGATTATGATCCATATCACCACCGCACCAAGTTTGCCAAATATTTCTAAGAGTATGAGTATCAACTCCGTTAAATACACATAGTATATTGCAGTTATCTCTGATCACTTTTGGTATTTGAGTGTAACGTTGAGTGATATATATCACATCGGTGTTTTTATGTCTGCCTCTGGAAAATATTCTAGCAGGATTCTTTTGATTATCTAACATGATATCATCATATACGACTAAATTGTTAATACTTCCATCAATATCATCAATACTAGGTGCCTCTTCGATATCGGTTATAAACTCAATAACACCATCGCCGTTAATTTCTTGCGCGGCATCATTAAAATCCTTTAATACTTCATAACATCGTTGATCGTCTACACTCGGAGCAATCATGTACAATTTATCCCACTTCATCCATCTCGTTATCAAATTAAGTAGCAATTGTGTTTTACCACTTCCAGATGGTCCGATGATAATCGCGCGAATAGAATTTGGTAACATTGCATGGTGTTTAATAGGTTCCCGTCGTCGAGTAGCTGAATAATCAATTACATTCATAACTGTTATATATAAATTATGGATCTATATTGTGTGAAGTGTAGGACGCGTACTGGCACAAATGACTTAACGACAATTACAACGAAAAATAATCGATCAGCGCTTTCTGGTAAATGCGTACAATGTAGTACGAAAAAATTTAGATTTACTTCCACGAAACCTTTAAAAAAAAACGAGGAGGTGATATTGCAGCCAAATTGACAAAACTCCCAGGAACACCGTGGGCAAAGTATCCAGGAGAAAAGCACCTTCCAGGATATAGCTACTGTGGACCGGGAACACGATTAGATATCAGACTTGATGATCAAAATCAGCCCCGACCCGGCGAGTATCCAATAAACGCTATTGATAAGGCGTGTCATGTTCATGATGTCGCTTATAAAAGCAGCAATCTTCAACATAGACATCTCGCAGATGTAAAATTAATTCATGCGTTAAATGCTATTCCTGATAAATCCTTCAAAGAAAAGTTGGCTTCTTGGTTGGTAAAATCTGCTATGAAGAGTAAATTGATGTTAGGTGCTGGTAATTGAAAATGCTAGCATTTTAATATGGAATCTATTTATTATTCTCCGAGAGGATACTGGAGAGGTTACGCAGCAATTAATAAACTCGCTAGCGCATCAAAGGTGAAAAAAACTACAGCGGCAAACTGGTTATCTAAACAAGCAATATGGCAAATTTATCTACCAGCGCCTAAACAAATTAACTATTCGCATTTTGATGTTACAACACCTAATGAAGTTCATCAAGCTGATATACTATTTCTGCCGCATGACAACGGTTACAAATACGCGTTAACGTTAGTTGATATTGCAAGTCGATACAAAGAAGCAGAACCATTAAAAACAAAATCATCTACTGAAGTAGCTTCTGCATTTGAAAAAATTTATCGACGAGGTCCTCTGCGCTGGCCAAATCTGTTACAAGTTGATCCTGGCAAGGAATTTCAAGGTGTTGTTACATCTACGATGAAACGTCATAATGTCGCCATCAGACGAGGACACACTGCGCTACATCGCGATCAGGCAATTGTTGAACGGTTTAATAAAACCCTTGCTGAGCGGTTATTTGGATATCAATACGCGAAAGAATTCATCCAGGATAAACGATCCCGTGAATGGGTCAAGAGATTACCAGCTGTGATTACCGCAATCAATAATGAGATTACTAGAACAATTAATATGAAACCTGTCAACGCTATTAAGAAGGCGTCTATCAAAATGGAAATCCAAGGAATTTCACAAAAAGAACCAATTCTTGGTAGTAATGTCATTGTAAGGTACTTATATGAACCAGGAGAGCTTGAGGGTGGTAAAAAAAGAGCTACTGATCCTATTTGGAGTGTCACTACGCATAATATATCCGGCATAACACGATCTACGGGTGGAAACGCTAGCGTTTCTAGACCTTCAATCTATAGACTGGATTCAACTGCCCCTCAACGGGGTTTTACACGCGAACAATTACAAGTGATTCCCGAGGATACTCAATTGCCACCGCGTGGTCTTAACTAGCACCTAAGGTGCTGGCACCTCTGCGTCTATTACACTCAAGACAGGTCAACATCACATTGTTTCTGACATGACCGAGATTGTTATCTTTTCTGTCTACCGTGAATTGGCGAGGATCTTTATCCGAATACTGCCAACGCATTATACAATTGCAACTCGCGCAGTAATTATTTTGTTGTTGCTTCAAAGTGATTATTAATTCAGCATCAATGTCAAATTCTCGTTTATTTTTTTTATCCTGTTGTTTATAGCCAGAGAGTTTTTTTCTGATTATATCACCAGTGATAAAATCATCAGTGATAATATCGTTACCAATAATTTCATCGTCAGCAACAATTCTTCGAAGTTGGTTTATTCGCCGTACTCTGGATACTGCGAGATAAACTAAATTTGACCACTCAATATGATTATCTACTATCCAAAGAGTTGTATCGGATATAGTCAATCCCTGTGAAGAGTGTATTGTTGCTGCATAACCTAACGTCCATGGGGATTTATCAGCACCTAATGCATCTTTAACGACGCTGATATCAACCAGCACAATATCATTTAATACTAAATTCTGCTTTTGTTGTTGTCCAGGAATGTCAACGTCGATATTCTGCTTTCGTGTATCCTTAGGTCTATAACAGAGTGGTACTGGAAGCGTTGCAAATTTTTCTTTATGTAGCGCAAACAACTTCATCTGAAGTGCGTCTCTGACTATTTTTCTACTCGCGATTATTAAATCATTTGGCTTCCACATTTCCCAAAAATCATTCATGGGAGTTTCAGAGATTATTTCACGCGCTATTTCACATTGGATTTTATCCGGTTGTAATCTAATTAGCGCTTTGAACTCGCGTAATTGTTTATCAAGTGATCTATGGTCGGTATTAATCTCTTCATAATAATCTACAAATCCTTTTAGCCATTCATCTGGAGATCCACCAACAAATGTCTGCGGTTGGCCGTGATCCCCGCACATGACGATTTTTGTATTTTTCAATAACAACCATTCAAGAAATATCTGTAATATTGTCAACGATACCGTGCATATTTCATCCCAGATTATTATTTCAGGAATGAATTTATCGCCCATTCGATCAGGAGTCCATGTATCGCCTTTCCATCGAAAGAAGCTGTGATAAGTACAGGCTTTTACCCCCCGCGCTATCATCTCTCTGGCGAGTCTGTGAGTTGGTGTTAACACAATCATGGTTGACCGACGAAATAATTCGATTACACGAGTTGTCTTTCCTGATCCACCACAGCCGTTTAAATAAACTGTCTTGTATCTACAAATCGGATCGGATACAGGTGGTGCAGTAGAAAATTCTTCAGAAATATTATCTATATTTCTACAAATATATTTATCATCCATAGCAACGTCTGCGGATTTACAATACTCATGTAGTGTTTCTTTTTTAAACCTCCAATTTCCCCACGCTTTCTTAGGATCTGTGAATTTAGCTACATCTGATTTGTATTTCTCATGGATATACATCGAATCAGTAGCTACTCTAACCGCGGTATCGGGAAATCTGTTTATCATCGAGAATAGATTAATACAAGAATAGGCTAGCATAGAACTTCTCAAATGTGTGTACTGACAACTATATCCATCACAGTAGGTAATAACCGTACCTCATTTCTCACCATTGGATCGAAAAGCATCCCTACGGGTTACAAATTTTCCTTTTTTTATTAAATCGGTTATGATAAAGTCGTATTCTTCATTGTCTAAGATCAATCTCGAAGAATATTTTGCATTGTCAAATCTTCCACCTTGAGTGAATTTACCGATTATTCTTCGTCCGAGCTCTTTAGCCTCTCTATTCCTACCTTCGAATAACCTCTTAGACCAATCCATAAGTGTTTCACAATCTCCCAATTGTTTTCGTTGTTCGTTAATTATTTTTTCTAGATCGGGTTTTGGTAACCAAACATCTTTCTGCGCGTTATAGCATATAATAGCTTCGCTGACAATTAATGATATTAACATACCACAATCGATCATATATCGCAATAGCACAATTGGCATCCACGCTTTTTCATACATATGTCTACCAAGCCAAAGATAACTACACGGATGTAACCCTGTAGCTAATTCGAATGATATCACACGAGCGAACCCGGTTAAATCAAAATCAGGCAATGGACCATTAATCGCAACACGAGTCATTTCATGTGTGGGATGTCCAAATCGTTTAAAATATTCAGAGCATTCTCCATATCCGAGAAAACTTCCAGGATAACACGCGGATATATCAATTGAAATCATACCATCACGTGAGTATTTCGTATTCCACAATCCTCCATGACCAAATTCGACGCAACTCAACTTCACGTCCTCCAGAAAATCACTTCGTGTTGGACGCCATGAATTCTTTTCTCGTGCGAAGTGAGCTACCACTGATGGAATTGTGAAGCTATCTGTAAGTAGTTTTTCATTAGAAAATTCTTTAGAATTTTCAGGTGAAAATTCATTAGCGATTTTTCTCATTCTAGTATCTAATTCTTCAGTTCGATATAATTCACCATTTGGTTTTACAAACTGATCAAATCCTATTTCCGGATCCTCATTACTCCTGAGTAACCACATTGACACAGGGTCGTCTTTGGTTAATGTGTGAATAGCATCAAATAATTTCTCTTCATAGAAACCATCCCAAGAAAATTCTTTAGGAATATATCGAACAGTTCTTTCTCGTGGAAATATATTTACCGCGGGTGTCCACGCGTGTTTGTTATGATCAATAATTTCAATTAACGAATTAGACAAATAGATATATTATATATACAAATGAGTCAAGAATTTCAAAGACATCCTGTTATTAAAAATTACGAAGCTTCTCGTGATGGTGTTGTTAGACACAGTAAAAATAAGAAATCTGTTGGGTGTGATAATGGTATGGGATATTTGAGGTTTGGGGGGAATAAGAAATATCTCAATCATCGTTTCGTCTATGAAGTATTTAACGGATTGATCAATGATGACCTTGTTATTGATCACATTGATCGAATTAAGACTAATAATTCCTTATCGAATTTACAAGCTATTTCACAACGTCAAAACACAAAACGAGGTGGGACTGGAAAATACTCGAAAAATGCTAGACCAGTAAAAGCGATCACTGACAACGAGGAAAAAATATTTCCGTCTATTACTTCAGCTGGTAAGTATTTCGATATTTGCCCACCCTCGGTACAAAAAGTGGCAGAGAATAAAACTAAAACCGCTTTTTCAAAACGCTTTAATAATAAAATTCAATTTACTTACGTAACTGTATAATCTGAAATCTTACGGATTTCACGGGGAATAACTCCGTTAGGTATAACGCGTGTGACAAATCATCAATGACAGAGTTACGGATCTTAAACATGGAAACACTAGCGTTGGAAAATCTTCGATTTTTCATTGGCTGTTATAATTACATAAATCTGAACAAAACATAATCAATTTTGTCTTTTTTCAAGTATTAACAGAACTGTTTTATAGACACGTCGTATTTAAACATTTTTTTTAATGTCTGTTTCAAGTATTATGCGTGTTTTCAACATTGTCAGTGATCGCTAATAAACAAACAAATAATTACAATCACTACACCTCTTTTATATCACCTCGTCGTAATGAGTGTATATATACAAATTCGTCTTTATTATAATTGGGCATTTAGCCGAAATTCAAGTGTAAACAAAACCACACCGTCACACGTGGTATGAACGTTATTATTGACATTCAAAACCAAAGTTTCGATTTTGCGGTTTTGTTTACACTTGAATGTAGAATAGCCCGCGTCATCCATTGTCATTGAAATCAATTCATTCATTGTGTCACCTATAATCTATTGTTGTACCGTCGTCATTGTCATTGAAATCAATTCATTGTATATACCATTGTCATTGCACCTATAATCTATTGTTGTACCGTCGTCATTGTCATTGAAATCAATTCATTCATTGTGTCACCTATAATCTATTGTTATGTGTTTGTCCGTTGTAACCGTTGAGCGCTGCTTGATGTATAAAACACCAAGGGGGTTCAAAACGGTGAATGTGCCGTCGTCATTCATTATATATAATCATAATCACCTATAATCGCATTAAGCTTCTGGGTATACTAAGATGATCAACACCTTAGTGTATCCAGAATTCATTTTGAAAATACTTTGTATTTTTAATTCTAAAGAATTTTCATATTTTGTATTTAAACAAATATATTTTTATATAATATGAATATTGAAAATCTCAAATTGATTATTATTGAAATCAACAAGCTGAAGGATCAAAATATAAAATTATGTTCAGGGTTAGATTGTGATCAAATTATGACCGATTTCGAGGATATACAATTTGCAGAACAGACGGGAAAATACGTCCTATCTAAAAAATATTTTTTAATTAAGCGGATACAAAAGTTTATACGTGAAAGTTTAGTCAATACTGAAGATGTTAATGTATTCGTACCATTATGTAGCATCGTTGAACGTGTACGTAAGCAATTAGGTTTAGATTATGAACAAAGAAAACTTATTAACCATAAGGCGAGACAATTAAAAATGTTAATGGAAAACTCTGAAGGTGATGAGCCCCACGCGTAGAGAGCCTCCTTTGTTTGTATAACCAGTACGGTATAAATCACACTATGAGGAAGTAAAATTATGTGTGTGTAACAACAGGGAAGTATTAAAATACTTTGTATTTTTAGGTTAGTGATTTATTTTGTTTGTCCAGTTTCACAATTGAAATTGCAATGAAAATCTTTGAGTGGAAATGCTTTGCATTTGAAAATCCAAAGGATTTTTTAATTTGACAATTAGTGATACTCTTTTAATAATGATAGGACAATCATTAACTACACGGAACACTAAAGAAAGACTTGAAGCTCTTAAGAAAATATTACCCCTTCGTGATCGTATACGTGAAAAACTTCAACAACGGCAATTATTTCAGACTGATTTTACAGAGGATACACAACAACTCTTCAAACCAATAGTTACTGCAACTACAGATGTGAAAACAGCAATTTCTAAACAAGAAAGCGCGCAAAAAGAGTCCTTTCTCCCTGTGTTAGAAAAAATAGCAAAACGAACTAAGCAATCAAAAAAATCATTAAAAACACTTCCTGGTGATATAATAACTACTGCAAGACGACAAGAAGAACAACAACGAGTACTTCAGGAAGAAATTGAACGATTAGGTGATGTTGATATTTCCTCACCACCACCTGAAGAATTTCAAGAACAACAACAAGAAGAACCTGAAGAACAACCACAAGAAGAAGAAGAGGGAGCTGTTTCAAAGGGGGATTATTCTCCTGAAAATATATTTACAGTTGATGCGTTAAATAAAATCAGAAATATCCCAACACTCTCTGGATTAGCTAAATTTACCAACGACAACATTAAAAAAGCAAAGAGAGATAAGTATTTAATAGACGACACGTCTAAAAATTTTATAAACAATAAACACCTTTGGGCAAATAAGGTGTTTTTAGCAAACCGCGGGGAAAACAAAATCAACAAAAAAATAAAATCTGATTATGACCAATTTCTAACTATGGTAAAGGGGATCACAGTAGCACCGCCAGTATACACAGCAGACCCAATCCCTGATGAAATACAAATAATGGCAGAGGCTGATTCCCAGAGTAAAACTCCAAAAGGTGCAACTGGTATCACTAAAAAATCCAAAGAATTTTCAAAAACAGGCAGTGGTTTAGTTGGAAATTCTTCGAGTTTCTGTCCCGGCAATATTCTCGGTGATATATCCCGATTAGAAGTTCTCGTAGGAGGGAAAAGAGCTGGGAATAACTCACTGGAAATAATCAATGAAGCAGCTGATATCTGTAGGAGGTTATTTCAAGGTGGTATCATGGATATTGCAACATATAGAGATTTCATTGAGGAGTTAGCCGAAAATTCTTCGAATTTCTACGGTTATCATAGCGATTAGATAATTGGAAATGCTTTAATATTTGGAAACACTAGCATTTGGAAATGCTTTAGTATTTGGAAACACTAGTGTTAGAAGTATAATACTTCTATATAGAGAATGATCATACACTACAACCATGATAAACCAACTAGTGTCTACGTGGTAAACTCACGATTGCCAAAATACCGAGTATACTATGGAGATGGTCTCGGTAATGCTATAATGGGATTATTTTCAAGAATGGCTCCAAAAGTGGCTCCGCTAGTAAAACAATTATCGATGAAAGCAATTGATGTTATCCGAGATAAGGGTATTAGCGCTGTTGGTGATCTTGCTAGTAAGGCATTTTCAGCCGCTAAGGATAAACTAACAGCGCTAGTTCGACGTAGAAATTTTTCAAAACCTGGAAATGCTAGCATTTCTAAAATGACTTCACTACCATCTACTGCAGTAATGCCTACACAGGTTAGTAAAATAATAAATAACGCCGTGGATAAAAAACTACAGTCGTTAATGACTAACGCCCAGGATAACATAACAGCAAATATGATAGCAGGAAGTGGCTTTAAAAATACTAAAGTATTTTCTAATTCAAAGAATTTCCGACGTCGGTGAATAATATTTTCTCAAAAATCATCACTAGAATTGCTAGCATTTCTTATACTTGTATTAGAAACACTTGTGTTAGAAACGCTTACGTTTCTGGTTATATTTATTTTGACCGGATTTCCAATTGTTATAGTTATTGAAATACTTGTATTTTCTGAATTTTCGATGGTTTCAGTAGAAATACTTGTATTAGAAACACTAATGTTTCCACTTGAATTTCCTATACTAGTGTTAGAAACACTAGTGTTAGAAACACTAATATTTCTGGTTATTTGAATAGGATTCTCAGTTGTTATAGTTATTGAAATATTTGTATTTTCGATTTGATCTTCGTTATCTAGATTTGTTTTCATCAGCAACATTATTGATATACCCAACTAAATAATTAATTTAACATAATATTATTTTTTTTTATTTTCAATTCTGTATTTTGCATCGATTTTGAGTGATTTCACCTCTCAGAAATGCTAGCGTTTCCGATTTCTAATTTAGACCAACGGGTATATAATAAAAAATGTTCAAACAGAACCCTGATGTTGCATTTGACATGGAAGCCCCAGTACTTAAAGATGAATCTGTACGTGATTATCAATTTTTTGCTTATCACGCAGTACAACCTGATCTTCGTGGAAGAATTGAACTTCAAGTTCATGATACAAGTAAATACTTTCTACCTGCTGAAGCCTTTATTGAAGTTGAAGGTGAACTTTTACAGTATAATGATACACCATATGCAAATGACCCAACTATCCGAGTTGGTTTTGTTAACAATGGCATCATGGCTTTATTTGAAAGTGCTAGATATCTCATTGATGGAAAAGAAATCGAATCTATTGAACGCGAGGTTGATGTTGCAACGGGAATAATCGGGTTAGCGAGATATTCTGATGATTATACTAGATCGGCTGGTCCATCTATGATATTCTCTAAGGATATTACTGATCACGCTGAGCACATTCCGTATATTAAAATAGGCACTGCAAGAGCTACTGCAGCTGATCCACAACCTGATACCCCTGAACATAGAGATAGACCAGGTGGTGTCTTTGATATTCTCGGAAGCGTTAATAATAATTTCAATTTAGGGTTTGCAACACGAAAAGGAACATTGCAGGGAGAGCGTCGACGGTTTTCATGTGCGATTCCGCTCCATCACATATTTGGATTTTGTAGAAACGTCAGAAAAGTTATTTATGGAGTAAAGCATACTATAGCGCTAACGAGAAGGGGTACTGATAACTATGCAATCTGGCGCGCTGCTGGCGTTGCCGCTGGTAAAGTTATTTTATCAAAACTATCACTGTGGATGCCAGTGTTGACTCCGTCGTTGTCAACAGAACCACGGTTACTGTCATTTATGGATCAAGGGGGGAAGAGATTATTAAGTTGGTTGTCAACGTCCACAGATACCATGGATTCTAATATTGATGGTACACTTACATGGCATCTAGCATCAAAACAGGGTATTACAGCTCCACGTCACATATTTATTGCGCTACAGAATACTGCGCGATTAAATAATCAATAATATTCCCATATGATATTTGATCAAATTGGGTGTAGTGAAGTCTCGCTGAGAATAAACGGACAGCAAGAACCATCAGAGGATATACAACTTGATTATGGAAATAATCATATTGCACGAGTTTATCATCGGTTGCTGTCGTATATGGGACGCGATCAAAATGTTGATACTGGTCTACAAATATCACAGTTGGATTTTAGAAGTTTATATCCGATTTATTACTTTTCGTTGGAACATCTCGACTTGATGAGACAGTCCGTCGTTGATATACACTTCCGAGCTCGTGTAACCCGTCCTGGTGGTATTGCTAATTTTAGAGCAGTTGCTGTCATTCTCAGTGATAAATCAATGATACTCGAAGGTGTTGGTGGACGAATGAGACTGGTAGATGCACCAGTGGAAAATATTTGATTGTAAATTGCTTTGCAATTTCAGAAATGCTTAAAAATTGCTGTGCAATTTGAATTTCTAATTTAGAATCAATCTGTTTTGTATAATGTCGTATAGTAATATCAATGTTACGTTGACACCTGGTCAAATAAAAAAACTACAATCCAAATCAGCTAAGCAATGTGGAACCACAATAACGCTGAAACCTAATCAAATGAATGGCGGAGGGAATAAACTATCGCTGACGAAAACTCAGACTAATCATTTTAATAAAGCGCTGAAAGAAAAAAAAGGAGTTCAGATTACTCTTTCTGCGAGCGCGATTAAAAACATGGAAAAGACTGGTGGTATATTCCCGTTGTTAGGGTTGATTCCAGGGTTGATTGCCGCAGCAGCCCCAGCGGTAGCGAAGGCAGCAGCGTTAGGAGCCGTTGGTACCGCGGCAGGAATGGCACTAAAGAAAGCAGCAGGCGGATCCGTCCGTAGATCCACAAGTGGATCTGGTAAAAAAAAAGGAAAGGGTCTAAGACTACCAGGAACCCCGTATTCATGGTACAGCGGAAAGGGTCTTCGAATTCCAGGAACGATATAGTTCCGAAATCTTCGATTTCCAAATCTGTGATTAAGGAACCGATGGTTCCTATGTCCAATTTTGATTTAATTAATGCCGCTAAAAAACTAGCGATAAAAAACTTCAGAGGTGTTTTTATGAGAGATCAGTTACCGACACAACCAAATGATGTTGAAACCGGTATTATTAATCTAGATAACAGCGATGGACCTGGAACACATTGGGTTTGTTACGCAATTGATCCACGTGGGATTGTTTATTTCGATTCATATGGATTAGCGCCCCCAAAAGAATTTATGCGTTATATTAAGAAATTTAAAAGATTTCCAATTTTTTATTCTACACTACCAACACAAACGTTGAATGACCCACCAATATGCGGTCGAGAAGTATTAAATGTCCTTAATGCTATTTCGAAAGAATCTTTAAAACCACCTCATGTAGTGGTAAATGAGTATACTAGCGGTCATTGGATTGAAAATCCATAGGATTTAAATGATAAAAAGATTTCTATAATAATGATTGATATTTGGGGACGACCTTTATCATCGCTGAAGAAACCTGATAGTGGAGTTGAAACCGTTGATAACAAGGATATTAAAAAACTAATCGAAGATGAAATAGCTGAAATATTAAACCTAGCAAATGTTGATCCTGGTGAAATAGTTGTATTTCAAGATCGTCAGGGTAAATTGAAAAGTAGTAATATCTCTCTTAATGATATTTTGGTTAAACGACGAGACGCAGCAGAGGATACTATCGCGTTATTTTCTGATGAGGGTAAACTCAAACCAGGTGTACTTGTTTCAACGATTACGGATAAATTAGCAACATACGATAACAGTGAATTCATTAAAATCACTCAATGATAAATATGACGATCATATAGTTGCATTTAACTGGTTTAGTGAAACACAAAAAAATACAATTGACCAAATTGACAAACCCATACTAGAATTTTTTGGAAATCCACCAGTGACCACACCAAAACTCACCGTAATAAAAGATTCTATGTTAGAACTAGCAACTCTTCAATTCGAATATGAAAAACACACGAAACTATTTATGACGTTTCGTAAAAACCTCATGGACAAGTTTATTGGGAGCCCATTTGATAAAATTGAAATAACACTTCCCGATATTAAAAAATCCATCGATGAACTTAAAACATTCAACAACGCAATAAAGGATGATGCAACGAGGATGATAAGCGTTGTTGAAAAAGTAAAAATTCCTCATGATAAATCTATCGTCAACAACGTAGTACACACGATTCAACACGGATCATATACGTGGACACCTACAAATAACATTTTAAACATAGCCGCAACCGTAAAGGGTATTTATCGATTAACAATAGTATCACCGAATTAGTTTAATATATCATCAAGTAGTTCATCTGGAGTCAATAATACGGTATCAACGATAATCGACAAGGATACAACTGAACAATTCACGATAACGACTACAGATAGAAATCTAGTCAGGGTTTCAGTAACGTGGTACGTAGAATTCGTAGTGGATTTAAGTAAACAATTAAATTGATTTAAAAATTCTTTCAGAATTTTAAATTGAAAATGCTAGCGCTTTTAAAATAAAATGACCCCATCATCGAATCAGTATCGCTTTGATCAAGTCAAAGAGTTTAACACGCAACTTAAAACACTCACTGAGGAGTATCAAATAAAAATAAAAAAATACCAACGAAGCAATAACCGCAGTTGATGTCACCGTGTATTCAGTATCGGGAATAATCACCGCGGCTGGAATAATATTATCCTCGGTTACTATGATTGCTCCGGTTGTAGTACCAATCGTTATTTCTTCGATAGCTACAATCGCCGGAATATTAACCGGGATCACAAAAAAACTATCTTCATGCTCTCAACGTAAATTGCGCAATTATATAATAAAATTTCATATTGCATCTGCCGGTCTCTCGCAATTATCCTCGTTGATATCATCATCGCTTGATGACAACAACATCACAGACAGTGAATTTTTAGCGATGGTGGACTTGTATAAACAGATAATGTTAAAATTAGAGAGAGATAATAATAATAATGACATCGCCACAGGAATTACTTCAACAGATAGTAGAGAATACAACACCGGTGAAAACGAGCATGATATCAATAACATCAATAAACCCTGAATTCAGTGTGAATTTTCCAATTCCCGTTCCCGTGAGCGAGATCGCATTAGCAAAACTACGAGTATATCATAGCTGGCCTAATATTAGATCGAAAGCATTTGGTGGTCAACAACCGAATAATTCCTTGGTATTTGCAAACAAGATTCGTGAAGACGGAACACCAGATTGGCAGGTTGTTTCTATACCAACAGGATCATACCAAATAGAACAGATCAATGCTGAATTTCAACGCAGAATAAAATCTCTCACCGGAAAAGAATCGAAAATCGCTATAACAGTTCATGAACCAACACTATCATCTGCGATCGAGATAAATACAGAAGGATACGTTGTAGATATTTATCGGAGTTCTATAAGATCAGTGTTAGGATGGCCTGAATTACCACCGGATAACTCGCGAGAAAATTCGAAGGATTTTCCACCCGAACCTAAAAAATCCGATTATATCACCGACAAAATAAAACCCGTCAATGAAGTCAAGAGTTATCAAGATTATGCTCCTAATAAATTCTTTAATAAAGAAAGTTTTGAATCAATTTATGTTCCTCTCATTAACGGAAATTTCACAGCAATGAATAACGATTTTTCACTACTGCTAATATCTATTAAATCCGGCTCTCTCACCAAGGATGAATTTATCAACGTCGTAGAAACGGGTAATAAAATCATCGACGATATGAAAATATTTCACTCGAAAATTATTCAAGAAGTATTAAATGAAGAGATCTTACATGATAAGTTTGCGGATCTATACAATATTAATAAAACGGAGATTAAAGATTTTAAAATCCCTGGATATAATCCGGATAAACTAAAGAAACAACTTGACGATGCTATTAATATTGGGTTTAAAAGAATCCACGATAATTGGAAAAAATCAAAGAATCCTACAGAAAATATTCTGAAATTTAATAATGATCCAGAAGGCGGCGGTAGACATATTGCTCCGAACAATGTGAATATTTCAACGGTGATTGCGCTCAATTTAGTATGTGATGTTATTGAAGGAAGCTATCAAATAAATCTCGAACAATCAAATCAAGCTCAGCAGGGTTATATTTTATACTCATTTGCACCAACAGCTCCTCCAGGATTTTTAATTATTGAAAATCCAATTAATCCTGTCTACATGCAATGCCATAATAATTTATTAACAAGAATTAATTTTAAACTCACTGACCAATCTAATAATCTGATTGATTTACGAGGTGAGGTTTTGCAAATTAGTTTGTTTGTGAAATCTTAAGGATTTTCATCGTAAAAAAAATTGTTAGCGCATTAGCAGCCGAGGAGGTGAACGTCAACTAAATGGCGTCTTTTTTTTTTACCAAATGGACCCTTCTAGTTAATATTTATTAGGTCTATTTGACAAATTAGGACTTCCTAGTAAATATTAACTAGAAGGGTTTATTTGACAAATTGAGAACTTCCTAGTAAATATTTACTAGAAGGGTTTATTTGACAAATTGAGAACTTCCTAGTAAATATTAACTAGAAGGAAGCATCGTTGACGTCTAAAAAGCTGGTCTGTTCACCCACTCTGCTGCTCGCTGGAACATCTTGATTTAACAAGGCAATCCATTGTTGACATACATTTTCGATCTCGTATAGCACCCCCTGGTGGTGTTGCTGTCCATAATTATAGAGCGGTTGCTGTCATTCTACTGATAAATCGATGTTGTTAGAAGGAGTTGGCGGACGAATGAGATTTATTGATGCACCAGTGGAAAATCTTTGATTGAAAAATCCTTGTTGAAATCGTAAACGATTTTCACAAATAGATCAATTGAAAGCATAATGTGTTTTACAATAAAATGCCATATAGTGTTGTTAGTGTCAAGCTGACTGATGGTCAAGTCAAGAAATTAAAATCAAAATCCGCTAAAGAATCTGGAACCACAATAACTCTGAAACCAGCGCAGATGTCTGGCGGTACACATAAAATATCATTAACGGATCGTCAAAAAAAAAACATTTCAATGATGCACTAAAGAATAAGCGAGGGGTTCAAATTGTATTTTCGAAGGCTGCAGTCGCCAACATGATAAAATCAGGTGGTATATTTCCGTTGATAGCTGCGATTTCAGCGTTGATTGCAGCAGCTGCCCCAGCGGTGGCGAAGGCGGCGGGGTTGGGAGCCGTTGGTACCGCGGCAGAGATGGCACTAAAAAAGGCAACTGGGCAGGGGTATAAAAAAAGGGAAAGGGTTTAAGACTACCAGGAACCCCGTATTCATGGTACAGCGGGAGATCCGTTCACGGATCAGGTCTGAGAATCCCAGAAACGGTTTACTAGTTGGAGAGTCTTTGATTGAAGAGTCTTCGATTGAGGAACCTATGGTTCCCATGTCCAGTTTTGATTTACTCGATGCTGCTAAAAAATTGGCCATAAAAAATTTCAGAGGTGTCTTTATGAAAGATCAATTGCTGGCACAACCAAGCAGCGTTGAAACCGTTATTATTAATCTCGATAACAGCACCGGACCTGGTACTCACTGGGTTGCATACGCGATTGATCCACGTGGGATTGTTTATTTCGATTCATATGGATTAGCGCCGCCGAAGGAATTCATGCGTTATATAAACCGCTTAAAACTGCTCACAAAGTGAGGCGTTGGTATTCTACGCTACCAACTCAACAAATGAATGATCCACCAATATGCGGCCGTGAAGTATTAAATGTCCTTGACGCTATTTCTACATCTGGAAAACCACCTCATGATGTCGTACATGAATACACGAGTAATCGCTGGAAATCGAAGCGATTTTGGACAGAGAAAGAGTTTTACAATAACATGATTGATATTTGGGGAAGACCTCTATCAGCGCTAAAGAAACCCGGTGCCGATGGCACTTCAGGAACATCTGCAACCGGTGATATAAAAAAATTAATCGAAGATGAAATAGCTGAGACGTTGAACCTAGCAAGTGTTGACCCCGGGGAAATAGTTGTATTTCAAGATTGTCAGGGTAAATTGAAAACTAGTAATGTTTCCCTGGATGATATTTTGGTTAAACAACGAGACGCAATCGAGAACACCGTTGCGTTATTTTCGGATCAGGGTAAACTTAAACCCGGCATACTTATGTCAACAATCACAGATAAACTTGCCGAATACGATAAGGAATTTGACGATCATGTGAAAAATTATAACCAATTTCGCAGAAATGTCATCGATAAGTTCTTTGGGTCCCCGATTGTAATTACGCCGTCTCTCGCTGAAATTACTTCGTTTGTTGATGATCAAAAGGTCACCAATGACCTCACTGATAAATTTTTTGAAACAACAACATCCGAAAAAGTGTCAACTGCATATTCGGAAATAATCAAAAAGCTTGATGAAATTTCTGAAATTAAAAAATCTATCGAGGATAGTAAAACAGCAGTTGATGCCGTCGAACGACTCGATAAGGTAAAAATTCCACACTCCGCAGAAAATATCCGTAATATCGTGTATGTGGTTCGGTACGGAACTCTCGATTGGATCCAAGACACTAATAATCGAATAGATTTTACTCCAACTGTAAAAGGCATCTATCGATTTACGTTAACTACATTTGGCGGGGATAATTTTAATATTCAAGATAATTATGGTGGCATAGGTGAAGATCAAACCGCTGTAAATACAATAACACAGCGAATCGATGCAAATTCCACTTGGACTATTTTTATGTTATCGAATATTCAAGTTGTTAAAGTTAGATTGCCAATAACATATGTGATAGAATTTATAACAAATATACCTGTAGAAGATTAATTCAACGATGAAATTTCCAATAACGATGACATCAACGATTTCATCATCGCAATTTCGCTATGATCAAGCCAGAGAGTTTCAGAATAAACTCAAAACTCTCACCGAGGAGAATACAATGAAAATAAAAAAATATCGCAGGAGTATCACCGCGGTTGATGTTACCGTATACTCTGTGAGTAGTGTAATCACCGGAGCTGGTATAATACTCTCCTCGGTGACAATGATTGCCCCGATTGCTGTTCCAATTCGTATATCAGCGGCGACAACAATCGCAGGAATTATTTCGATAATAACAAAAAAATATCATCATGCAGCCAGCGCAAATTGCAAGACTACATAATTCAATTTCATGTTGTATCAACCGCATACTCGCAATTATCCTCGATGATATCGTCGTCGCTCGATGATACATTAATATCCGATAGTGAGTTCTCAGCGATGGTCAGTATTTATGATTCCGCGATGTCAAAATTAGAGCGACAACATGAGTATAATAACAATGACAACACCGCAAGAACTACTTCAACGAATAGTAGAGAACACAAACCCAGTACAAACCAGCATGATTTCAATAACATCAACGAATCCTGAATTCAGTGTGAATTTCCCTATTCCGATTCCGGTGAAGGAGATAGCGCTGGCAAAATTACGAATGTATCACAGTTGGCCTAATATCAGATCAAAATCATTTGGTGGTCAACTACCGAATAATTCCTAGGTATTTGCGAATAAGAATAAACCCGATGGAACTCCAGACTGGAACGTTGTTTCAATACCATCAGGGTCATACCAAATTGAACAAATCAATGCTGAATTAGCGCGTAGAATAAAATCGATTACTGGAAAAGAATCAAAAATCGTTATAACGGTTCACGAGCTGACGCTATCGTCTGCGATTGAAATAAGCACAGAGGGATACGTCGTAGATATCTATCAGAGTTCTATAAGAACCGTACTAGGTTGGCCTGAAATCCCACATCGGACAGCTCATCAAATACCTGAACCACAAAAATCTGATTATATCACCGACGTGATAAAACCCAATAATCCAATAAAAAGTTATAAAGATCACAGAATTACTATAGATTTTGTTGGTCTCGTATACCAACCAACTGGGAGAGAGAAGGAAGGGGAGGAAATAGAGGGATATCATTTTATTGACGAACCTAAAATCGTTGAAAATTTCACAGCGATGAATAATGATTTTTCACTGTTGTTAATACCTCTTAAATCTGGTACTCTTTACCGAGATGAATTTATCAGCGTCGTAGAAACATGCAACAAAATTATCGACGATATGGAAACATTTAATTTGAAAATTATTCAAGATATATTAGAAGATAATAATCTCCTATCGAGAACAACATTTGCAACAGACTATAAAATCCCCGTTAAAGATATTCCAACATTCAAACTACCCGGATATAACGTACCAGAACTAAAAAAAACTTCTCAGTGACACCATCGATGTTGGTTTTAAAATAATTCATGATGCATGGAAAAAAACAACATCAATAAAAATCCTCAAACATAATAATGACCCAGACGGAGGCCGCAGACATATCGCCCCGTTCAACGTAAATATATCCACGGTGATAGCGCTAAATTTAGTATGTGATGTTATAGAAGGAAGCTATCAAATAAATCTCGAGCGATCAAATCAAGCTCAGCAGAGATATATTCTATATTCATTTGCACCAACAGCTCCACTCTGATTTTTAATAATCGAGGATCGAACTAATCCTGTCTATATGCGATGTCATAATAATTCATTAACCAGAATCAATTTTAAACTAACTGACCAGTCTAATAATCTGATTGATTTACAAGGCGAGGTTTTACAAATTAGTCTGTTTGTGAAATCGTAGCGATTTTCATCGTAGTGAGTTTCAGTGTCAACCTATAGCAGCAGAGGGGGTGAATGACAACGACGTTGGCGTCTTTGAGGAAGCTTCTATTTACCGAATCGACGCTTTTTTAAATTCCATAAACAACCGCGGTATCAGGATGATCTCGCTGCTTATACGGTTTGTCAATTCCGGTCAATACTCCTGGTTTTCTAATCCTGACTCGCAATGGCAGTTTTTTTTTTTGTTAGCATTGGCTCGATTTTAGCACGAATAATCCAGGTTTTGTTTCGGCTAGTATGATTTTATTCACTCTGAACAAATATTCTCGTTGTTTAAGATGCGCTATTATACCCGCTTCTCGTTTACCATTCAGTATAGCATCAACACTATCATCGATTTGAACTGTTTGACCAGGTGTGAAATGCTCCATCGCTCCTTAATGCGTTCATAGTATCATACATTTTATCGATTATGTCTTTGTCATTCACTAGACCCTTATTTGGTGTATCAACCGAGATTCTATCGAGATTAAATCTAAAGGTTTTGGAGGGTTTGATTTTAGATAATCTCTTGAACTCATCCATATTATAATTAAAACAAGTGTTTAAATAAAAGATATTATATATAATGAACCAGTGCAAATAGTTGATGATAGGATCTACATTCCTTTCTAATAAATCGTGCAGAAACGAATTCTGTGGATATGATTCACAAAGCGTTCGACTAGCAAACTTAGGGCCGAAACCGTGTATAAAATGCGGCGTTGGAGTACGAGAAAAAACACAGCTTTGTGTATAATGTGATGGTAAGCTATTTGTGGAGCTTAAACGGTATCATGATAAAAGAGACATGACGGTCGAGGACAGCGTCCCTGATAAAGGGATAAGAACTCCAAAGGATTATATTACTAGATTCTCAACAAATAATAATCTAGACAAACAATGATTTAATCAATTAAATATATTATATATAAATTAACCAAAAATTTCAACCACATCTACGATCAAGAACTACGAAGCATCAGATGAGTAAAATACTGAAAAAACCAGTTGATGTTGTTAATAATACTGGTTGTCTTAAATTTACGGTTGAAAATAAAAATATTATTGTCACAGATTCATCTACAAAGTATAATACGGACAAATCCAAGACGCCCTAGTGATTGATCACATCAATGGAAATAAAAAAAAAATAATTTCTTATGTAACCTTCAAGCTATCTCTCAACGTGAGAATGCCAAAACGTGGTCTTACCGGTACTTTAAAAACAGTAGGAACGAGACCTGTCAAATCCATAACGGAGACCGTTAAAGAATTTATTTTTCAGTCAATGAATTCAGCTGGTAAATATTTCAACATTATTCCACACGGGGTAAAATACTTTCCAGATACAATTAACAAATCTGCCTTTTCGAAACTATAGGGACAGAAAATTGAGTTTGAATACATACAGTAAAAATGACAATTATTTATATATATATATATATATATATATATATATATATATATATATATATATATATATATATATATATATAAATATATATATATATATATATATATATATATATAGTAAAAGCCACCTTATCATATGGTAATGTGTGCCGCATGGTTGGACAGGGATCCACTACACCTTTTACTACTTATACTTAAAGACGGTGTTCCTCTTAACTTATCTTATCTATTCCTACCCACCATACGGCCTTACATTCACCCAGAGGCAGTTCAATAATTGCCCCGTGGTGACGGCCTAATTAAATAGTACTCTATGAGTACATAAACGCCTGCAGGGTGCGCGGCACCATTCCTTCCCTCAGGATAAATTAAATAACTCCCCTTTGGGAGATAAAACAGTGATAAGAGTCCCAGTGAACGAATCACTCAAAACCCATAATCATCATCATCATCCTCTTATCGACTCAAAGGAGCTGTATGTGCTGGGGAGAGTCACGATGACCCCCCGTCCCCGGCATTCAAATTTATATAAAGAAGTAGTATAATATATATTGTATGCATATGAAAAAAGATATCGAAATGGATAGCAGAACAATAACGGCCATTTTATATGCAATCGTAAAGACCGCTATTTTGGATGATTTTTTTCTTTAAAGGAACACTAAAATAAAAAAAATATAATAGAAAAGAGTAACTATATACAATCTTATCTAGAAACCATAAAATATGATCAGATACAGTATATACATATGCGACCCTATATTTGAGCCATAGAAACACACCAAAGTATGTCCATTATATATAACTGCGGAAAAAGCGCGCCAAAATTAGAAATTTTTTATAACAGGTTAAAACCATACACGCCTTTCAAAAACTAAGTTGACCCATTTTTTTAAAAATATCCTTTGTACTTAACAGCGACTCTCTATTTTAATAAATACGAATTTTATGAGCAAAAAGAATAACTGCATCTTTAGAGGGACAGAAGTTTCTCTAAACATAATGTACTAAAATAAAAAGTGGAAATTAAATAAATGTTTCACTACAACAAAAATTAAAAAATAAATAAGTACTATATAGATTCTAAATAAGATGAGGGTCTTTAAAAAAAAGTGGTGAAACCTGTGGGATTGCGCCAAAAACATATAAGGGATTTTTACTTAGAGAGAACATATTTATCTGGAAATGGACCTCTCACAGTAGTGAGAACCTCATGGCCAGGGAAGACTTTAGAATGATTTTTATAAGAAAACATACTTTGCTATCTAATAGCTACTCTATTTCTTACAGATAACAAGACCCCGCCGATCTAATGCGCTATGGGGCAGTACCAATAGATCAGAAAGAGGTACAAAGCGCTATGGCCTTAAGTTAAGTTGAAACTCTATGCCCAACAACACCAACCCACCCAAAAAGCAAAAAAGGAGAATATGAAAAAATAACAAAAAAATGAAAATTGCCCAATATAAACAAAAGAACAATAATAAAAGTACAATGATTAAAAAATAAATAACAAATCATAACAGTAATAATAAAATAATAACAAAACAAAACATATACTGACATACTTCACATGAACACATAAATAACTAAAAAATTTATAAAATTTTGAAACTTTTTTTCCCAAAGTACAAAAAGAGAAAAACAGTAAGAAACAACTCAAAGATTCGAAATAAGTTGTCCAACACAAACATGCAAAAGCGATAGATAGGTGAAAATGCATGACGGACGAAACAAAAAAGACTTCTGGCAAAGTCACTTCGCGAAAACAAATTAAAAACTCTGAAAAAGGAAAAAACAGTAGAAACAGGAATTTGAAAACACCCCAGCTTTTGATGACGTTAAGGGGTGAGAATACAGTCCTAGTAAAAGTGTGGACTGTGAAGGAAACCAGGACTCTCTGAAACTCCAAAAAGAGACGACAATACCCGAAATCCAAAATGATAGAGGGTAAGGAGTACCATCGGACCACTTTTTTCGGGTAAAAAAAAACTATATTACATGAAGAACGAAAACCAAGAATAACCCTTAAAAACAATCTTTTATAGTAATAAAAGGGAAATACACAAAACAGAGCTGACATATTGTAGCATACATGGGTGGACAAGGA
Organism: Unio delphinus; assembly: GCA_029339505.1. NCBI lineage: Eukaryota > Metazoa > Mollusca > Bivalvia > Unionida > Unionidae > Unio > Unio delphinus. Next base: position 20,626,924 of record JAQISU010000242.1, on the reverse strand, counting down.
AACAATACACAAAATATAGACATACTTAGGAAAAAATAAGGGTGTTACCCCAAAACTCCAACCAGCTAAATGTGCTGGATAGAGTTAAAGGGTTTCAACAGAGGCATTCACCTAACCACATCTTGTTGAGCCTGTTGGAATGTTGCTTGGCAGGTTATGAGGTGCTCACAGCAGAGTTTGTGTTTCATGCTGCTCCCTTATTTAAAGATATATTTATTATATAATGAACTATGAAAATATCAATAATATAATTTCTACGATTACAGATTTGAAAAATCAAGGAATACAATTATCAGATATACTTGATTGTGATACAATTATATCTGACTTATCTACAAGAAATAACCCTCGAGAACAGGTATGCGCAACCGTCTCAATATAGATTCATCAATGGAAATACAAGAGGCCGTTAACGCATCATTAGCGAACAATAGCGAAATAAATACATTCGAGCGGAATTATCAAAAGAATATGAAACAATGTAAAATATTAATCGACGCGTAAAACAACTAAAAAGATGATAGAAACTAGTTCGTTTTGAGTAACGAAAACGAAAGTAGGTCAGCATAAATAATTTATTTATAATATATTCTGTGCACGATGACAAATTTACTAGTCTTGATAGGGTAATTGCTTGTAAAAAATCTTGCACAGCGACTGATTTCGTAACTTTGATAAGGTAATTGCTAGTAAAAATAATGAAAAAGCGACTGATTTTATAGACTTTACTACTAAAAAAATAATGAAAACCCACCGATTTGGTAACTTTGATAGGGTTTTACTAGTTGAAATCGTACAAATTGTTTGATTTCACAGTAATATATAATAATAATAATTTTATTATGCGACTGAATTTTTTTTATTTATAATCAATTCTGTGCCCTTTGACAATTTTACTAATTCTGATAGGGTAATTGCTAGTAAAAATCCCGAATATCGTCCGATTTTGTAACTTTGATAGGGTATTTGCTACTAAAAATCACGAAAATCGTCCAATTTCGTAACTTTGATAGGGTATTTACTACTAAAAATAATGAAAACCGACAGGTTTTGTAACTTTTATAAGATATTTGCTAGTATAAATCATACAAATGGATTGATTTCACAGTAATATTTAATATTAATATATAATAATAATTGTATTATGCGACTGAAATATTTTATTTATAATATAGTCTTTTGCTTCTTGATTCATCATCGTGTATTAATATTTAAAATTTCACAGAGATTTATTTATAAAATTCCATTATCCAAGTCAATCAAATTAACAGAGAGTTAAGTGAGTTTAAAATTTATTCTAAGTAATGAATTATTATGACACCGCATATATACTGAATTTACTGGTTCTTGAAAAATTAAAAACCAGCTGGAACCAGTGGTGGAAATGAATATAAAATGTACCTTTGCTGGCTAGATTTTATTTTGTGAGATTTATATGATAGCTTCCATCAATAACATCACATTCTAGATTTATTGCGATCACCGAGGATATATTGACATTCTCAAATGCTATGTGTCTTCCACCTCCGTCTGGGTCATTATTATGCTTGAGGAGGCCCATAGGGGGTATTGTTTCCATCCAGCGAGTATCAGAGGAACATTGTTTTTGACAAGATCACCGAGTGATTTCGTTAGTTGTTCGGTTGTAAGTTCAGGTTTTACAAATGTCAGTAATTGTTCTTCGGTTGTTGTTTTATATGATCAAGAAATACCTTATTTAAATAGAATATATCTTTATTATTATATGTACAGCATTTATAAAATTTATTATTCGATCACGAATTAGTAGATTAATGTACTCGATATCGTCTATTTTTTGATTTAAATGATGAATTGTTTCGATAATTTGTTGTTTTAAGTCATCAGAATAATCCTTTGTAGCACTATTAAGTAAATTTTGCAATCTACCAAATGCGTGAGTGAGTTCGGGAGTTATTCTTTCTCTAAAGTTATTAATGAACTCCGCGTTTACAATCATTTTATAATCAGGCCTTGCAGTATCATCCATAAATAACTTATTCAGACGCGTGGGTATTTTTTCGCCTTCAAGAATAATGAATAATTCCTTTTCCCAAATCGATTTCCTGTACTCTGGTTGTGTTATAAATTTCTTCACATCTGTGGTAAAATCATTCAAGGTTGGTTTGCTCGGTACTGGATATTTAGGTGGTGGAATTTCAGGCCATCTTAGTACAGTTCTGATCGATGACTGATAAATATGTACAACATAACCAAGAACCGCTATGGTGGCCTAGTGGTTAGAGCGTCCGCCGCGGAAGCGGGATGTCGTGGGTTCGATCCCTGGCCAAGTCATACCAAAGACTTACAAAAATGGTACTAACAGCTGCCTTGCTTGACTCTCAGTATTAACAGGTTAGTGTTAGAAATGGTTGGCATGGTGTCAGGATAATGTGGCTGGATGCTAGACATCACTATAAATTGCCTCACAGTAGACATCGTAGCGATATGATTGAAAAATTGTTAAAGCTACGTTAAAAATCCGAATCAAACAAACAAACAAACAATATAACCAGGCGAGTTTATCTCGATCGCGGCTAATAATGTCGGTTCCTGAACCGTTATAGCAATTTGTGATTCTTATTCTGTAATGGATTTTATTATACGCTGGAATATTCTACAAAATCCAAATATATGAGATAATGGAATCATACATGAAAATAATCTACTCTGTCCTCACAACATATATGTACGTGTTGCAAATCCTAGGTTGAAATTAGTATCAACATCTTTTATAATATCAAAAGCGGCAGCTGGTTTACCTTTATGTTCAGCGTCAACTGGTTGATCAGATGCAGTAGCTACTGGTGATCGTTATTTAACATACTGAATATGTTTTGCGTGATCAGTAATATTCTTAGTAAACATCATAGATGGACCAGCTGATCTTGTATAATCATCAGAATATCTCGCTAAACCAAATATTGTTGTGGCAACATCAACATCGTGTTCAACATTTTCAATCTCTTTTGCATCAATCATATATCTAGCTGTATTAAACAACGCCATAATACCGTTGTTGACGAAACCAACACGCGCATTTCCTGCATATACACCACCAACATCTGTTACGAATTGTCCTTCTACTTCAATAAATGCCTCAGCGGGCAGAAAGTATTTACTTGTATCTTGAACTTGAAGTTCGATTCTAGATCTGGAAGCGGGTTGTGTCGCGTTATAGGAATACAATTGATAATCGCGTACTGAATCATTTTTCAGAACCGGTGTGTCTATATCAAATGCTGTGTCGGGTGTAGATTTGAACATTTTATTATATATTGTTCGATCTAAATCGCAATCTCGCTCTTGTTTTTATATCACTTCTCGCTATTATATTTGCAGTAGTAGTTCTCTGCGCATCAGATCCTTGATTTATCAGCGCTGCTAGATTTTTTTTATCCTTAGCTTGGTTTATTATCTTAGTAACATTCGCGGGGATAATTTCCGTAGACGGTAATTTTCTTCGTCGGATCAAAGCGGTTACTCTCTCCTTTGTTACAGAAAACGCTTTACTTGCAACATCGCCAACAGCACTAGTACTCTTATCACGAATAACATCAATTGCTTTCATCGATAGTTGTTTTGTGATTAGTGATATTTTTGGAGCCATCCTTGCAAATAACCCTTGAATAACATCACCAAGACCATCTCCATATTATACTTTATAAACAGGCAACCAAGAATTTACTACATATATAATAGTTGGCTTATGGTGGTTGTAGTGTTTGATCATCCTATTTAATTATTATTTCTCTAATCGTGTGACTAATTGTCACCTGCACAATCAATTACTGTGATAACCGTTAATGAGATCATCGATAAATTCTCGATATACACTGATATACATGATACCACTTTGAATAAATCGTATACAGATATCAGCGGCTTCATTAATTATTTCCGATGAGTTATTTCCAGCTCGTTTACCACCTATGAGGATTTCTAATCGTGCTATGTCGGAGAGAATATTATTAGGACACGCAACAAAACCACTACCTCCGCTTTTTCCTTCTAGAAGATTTTGATATTTTTCTGATGCGGTTGAGGAGATTTTTCATATGGCGGTGGAGAGGGGGCTGCAAACGCTGTTGCTGCTCAATCTGTACATCTACGTCAAAATTTGTTATTTTATTCATGTATGAAATATACATTAGATCATTGTTTGAAACCTGATCTTTGTCATATTGTATGCGATATATCCAATATACCATTATTTTTCTATCTATAGATTTAATATGTTCAAGTTTTAAGTAGTTTTCTCTACGACTAAAATTTGCAAATACAAAACTAACTAGATCATCTAGTTTAATTGTTTTAATCGCATTAATCGCACCATCATTAAATCTTTCAAGTAATAAAACCCTTCTTAACACCTTTTTCTTCGGCAGGGTCAACAGCAACTGCCTGCGGCTGTGGTTGAGCTGCAGCTATTTGTTTTAACACTGGGAGAATACTCTTTTTTCGTTCCTCTTCATCCGTAGTATCTCCCAATAAGATTAGATAAGAATTCTTTAATTCAGATAACCAAGTCCATACCTCTAAATTAAAATGTAAAGTTTCATAAAAAAAACAAAAACATTTTAAGCATGCGCATACATACATACACATATACTTACATACACATATACATACATACACATATACATACATACACATTTACATACACATATATATACATACACATATACATACATACACATATATATACATACACATATATATACATACACATATATATATATATATATATATATATATATATATATATATATATATATATATACATACACATATATATATACACACATGCACATATACATACATACACATACACACATATACATATACACACATGCACATATACATACATACACATACACACATATACATATACACACATGCACATACACATACATACACATACACACATATACATATACACACATGCACATATATATACATACACATACACACATATACATATACATAGATACACACACACATACACATATATATATATATATATATATATCTATATATATATATATATATATATATATATATATATATATATATATATATATATATATATATATCAAGATATACAGGAGGAGAAGATGGTATTTTGAAAGAAACTGTCTGAAAGACCATGCATACTGATTTATTTGTACTATACATTATATCATTCTCAAATGAGTATTGTTCACGTATCTTTAATAATTTCCTTAAACCTGTTATAGAAGGACTTATCAATGATATATCATCAGCAAAACTTAAATTGTTAAGAAATAACACAAGTGGTGGCAGACGTAACCCTACATTACACTGACTGCGCTTCTATATATATATATATATATATATATAGAGAGAGAGAGAGAGAGAGAGAGAGAGAGAGAGAGAGAGAGAGAGAGAGAGAGAGAGAGAGAGAGAGAGAGAGAGAGAGAGAGAGAGAGAATTTCACATTTGGTGGCAGACGTTGTCACGGAATTGTATACGACTATGTTCAATATGTATATGTGGTCAAAAATCTAGTCTTGATTTCGTTACTGCGTACAGCCTTACCGAGGGTAGTTTATTATTTTTTCGGCTTTTTAGTTATTTCGGCATAATGAGCGAACACTCAGCTCATGCTGCATGTACGAAATTGCATGCAGTTTAAAGTACCTAGCTGCGCATATCTGTCACAGCTAGGGTATATAAGGACGAAATTATAAGACAGAAATCACATTACGATCCAGTCTTGTCGGAAACGCTTCCATCCTAAACGGAGCAATCTATCAGCTAAAAGAGGTAACAATAGATTTAACTTTGTTCTCATTGCTATTTGTATTATAATATAATTCATTGTTTAACATATTAGATGTTTAGTATTTATTATAAAATCTATAGAATAAATACATAGGTTAGGCAGCGCCATTTTATCAGAAGTACTATATTTTGTTTCATTAGTTCTTTTGTATCTGAACATAATTGAGTTCAATTATACGCTGCATGCTTAACGTTAAATGTACATGGATAATTATTTCATGTGCGCGCATGCGCTACATATATGTGTGAGAATACTTGACCGTGTCATATGTATTACACGGTTCGGTTGTTTTAATTTTAGCTGACGTGGTGTGGTGCCATATTGTGCTGAAGTGTTGTGACGGAGTGTGGTGACGTGTTGTGCTGAAGTGGTGCAGTGTTGTGGTAACTGCGTGTGTGGAGACGTGTTGTGCTGAAGTGGTGCAGTGTTGTGGTAACTGCGTGTGTGGTGCCATGTTGTGGTGACTACGTGTGTGGGCTTGTCTATGCTGACCGTGTAATGCCCGTGTGTGGTGCCTGTGTATGGTGCTTACGTATGCTGCATATATCTCGTCATATGGACGACGTATTATTTATTTAATATCTTCTTTGCAGTCTCGTTATATGAACGAGACCTGCATAATTCCATTCTACTCAAATCTCGTCCCATGAACGAGAACTTCAGAATTTAGGGTTCACAATTGCATATATCTCGTCATATGGAATACGTATTATTTATTTAATATCTTCTTTGCAGTCTCGTTATATGAACGACACCTGCATAATTCCATTCTACTCAAATCTCGTCCCATGAACGAGAACTTCAGAATTTAGGGTTCACGATTGCATATGTCTCGTCATATGGACGACGTATTAATTATTTAATATCTTCATTCTAGTCTCGTCATATTGACGACGCATTCTTTGCATATTTGCATCTATCTCGTTATACGAGCCTTTTATATATATTCATATTTGTAAATTCATTCATATACTTTTTTGTCATTACGTTACTAAAATTCATAGTTCCATGTTAGGAACATTTATTTAAATAGATTTTTTCTTATATTTTGTAAAATATTGGTGTCAGAGTTGATTTGTTAAAATTGCGTTTATAAAATAAACATCTTATTAACGCAGTTGTGTTCCGTGTCTTCACCAATCCAGTCCCGACTCGGTCTATCTTGTGACAAATGGTGTCAGAAGTGGGATTATAATTGGATTAGGCGAAGCACGTATTTTAAATTGCATAGGTCCAGATTGTGGTAAGTTTTGTTTTAAAGATATGTTTCAGATCAGAAGCTTCCTGACAAGACAAATCAGGCTGGTGAGTTAATACCTCACTCATATTCTGTTTTATATATACATATATACATATTGAATACATTGGGAGGAGTAATATACGGTTCGTTCACGTAATCCCACGAATTGTATGAGTTATATGATAATGCATTTAGGATTGGTTATCTTAACAACAGCATTCACCATGTCGTCACTCAAAGATCTAGTGGAGTTGGGCAAACAGTTTGGGTATGGGGGGGAGATCCTTAGAAATTTTGTTCAGGAGGAGCAGGCTCGGGAAAGGGATCAAAGGGTAAAGGAAAGGGATATAGAGAAGGAAAAGGTCGAAATACAAATCGCCTTTGAAAGGGAAAAGATGGTATTTAAGGAAAAAAAGACAGAGTTAGAAAAACAGGCAGAAAGGGAAAAGATGGTATTTAAGGAAAAAAGGATAGAGTTAGAAAAACAGGCAGAGAAGGAAAGGATAGGATGGGAAAGGGATGCAGAAAGGGAAAGAATAGAACAAGTACGAGAACTTGAGGAAAGAAAGTCAGAGGGGGAGAAACTAGCAAAGTTAGAAGCTATTGAGTTAGAAGATAGGAATATGGAAAAGGAACACAAAAGGAAATTTGAATTATTAGAGGCTAAGAAGGATGGGCAACACGATTGTAAGTTAAAAGGCCCTAAATTACCCCCTTTTGATGATGACAAGGATAATTTAGATAGTTATCTGCATAGGTTCGAGCGATATGCCACCATCCAGAAATGGCAAAGGGAAAATTGGGCGCTCCATCTCAGCGCATTGCTTAAAGGTAAAGCGCTAGATGTGTATTCGCGTCTACCCGTAAATGACGCACTGAACTACGACACATTAAAAGAGGCACTCCTTAAAAGATATGAGCTGACGGAACAAGGGTTCCGTAAAAAGTTTAAATCAAGTAAGCCCGAAAAAGGTGAGACATTCGCCCAGTTTATATGTAGGACCGGAAATTATTTCCAACGGTGGATTGAATGTGGCAAGGTACAAAAAACATTCGAGGGTCTTACCGATTTTTTACTTAGGGACCAGTTGTTAGACATTTGTGGTAGGGAATTGTATTTATTCCTGAGGGAAAAGTCTTTAAGTAATGTATCCGATATGGCTACCCAAGCAGACTATTTTGCCGAAGCCCGAGGAGGAACCCAGAGTGTAATTTTAAGGGATAACAAGGGAGGTTATCAAGATCAGAGACCCAGAGTACCTTTAGGTAAAATGCCTCTTATAGATACCCCATTTAAAAGGGTAGCCGTTGATATTGTGGGACCCATATTTCCTATTACAGATAGGAAAAACCGATATATCCTCACTCTAGTGGATTATGCTACTAGATACCCAGAAGCGATAGCATTACCATCAATTGAAACTGAACGCGTGGCTGAGGCACTTGTCGACATGTTCAGTAGGGTAGGGGTACCTGAGGAAATCCTCAGATTGCGGAGCCCAGTTTACCTCTGAACTAATGTCAGAAATTAGTAGGTTGTTGTCAATTAAACAGTTGCGCACTACACCGTATCACCCCATGTGTAATGGATTGGTAGAGAGATTTAACGGCACATTAAAACAAATGCTCCGTCGAATGTGCGCGGAGAAACCGCGAGATTGGGACAGATATTTAAACGCGATTTTGTTCGCGTATCGCGAGGTACCGCACGAGAGTTTGGGTTTCTCGCCGTTTGAATTGCTATACGGTAGGGCAATTCGGGGTCCTATGCGGATTCTGCGCAAACTATGGTCAGGTGATGTCGCAGACGGAGAGGTTAAAACCACCTACCAGTACGTCGTAGACTTGCGCGAGAGATTGGAAAGCACGTGTCGGATGGCACATGAGGAGCTTGTGAAATCTGGTCGCAAGTACGCGAAATATTACAACCGGGGAACGCGAAGTAGGAAATTCGACGTGGGTGATCGTGTGTTGGTGCTACTCCCTACTAGTAGAAACAAATTATTGGTCCAATGGAAAGGGCCGTATGAGGTTAAACAGGTCATGGGTGAAATGGATTACCGAATTGACATTGGAGGTAGGATGAGAATATTTCATGCCAATATGTTAAAGAGTTATGTGGAGAGACCTAGTCAAAATTACTGAAAAGGGTGTTTTGAACGTTGTGTGCATTGTGGTCGTAGAAGACGAATCAAGCGACGAAACGCAATTGGATTTTAACAGACATTCCTCTTGAGTACCCTATGGTTGTAGGGAAAGAGGGAATAGATATGGTCACCGTATGTCCGGATTTACCTAACTGTAAGCGTCGCCAGATAGTAGAAATTTTGAATAAATACCCCGACGTATTTACAGATAGACCAGGAAATACCGGATTAATAACGCACGAGATAAGTTTGAACACCATGGAGCCAATCAGAATTAAGGGATATCCGATACCCTTTAATACACGGGATAAAATCGATGAGGAAGTGGGTAAAATGTTAGACCTGGGAGTAATTGAACCCTCAAACTCCCCTTATTCTTCCCCCGTGGTATTGGTTAGTAAAAAAGATGGAACAACTAGATTCTGTATAGATTTTCGACAACTAAATAAAGTCACTGTGTTTGATGCTGAGCTGATGCCAGACATGGAGGGCTTGTTTTCGAAATTAGCAGGGCACCAGTACATTTCTAAAATAGATTTAACAAAAGGATATTGGCAGGTGCCCATCGCTGAAAAATCCCGTGTATTAACTGCATTCGCGACCCCTAAAGGTCTTTACCAGTTTAAGGTGATGCCTTTTGGTCTAGTAAATGCCGGTGCGTCGTGCGTGCGTCTTATGCGGAAATTGTTGAAAGGCATGAATAACGTAGATAGTTTTGTCGATGATATTCTTGTGTATACACATACCTGGGAAGAACATGTTAGGATATTAGTTGTTCTGTTCGAAAGGCTCCGTAAGGCAAATCTCACCGCGAGACCCTCCAAGTGTAGTATAGCGTATTCTAACTTGGAATGCTTGGGACATTTAGTAAGTGGGTCAGGGCAGTTAAAACCTCACCCCGACAAAGTTGGGGCTATCAAAGATGCTCCTAGACCCGAAACCAAGAAACAAATACGATCGTTTCTTGGGTTGATAGGTTTTTATAGGAAATTTGTTCCGAATTTCGCCGCCATAGCTAGTCCATTGACGGATTTAACTAGGAAGGGGCAGCCAAATAAGATTTCTTGGGGTTCTCGCCAAGAAAGAGCTTTTAACGCTCTTAAGAAAAATTTGATCAGTGCACCAATCTTAAAGTTGCCGGAATTAAATAAGTCGTTCATTTTGAGGTCTGATGCGTCAGAGACCGGGTTAGGTGCAGTTTTGCTACAAGAGCAAGAGGGTGTAAAATTACCCATAGCCTATGCTAGTAGAAAATTGCTGCCTAGGAAGCAAAATTACTCTGTGATCGAAAAGGAGTGCTTGGCACTGGTGTGGGGTATAGTTAAATTCCACACGTACCTTTTCGGAAGGGAATTCGTACTTGAAACGGACCATCAGCCTATCATATATTTGAACAAGGCAAAAGTTGCCAACGCAAGATTGATGCGTTGGGCACTGACTCTACAGCCATATCGTTTTCGGATTGAAGCAACCAGAGGGTCGGAAAATGTAGGGGCTGATTACTTAAGCAGACTGTGATTTGCAAGTTTTTTTTTTAAAATTCCTTCATTGTATCATGATATTACTGTAATGTAAATAACGTCTCATTTCGTATTTTTGTGTGTGCCAATTCCGTGTTTTCTAAAAGTGTTTCCACTTTTTTTTGAAGGGGGGAGGTATGTCACGGAATTGTATACGACTATGTTCAATATGTATATGTGGTCAAAAATCTAGTCTTGATTTCGTTACTGCGTACAGCCTTACCGAGGGTAGTTTATTATTTTTTCGGCTTTTTAGTTATTTCGGCATAATGAGCGAACACTCAGCTCATGCTGCATGTACGAAATTGCATGCAGTTTAAAGTACCTAGCTGCGCATATCTGTCACAGCTAGGGTATATAAGGACGAAATTATAAGACAGAAATCACATTACGATCCAGTCTTGTCGGAAACGCTTCCATCCTAAACGGAGCAATCTATCAGCTAAAAGAGGTAACAATAGATTTAACTTTGTTCTCATTGCTATTTGTATTATAATATAATTCATTGTTTTACATATTAGATGTTTAGTATTTATTATAAAATCTATAGAATAAATACATAGGTTAGGCAGCGCCATTTTATCAGAAGTACTATATTTTGTTTCATTAGTTCTTTTGTATCTGAACATAATTGAGTTCAATTATACGCTGCATGCTTAACGTTAAATGTACATGGATAATTATTTCATGTGCGCGCATGCGCTACATCTGTGTGAGAATACTTGACCGTGTCATATGTATTACACGGTTCGGTTGTTTTAATTTTAGCTGACGTGGTGTGGTGCCATATTGTGCTGAAGTGTTGTGACGGAGTGTGGTGACGTGTTGTGCTGAAGTGGTGCAGTGTTGTGGTAACTGCGTGTGTGGAGACGTGTTGTGCTGAAGTGGTGCAGTGTTGTGGTAACTGCGTGTATGGTGCCATGTTGTGGTGACTACGTGTGTGGGCTTGTCTATGCTGACCGTGTAATGCCCGTGTGTGGTGCCTGTGTATGGTGCTTACGTATGCTGCATATATCTCGTCATATGGACGACGTATTATTTATTTAATATCTTCTTTGCAGTCTCGTTATATGAACGACACCTGCATAATTCCATTCTACTCAAATCTCGTCCCATGAGCGAGAACTTCAGAATTTAGGGTTCACAATTGCATATATCTCGTCATATGGACTACGTATTATTTATTTAATATCTTCTTTGCAGTCTCGTTATATGAACGACACCTGCATAATTCCATTCTACTCAAATCTCGTCCCATGAACGAGAACTTCAGAATTTAGGGTTCACAATTGCATATGTCTCGTCATATGGACGACGTATTAATTATTTAATATCTTCATTCTAGTCTCGTCATATTGACGACGCATTCTTTGCATATTTGCATCTATCTCGTTATACGAGCCTTTTATATATATTCATATTTGTAAATTCATTCATATACTTTTTTGTCATTACGTTACTAAAATTCATAGTTCCATGTTAGGAACATTTATTTAAATAGATCTTTTCTTATATTTTGTAAAATATTGGTGTCAGAGTTGATTTGTTAAAATTGCGTTTATAAAATAAACATCTTATTAACGCAGTTGTGTTCCGTGTCTTCACTAATCCAGTCCCGACTCGGTCTATCTTGTGACAGACGTAACCCTACATTACACTGACTGCGCTTCTATAGATATATATATATATATAGAGAGAGAGAGAGAGTTTAAAGTCTTGAAATTTCTTGAAATCTAGTTTAAACTCATATGTTTGTCCTTTCTTGTCTTGCGGTCACCATGATACAATTTTCAAAGATATATCATAGATAATAATCTAGTAAGAATTATGTCACCTATAACAACTATAAATATAAATGAAATTACACACAAAATAAGCATAACATGTGCAACGCAGTGAAAATGCTCTGAGTATATTTATCATCCCGTATTCATATGGGGAAATGGTTCCAAAAGAGGTCAAGTTCCGTTCTTCTACCTAGGTTATTTCCCGATAAGTAGAGGTGGACATGGGGATGTGTGAATTATTGTACAAGAGTAATATTTCCTTGGAAATCTAAATTATTGGGCAGCGTCTAAACAACACATAAACTGTGGTTTGATTTATGAAAACTTAAATGTTACGTAGTTTCATGCCATAAAATCGTTGGCAGATGTTTATCTACGTTAGCAGTTGAAATATATTTTTTACCTTCATTGTATATTTTCAGTACAGCCTTTAGGAACCGATTTCTTTCGAGAGGAAATATAGTACAAACTCCGTAACTGTATACATTTCAGAGCGATTGGCCAAGGTTCTCACATGTTAAAAGAATCTAAACCTTGATTAATATAGCATTGATTTGTATCTTTAAAACAACATATCAACGAGTTTTGTATTTCTACGTTGACTTATGTATATTATTATATGTAATGACAAAATAACTATATTTTTATGTTTGTAAAAACGAATAGTTGTGTCAGTTAGCATGCCATGAAAGTGGAAGATTATTGAGTGGCGTAGTGAGGGTGTTCGGCGCCCGGTGCAAGGTTCATATTTTTCGCCCCTCTCCCCCCTCCCCGGTGTAACGGAGATTATTTGGCACCTGAGGTGACTGGAGAAGTACGCGTGACCCAGACTCAGTCTGAGCCAGAGTGAAGCTTAATCATCCAGGCATCCTGGCACGGACTTAGTTGTTTCTTTTGAAGCACACTTTGTAAAAGTATAAACTGAATCCTCCTATCATCTTCATACGGCGACCCCACCCCCCTAAGACGGCATCCGGTGCAACTTGCACCGCCTGCACACTCCCCCCCCCCCAGCTAAGCCACTGAGGCTATTTATACAATATGACAAAAAGGCATATGGCCTGCTCGTTTATTTAACACTGGGTTCAAATCTGTGATAGGTTCAAATGTGAGACAAAACGTGGTCCATTTGTGTATTGTTACAATTAATCAATGAGAATAGAGATTTGCTTTATCAGTTGCATCAATTAGTAAAGCCATGAATCTTTGTTGATTCACACAAAGTTGCAGAAAAAACTGATTAATTTTTATGACTCAACGATGAAGCTTGTCAAACGCTTGTTAGGAGACCTGATATTCATATTTATGTCAGCTAGACCAGACTATTTACAATATTATGCGGAACTCTCCATTAAGTCACAAATCTCGAATTTAATCAGAATCATGTTTAGCTTCTATTACATCTGTGGAAGATTTTCCGATTCCATTTTTATTCAAGCTTTTCAGTCTGCGATATTCATACCTCGTATCAGCATATGCGATACACAAGTTACCACTGATACAAAATATATAAACTCCAAAGTAGACATTTGCAAACGATACATTCTACTTTTGACCATAATACCACTTTTACTTGCATTTGTTCTAATGGGCGTCATTAGAGTGCTGCATAGTACAGTTTGAAAGCCATATATTTGTATTAGTATGTATATCAACTCCATTCAATACAGCTAAAACAGTACAGTTATCACTGAATATTCCTTAACGTCTGTATATCAACTCCATTCAATACAGCTAACCTAGTACAGTTTTCACTGACTATTCCTTAATGTCTGTATATCAACTCCATTCGATACAGCTAACATAGTACAGTTTTCACTGACTATTCCTTAACGTCTGTATATCAACTCCATTAAAAGCAACTAAACTAGTACAGTTATCACTAAATATTCCTTAACGTCTGTATATCAACTGTTACGTACATTTGATTTAAATTATTTATTTTTAAATGTCAGATCCAAATTTGTCATTTTGGGTTTAAAATTCATTAACTGGGAGATTATTCTAGAAATTCTTCTCTATGACCTATACTTTATTTGCAAGCACAGGTTGACCTTGCTTGTTGGCCTCAATTTCTGACCTTCCGTCAGAGTGATAAACAGGCCTTGGAAACGATTGGCTAAATCCAAGGACATCTTTTTATTTTTAGTTCGGGGGGGGGGGGGGGGGTGAACAGTGGCTGATTTTTCTTCTGGACCATTCCATTCGTACGTGTTTTTATGATCGTACGTTCTTTCTGTGACCTTCTGGAAAATCACGTGATCCCTTGTTTACGTAAAATCAGGTATTTAAATTATTGTTTGGGAGAGAACAATTCAGTAGAATCTCTTGGCTTTAAAATTAATAGTTGTGTTTTGAGTTATATTGGAAATTGTGTCAATTCGTTGGAGCAAAAGGAATTATTTTATTTATCTGGTAAAGAATATGTGCTCATAGATTTTCATTTAGATTATTATAAACACAATAACTGACTAAATCACGTGACATCGTCGTCCATATTGGATTACCTCGTCAAGATTCGAACCTGGAACAATTATGACATTTATTTATCAGGACTCTTGCAATTCCATTAGTGGATTATTTTTTTGTGAGTTCTATATTGGATTATTTTTGACTTGATTCTCTAAAACCGTAAGTTTAAATATTTTATTTTATAAAAATAATTGTACTTAATAAATTTGTTAGTTAAAGTTTTACAAGCTTGTTAGTTTTCGCTCTTTATGTGTTGTTGCTTATTCGAGCCTAAGCACGTAACACAACTCCTTTAAAAACAGCTAAAATAGTACAGTTATCACTGACTATTCCTTAAAGTCTGTATATCAACTCCATTCAATACAGCTAACATAGTACAGTTATCTCTGATCACTTTATGTATCTGCGTGTATCGCTCACTTATATAAACTAAATCAAAATTTGTATGCCTGCTTCGAGAAAATATTATTGTCAAATTTGATTGTGTTTTCAACATTACATCGTCGTAGACATCTAAATTATTAATAAATCCATCAAATTCAATATCATCACCTTGTATTTTTAATGATTTTGCGTTTTCGTTAAAATCTTTAAGAACATCGTAGCATCTCTGATAATCTACAGATGGTGCTACTAAATATAATTTATCCCACGTAAAGCCGTCGTATTATTAAATGAAGTAATAATAGCATTTTACCAGACCCAGATGGACCTAATATTATCATTATGATAGAATTTGGTAGCGCTAGATGACGTTTGACTGGTTCTTGTTTTCATGTCGCTGAGAAATCAATAACATTCACGTTGTTGAAATATAATAAATAATATGTATTTATATTGTGTAAAATGCATAGCAGATACTTTTACAAGTATGCCAACAACAATGGTAGCAAGGGAGCATTCATTTTAGTTAGTAGTGTGCTTCAATCATGTACAATTTCCAAAAGTACAATATTTAAAGAAATATCATCTACATTATAGTGAAGCATCATAGACGTCCTACATCTTTTCCATTATGCCTGTTTTAACTGTAAAAATCTTCACCCTACATATGTCACTCTCGCAAAAGTACATAATGACTGGTGAGCGCCCTCTTAGTACATGGTGATTAAGAGTTACCTCGCATGTTACTGCGTATTTGTCATCTACACCTCCTCACCAGGTCAAATAACGTAGTGAGTGCATTTGGCACTATCCTCGGGATTAGATTTCTTTCTTGCATGTGATGTAAGTGATGGAAGTTATCAGACAAACACAGAAATATCAAATCAGGCTCAACAAGGATGTATTTTTTTTAATACATTCACCCCTCAAGTACTCCTTGGATATTTGATTGATGAACCCCTTAATCAGGTCCGTCTCCGATGTCATAATTCATTGACGAGAATAAATTGAAAAATTACTGACCAAATCGGTAACTTAATTGATTTTAATAGGAGAACATTTTCAACTGAATCTCTATATAAAATCTTAATGACACCCTCAGTCGGATAACTAAACTCCTACTTTCACTTACTTCCTGAAAAGTCACCGACCTGACCAAAACAATACTTTATTTTTTTTCCTTTCTATTTCTGATAAGATATTTATGAATGCTGCTAGTAAACACCCAATCAGAATGTTCGATTCGGATTCTTTTCGTGAATTTTACTATAAACACCCCATCAGAATGTCCGATTCGGATGATTTTCGTGAATTGTACTAGTAAACAGCCCATCAGAATGTACAATTCGTGATGAATAATAATATTATTATGTGAATTTCTGATAAGATTTTCGCGCTGAAAGAAATTAATGTTTATTATATTTATTCTTGTTTCTGATAAGATTTTCGCTCTGACAAAAAAATATACCCTCAGTCGATAGATAACTAAACTCCTGCTTTCACTTTTTATGTTTCAGAAGGATTACTACATTTACTTTCTATAATCATTTTTATTTGTTTTACACGTGTATTTATAGTATTGTTTGTTTCATATTCACGAGACAGTTGTGTTCTGAAGTTTCTACTGCGTTGAAAACAGGTCCTATTCTCTTTAATTCTATATCATCCTCTAATAAAGCAAAGAAAGTTTGCTGAATTTCCTAAGTAAATTTACATTTTGATGAAAGAGTATATCTATCTCCGGATTTAAACTTTTGCAAGTATTCGAAATCAGAAAGAATTGTTTCGTTATTTAGTTTATGAGATAAATGTTTTCCTTCATCTTTTAAATTTGTAATAGGTTAAATAATATCATTAATATTTTCATAATTCATTATATAATAATCTATCTTAAAATGAAAAAAAATATATATGTGATCCACATGTGAACCCCAGCAGCAGAGAGGGTGAATCCTACAACGTTTTCAGACAAAATTTTGATTGAAATCCTAAAACGAGCCTTCCTACGATCTCATTTTAACCCAAAAAAATGTCTCAGGGGCTAACCCTACAACGTTTTCAGACAAAAAATTGATTGAAATCTTAACGAGCCTTCCCTACGAAATCTCATTTTAACTAAAAAAAGGAAAACGGAGACTTTTACGATTTTTTAATTAATTTTGGTCGCAACTTGTTGTCATCCACCCTCTCTGCTGCTTAGTGATTTCATCACTGGGTTAACAAAAATAAGAAATGATTTTAACCAAATATTTGATCAAGTCCTTAGGACGAAAATCATTTATGATTTTACAAACAGACTAATCGCTAACACCTCTTCTTGTAAATCAATCAGATTATTTGACTGGTCGGTGAGTTTGAAATTAATTCTGGTTAATGAATTATTATGGCATCGCATGTAGACAGGATTAATTGGGTT
Organism: Unio delphinus; assembly: GCA_029339505.1. Lineage (NCBI taxonomy): Eukaryota > Metazoa > Mollusca > Bivalvia > Unionida > Unionidae > Unio > Unio delphinus. The sequence continues at coordinate 20,609,131 of JAQISU010000242.1, read as the reverse complement.
TTCAATAATTAGGAATCCTGGAGGAGCTGTTGGTGCAAACGAATAAAGAATGTATCCTTGCTGAGCTTGATTTGATCGTTCGAGATTAATTTGATAGCTTCCTTCGATAACATCACATACTAAATTGAGCGCAATCACTGAGGATATATTCACGTTGAACGGAGCGATATGCCTGCCGCCACCATCTGGATCATTATTATGTTTGAGGATAGTTGTTTGTTATTCTGTTAATTTCTTCCATGCGTCATGAATTATTTTGAAACCAACATCGATGGCATCATTGAGAAGTTTTTTTAGTTCTGGTACGTTATATCCTGGTAGTTTGAATTTCAGAATAGTATTCACGGGAAATTTATATTGTTTTGCAAATTCTGTTTTCGATAAGGGATTATCGTCATATAATATATCCTGAATAATTTGTGAATTAAATGTTTCCATATCGTCGATAATTTTGTTGCATATTTCTACGACGCTGATAAATTCATCTCGGGTGAGAAAGCCGGATTTAAGAGATGTTAACAACAATGAAATATCATTATTCATCGCTGTAAAATTTTCAATAATTTTAGGTTCGTTAACAAAACGATATCTCTCTACTATATCCCTAATTAGTTGATATTCGAAAACAAAAAAATCTCTAGTGAATTGGTGATCTTTATAACACTTTATTGGATTATCCGGTTTTATCACGTCGGTGATATAATCAGTTTTTTGTGGTTCTGGTACATCAACGGTTTTACTCTGGGGCGGTAATTCAGGCCATCCTAGTACGGTTCTTATTGAGCTGTTATAGATGTCTACGACGTATCCAGCAGCAGAGAGGGTGAATCAGACAACTTTTTTTTGTTTTTATTTTTGATTATACCCCCTCCAAAATAACACTGGACCCTTCTCGCGAAAAAATAAGTCTCTGACCCTTGTCTGAAAACATTCGCGTCGCAACGTCGTTGTCACTCACCCCCTCTGCTGCTAGAACTTTCAGTTGGGTTAACCGAATATTTGATCCAGTCCTTAGGACGAAAATCATTTATGATTTCACAAATAGACTAATTTGTAAAACCTCCTCTTGTAAATCAATCAGATTATTAGACTGGTCAGTGAGTTTGAAATTAATTCTGGTTAATGAATTATTATGACATCGCATATAGACTGGATTCACCGGAGACTCAATTATTAAAAACCCTGGAGGGGCTGTTGGTGCAAATGAATACAAAATATATCCCTGCTGAGCTTGATTTGATCGTTCTAAATTAATTTGATAGCTTCCTTCGATTACATCACATACTAAATTGAGCGCAATCACCGTTGAAATATTCACATTGAACGGAGCAATATGCCTGCCACCACCATCTGGGTCATTATTATGGGTCAGGATAGTTGTTTGTGGTTGTGGTTGTGTTTTTTTCCACGTATCATGGATTTTTTTGAAACCTTCATCGATGGCATCACTGAGAGATTTTTGTAATTCTGGTACGTTATATCCTGGTAGTTTGAATGTGGGGATATCTTCTACGCGTATATTATACTTCGTTGCAAATTCTGTTCTCGTTATAGGATTACTGTCACCTAATACCACTTGAATGATTTGCAAATGAAATGTTTCCATGTCATTGATGATTTTGTTGCATGTTTCTACGACGCTGATAAATTCATCTCGGGTGAGAGAGCCAGATTTAAGAGATATTAACAGCAGCGAAAAATCATTATTCATTGCTGTGAAATTTTCATCGATGATATCTTGTCGAGTTGCGTGATATATTGGGTTGTTGTACTTTTTCACTACAGTGAAAACTATCAATTCCTTGTATTCTTTATAACTTTTTACTGGATTATCAGATTTTGTCCTGTCGGTGATATAATCAGTTTTTTGTGGTTCTGGTAATTTAACGGTTTTTCCACCGGGTGGTAATTCAGGCCATCCTAGTACTGTTCTTATTGAGCTTTGATAGATATCTACGACGTATCCTTCTGTGCTTATTTCAATGGCAGATGATAGTGTCGGCACATGAACTGTTATAGCTATTTTTGATTCTTTTCCAGTAATCGATTTTATTCTACGCGCGAATTCATCATTGATTTGTTCAATTTGGTATGATCCGGTTGGTATGGAAACAACGTTCCAGTCTGGGGTACCGTCGGGTTTATTCTTATTTGCAAATACCAGTGAATTATTCGGTTGTTGACCACCAAATGGTTTTGACCTAATATTTGGCCAACTATGGTATACTCGTAATTTTGCTAGCGCGATTTCCTTCACTGGGACCGGAGAGGGGAAATTCACACTGAATTCTGGATTCGTTGAGGTTATTGAGATCATGCTTGTTTGTACTGGGTTTGTGTTCTCCACTATTTGTTGAAGTAATTCCATCTGTGTTGTCATTGTTATTATACTCATGTTGTATTTCTAATTTTGACATCGCAGAATCATATATATCTACCATCGCTGAAAACTCACTCTCTGATATAATTGTATCATCGAGCGATGACGATATCAATGAGGATAATTGCGAGTATGCAGTGGACACAACATGAAATTGAATTATGTAGTCTTGTAGTTTCCGTTGGCTGCATGAGGATATTTTTTTTGTGATTATTGAAATTATTCCAGCGATTGTTGTTGCCGCAGAAATGCAAATTGGAACAGCTATCGGAGCCATCATTGTCACTGAAGAGAGTATACTACCAGCTCCGGTGATTACACCACTCACAGCGTACACAGTAACATCAATTGCGGTAATTCTCCTGCGATATTTTTTAATTTTCAATTCATACTCCTCAGACAAGGTTTTGAGTCTAGTTTGATACTCTCTGACCTGATCATAGCGATATTGAGATGATGAAATCATTTTTATTTTAAACACGCTAGCGTTTTCAATTACGATTTACTTAAATTCGCTACGAATTCCACATACCACGTTGTTGAGACCCTAACCAAATGTTTATCAGTAGATTTGATTGTGAACTTTTCAGTTGTATTCTTGTCGATGATCGTTGAAATCGTATTATTGACCCCAGATGAACTGGACGATGAAATATCAAATTGAGACGATGGTGTTACTAGTGTTAATCGATAAATACCCTTGACGGTTGCAGTGATATCTAATGTGTTGTTTGTAGGTGTCCACTCAAATGATCCATGTTGGATTGTGTATACTAAGTTGTTGGTTTTCTCATGAGGAATTTTTGTTTTTTCAATGGCTGTTATCATCCTCGAAAGATCACCTTTGATGCCTTCGATGGAAGTTTTCGTCTCATCAATGGATTTTTTAATATCAGGGAGTTTTAGTTCAATTTTATCTAACGGGGTTCCAATAAATGTATCAATGGCGTCGGTTGTTGTTTTTGTTGCTTCGTTGATAACCTTTTGATCATCAACAAACGTTTTAATTTCAGCGATAGATGGTGTAACTACAATTGGGGATCCAAAGAACTTATGAACGACATTTCTACGGAAACTATTGTAGTTTCTTAAATGATCTTCAAATTCTTTATCGTGGTTTGTAAATCGATCTGTAATCGTCGAAAAAAGTACACCCGGTTTGAGTTTACCTTGATCGGAAAATAGCGCAACGGTGTTCTCGATTGCGTTTTGTTGTTTAACCAAAATATCATCCAGAGAAATATTACTGGATTTCAATTTACCCTGTTTGTCTTGAAATACAACTATTTCATTCGGGTCAACACTTGTTAAGTTCAACGTCTCAGCGATTTCATCTTTAATTTTTTTTTTTATATCCTTGATAGAATCAGGAGTTGCAGTGTCATCGGGTTTGGGTTTCAGAGGTCTTCCCCAAATATCAATCATGATATTTTATATATCTCTCTCTAAAAAGCGATTACTAGTGTAGTCATTTACGACAATGTGTGGTGGTTTTCCCCTTGGGTTACCCAAGGAGTTAGAAATAGCGTCAAGGACATTTAATACTTCACTGCCGCATATTGGTGGGTCATTGATTTGTTGTGTTGGTAGCGTAGAATACCAAGTCTTCATTGGAAGGGTTTTTATATAATGCATAAACTCTTTTGGTGGGGCTAATCCATATGAATCAAAATAGACAATCCCACGTGGATCAATAGCGTATGCAACCCAGTGAGTTCCAGGTCCGGTGCTGTTATCGAGATTAATAATACCTGTTTCAGTTTTGTTTGGTTGATGTGGTAATTGATCTTTCATAAAAACACCTCTGAAATTTTTAATCACTAGTTGTTTAGCAGCATCCATTAAATCAAAATTGGACATTGGAACCATCGAAGATTTGGGAACCATAGGTTCCTCAATTAATAAACCGTTCCTGGTAGTCTCAGGCCTGATCCGTGAACGGATCTTCCGCTGTACCATGAATACGGGGTTCCTGGTAGTCTTAGACCCTTTCCGCTGTACCATGAATACGGGGTTCCTGGTAGTCTTAGACCCAATCCTTGAACGGATCGTCTCTTTTTTTTATATCCTTGTCCAGCTGCCTTTTTCAACGCCATTCCTGCTGCAGTATCAACGGCTCCTAACGCTGCTGCTTTAGCCACCGCTGGGGCTGCTGCTGCAATCAATGCTGGTATTGCAGCTAACAATGGAAATATACCACCTGTTTTCATCATATTTTTAATAGCAGCCGCAGAGAGAGTAATCTGAACTCCTTTTTTATCCTTGAAAGCATCATTGAAATGTTTCACTTGACGAGTTGTCAGCGATAATTTATTTGCACCACCCGTCATTTGATTAGGTTTCAACGTGATTGTGGTTCCACATTTTTTAGCCGATTCTGATTGTAATTTTTTGATTTGACCAGGTGTCAATGACACATTGATATTACTATATGACATGTTATACATAATTGATTGATTCTAAATCGTAAAACCATTCAATGGAAATATCCTTTGGATTTTCAATTACATATTTTCCACTGGTGCATCTACCACTCTCATTCTTCCACCAACACCTTCAAGTAACATTGATTTATCACTAAGAATGACAGCAACTGCTCTATAATTCGGGATAAGGATAGTAGGTACCCCACCAACAACTGGTGGACCAGTCGGACGGGTTACACGGGCTCTAAAGTGTATATCAACGACAGATTGTCTCATCAAATCAAGATGTTCCAATGAAAAGTAATAAATCGGATAGAGGCTTTTAAAATCCAATTGTGATATTTGCAAACCGGTATCCACATTTTGATCACGTGCCATAAATGACAACAGGTTATGATAGACACGTGCAATATGATTCTGACCGTAATCAAGTTGTATATCCTCGGATGGTTCCTGCTGTCCGTTTATTCTCAGCGAGACTTCACTAACACCTAACTGATCAAATATCATATGACTTCGTTCTTGATTACCAACTCGCGCAGCATTCTGTAACGCAATAAATATATGACGTGGAGCTGAAACCCCTTGTTTTGATGCCAGGTGCCATGTGAATGTACCATCAACACTGTCTTGTTTAATATCCGTGGTCACTGATAACCAACTTAACAACGACTTTCCTCCTTGGTCCATAAATGATAGTAGTCGCTGTTCGTCTGTGATTGATGGAGTTAACACTGGCATCCACAATGATAGTTTTGTTAGAATGACTTTACCGGCAGCAACCCCAGCATTACGCCAGATTGCATCATTATCAGTACCCTTTCTCACGAGTGCTACTGTGTGTTTGGCTCCATAAATAACTTTTCTAACATTTCTACAGAATCCAAATATATGATGCAGTGGAATCGCACATGAAAATCGTCGATGCTGCCCATGCAACGTTGCTACGCGTGTTGCAAATCCTAAATTGAGATTACCATTAACGCCTCCGAGAATATCAAACGCAGCTCCGGGTCTAATTCGACGTTCTGGATTAGCTGCTTCTTGTTGATTGGCTTCTGCAGTACCCTGTGCTGTTAACACTTTAATGAATTGAAGGTGATCAGCGGTATCAGAGGTATCCTTTGCAAACATCATAGATGGACCCGCTGATCTTGTATAATCATCAGAATATCTTGCTAACCCTATGATTGTTGTGGCCATATCAACTTCACGGTCAATGGATTCAATTTCTTTTCCATCAATGAGATATCTAGCGCTTTCAAATAACGCCATGATGCCGTTATTAACAAAACCAACTCGGACATTTGCGTTATTGTCATATGGTGTATTAGCATCGACATTTGTTACAAGTTCTCCTTCTACTTCAATAAATGCCTCACACGGTAGAAAATATTTACTGGTATCATGAACTTGAAGTTCAATTCGCGATCGGAGATCTGGTTGTACTGCGTGATAAGAATAAAATTGATAATCGCGTACAGAATCATCTTTACGCACTGGGGCGTCTATATCAAATGCTGGATCAGATGATTTTTTGAACATTTTATTCTATTTATCAGAGTCTAAATCGGATTTTCCATTTCATCGTGAAAAACGCTAGCGTGAAAATCCATAGGATTTCATCGACGTGGTTTTCTAAAGCCACTTCCCGCTATCATATTTGCAATATTGCTTTGGTCTCCTTGATTTACCATCGACGCTAGTTTTTCATCTACTGCGTTATTTATAATTTTACTAACACTTGCAGGCATTTCTTCTGTAGACGGTAACGGTTTCTTTTTTCGACTCACTAATGATGTTATTTTATCCTTCGCAGTTGAAAACGCTTTCCCGGCAAGATCTCCAACAGTACTAATACCCTTATCACGAATAACATCAATGGCTTTCATTCCAAGTTGTTTAGCTAACGGCATCACTTTTGGGGCCGTTCTTGAAAAGAATCCTAAAATGGTCTTGCCGAGGCCATCTCCGTAGTATGCTCTATAAACTGGAAACCGTGAATTAACTACATAGACGAGGGTTGGTTTATCATGATTGTAATGGATGATCATTATTATAAAAACAATAGTGTTTTCAATTGTTATTTAATCGCTATGATACCCATTTGCTAACTCGTCAATGAAATCTCGATAGGTTTTGATATCCATGATACCACCGGCAAATAATCGTCTACAAATATCAGCTGCTTCATTAATTATTTCTGGAGAGTTATTTCCAGCTCGGAACCCTCCTACAAGAAGATCTAATCGTGATATATCATTGATAACACTATCAGGACAAATGTTTCCAATCCTTGGATTTTGCAATCCACTTCCGCTATAACCAGCTGCTTCATCTAGTTTTTCTAAATCCGTAGTTTGTAAATAATCATCATCATCATCATCATCAGGTGGTAGTTGTTGTTTTTTTTGTCTCCGTGTTGGTGTTTGACGTCGTTCTTCTAAATCATCATCATCATCAGGTGGTAGTTGTTGTTTTTTTTGTCTTCTTGTTTGTCTACGTGTTGGTGTTTGACGTTTTAGTTCTTGCCGTTCTTCTATTTCTCGTTGTTGTTCTTCTATTTGTTCTCTTTTATAATTACTAATTCCCTTTTTAAATTCCTTGTACCCTATCTCATCCTTATTCAAACGACCAATCCCTTTATTTAGTTTATACAAATAATCGAACCAATCATTACTTGATATTCTATCATTCTTATACTCGTCCTTTAAAAAATCTTTTTTTGAATTATAGCTTTGAGCAGCAAAATTACCAAAGGCTTGATAATCCTTTGATTTCAATAAACTAGGTTTTTTTATTAATATTTTAGCATGATCAGTAAATTTATTCAACAGAGAAACAGTCGTTTTTTTCGGATCAGTTTTTGCAGTTTGTTCAGTTTTCGCTGCTAGTTTTTCAAGTTCACCAATAACAGATTTTCCCGTCTCGGGACCATCTCCCAGTAAAGCACGCTCTACTCCTTTCGTTGCTGTGGTTACTGGTTTAAACAACTCTTCAGACCCCAGAGCAAAATCAGTTTGTAAACTCTGTCGTTGTTGCAGTGTATTCCTGACAGAGTCGCGAATTGGTATAAATTTCTTAATTGCATCTAGTCGCTCACGAGCCAATCGGGTCGTTAATGCTTCATTGACCATTATTTGAAATCAGAAACCATTTTTCAATTGTAAAACAATTTTTCCCATCGATGATTCCATCCTTAACGGTCCAATTTTTTATTGCTGTGAAATCTTTTTATTTTCGCAGTGTGAAATATTTTCAGTGATTCAATCAAAAATGACAAAAAAAAATGAAAATCTCAAGGAGATTTTACTGTCTGACAAAATCTTTTGAGGGGGCCGGTCAATCAAAATAGTTCATTTTCTTGAATTAACGCTCGTAAGTTTCTAATTTTAGAATTAACTTCCTTTTTCAATTCATATTCGTTACCCAATTCTTTTCGTATTCCTTCCACGATAGTATATAACGGAACAAACACATCTACTTCACTGGAAAATGCAAGAGAGTCTCGAATAGAATTTTGAATTTTTTTGATGAGTGCATATTTCTTTGGCAACATATACTTGTTAGTGCTAACTCCGTATTCTATATCCTGAAAATCCGACTTGATTTGATCAGGATTTAACCCATCTGACAATCTAATATTCTGATTTTTCAATTTTGCAATTTCAACTATGATGCTATTCATAATTTCAGAATTCATATATGATAATACATATTTCTAATTCATTTTTCAAAAATAAAAGAGCCGTTAATATTTTTAAAAATTCAGTCTGTATATATAAATATCTTTTTTAAAAATTCAGTCTGTATATATAAATATCTTTTTTAAAAATTCAGTCTGTATATAACTATCTTTTTTAAAAATTCAGTCTGTATATATAAATATCTTTTTTAAAAATTCAGTCTGTATATATAACTATCTTTTTTAAAAATTAATTCTGTATATATAACTATCTTTTTTAAAAATTCAGTCTGTATATATAAATATAAATGCAGACAAAAATAAATATCAAATATATTAAATTATTATATTAAAAACAGACCCTAAAATGGCGTTTAACGTAGTTTTTTTATAATTATTACAATAGGTCTTACACATATTTTTTTTTCTCAAGCAAAAGCACGCACACAAGTGTTATTGTAAACTCTTACACACATTTAGTTAATCTACTGTCACCCAAATAAATTGTACTGAAATGGGTAACAGTAAATTAGTCGATACTTTAGCCTGGAGTCTTTGAGAGATGAGCAGACATAGCTAACATTACTGGTAAATAAATACAAAACGTAGGACACCATTTTGGGGTCTGCTATTTTTTGCGGTATGATAATGACAACGTTAATAAAGACCAACACACATTACATATGAGAAATGGTCATTGTTTTCATTCATTCATTCATTCATCAATTTTATAAAGAAGATAGTGCGATACGTATTGTCAATTGCCTACTTAACATTTTGCAGTGGATCGAAAATGTACGAGGTGACCTGTGTTTCGCAGCACACGCTACCAACAATGTTGCACAGTTATCACAAATCTAAGGGTATGGAAAAGAAGCAGTATAAAAAAACTTGCCTTGTTATATCGACAGTCTAAACAGTGAAATAGGTCAAACATTACTACAATTGTTCTGAACGCGTGTTTTGCTTTCAGAATTTAGAGTTAACCATAGGCAGGGTTATACAGTGCAATGTCACTCGCGCCATTCTTGAAAATAAACCTGTGTTTGTTGCCTTTTGGAAGAAGAAGAAAAAACGGTAGATCTAATGTTAGAATTGTTTTCTTGACACATTGCAGTTTGCAAAAATAGGATGCTAAGATACCTGAATTGTACAAGCTGAAGTCAACTCAAGATTTTGTTTCATACAATGATTTACTGATAGAAAAAAATCGTTCTATAATTTTAGGATGTAAGTTTCGTAAACAAATTTACATGACAGAAGGAACAGTTTACGTAATTATGGTGACTACAGCTCACAATTTTGGAGAGGTATCTTCAAAACAGGAACAGATACCATTAGATTTCAATAAAAATTGCTAGGAGAGAGAGAGAGAGAGAGAGAGAGAGAGAGAGAGAGAGAGAGAGAGAGAGAGAGAGAATGTTATTCCTACTTTTAAAAATATCACTACTCTTTTACGTTTTGTATAGCATATTTTCCTTACAAAATTTCATACTCATCTCACTGACATACTTATTCCTTTAGGAAATAAACCACTATTGTAAAATATCACAAGAATGAATTACAGACATAGCCTACTAAAATCATTATGTCAAAAACGTTTTGTGAAGTTCTCACAGAATAGTACATCCAAACATGTTTTGGTGTATTTCGCAATAAGACTGACATTTCAACGATGGTGCGATTATTTGTGTATAAGTTTTATTGTTTGGTAAGTGACTAGTGGACAGGTGTAAGTTTTAGAAAGAAAGAAAGAATAAACAAATGGTTAAAAACACGTTAAACACCAATTTGGGGTCTGTTTTTTTTTTATAACCATTACAATAAGTCAAACACATATTTTTTTTCTAAAGCAACAGCACGCACACAAATTGTACTGAAATGGGTAACAGTAGATTGGGCAATATTTTAGCCTGAAGTGTTTGAGAGATGGGTAGACATAGCTAACATTACTGGTAAATAAATACAAAACGTAGGACACCATTTTGGAGTCTGTTATTTTTTGCGGTATGATAAGGACAACGTTAATAAAGACCAACGCACATTACATATGAGAAATGGTCATTGTTTTCATTCATTCATTCATTCATCAATTTTCTACAGAAGATATTGCGGTACGTACATGTATTGTCAATTGCCTACTTAACATTTTGCAGTGGATCGAAAATGAACGAGGTGTCCTGTGTTTCGCAGCACACGCTACCAACAATGTTACAAAGTTTTCACAAATCTAAGGATATGGAAAAGATGCAGTATCAAAATGTGCCTTGTTCTATCGACAGTCTAAACTGAGAGAAATAGGTCGAACATTGCTACAATTGTTCTGAACGCATGTTTCGCTTTCAGAATTTAGAGTTAACCATAGGCAGGGTTATACAGTGCAATGTCACTCGCGTCATTCTTGAAAAAGCCCTGTGTTTGCTGGCTTTTGGAAGAAGAATAAAAAAATAGGATTGTTTTCATGACACATTGCAGTTTGCAAAAATAGGATAAAGCTAAGATACCAGAATTGTACAAGCTGAAGTCAACTCAAGATTTTGTTTCATACAATGATTTACTGATAGAAGAAAAATTCGTTCTATAATTTTAGGGTGTAAGTTTTGTAAACAAATTTACATGACTGACGGAACAGTTTACGTAATTATGGTGACTACAGCTCACAATTTTGGAGAGGTATCTTCAAAACAGGAACAGATGCCATTAGATTTCAATAAAAATTGCTAGGAGAGAGAGAGAGAGAGAGAGAGAGAGAGAGAGAGAGAGAGAGAGAGAGAGAGAGAGAGAGAGAGTGTTATTCTTACTTTTAAAAATATCACCACTCTTTTACGTTTTGTATGGTATATTTTCCTTACGAAATTTCACACACATCTCACTGACATACTTATTCCTTTAGGAAATAAACCACTATTGCAAAATATCACAAGAATGAATTACAGACATAGCCTACTAAAATCATTATGTCAAAAACGTTTTGTGAAGTTCTCACAGAATAGTACATCCAAACATGTTTTGGTGTATTTCGCAATAAGACTGACATTTCAACGATGGTGCGATTATTTGTGCATAAGTTTTATTGTTTGGAAAGTGACTAGTGAACAGGTACAGAAATACACGCCTTATCTTCTCACTGTGAGAATAACAACTGAAGCCGATTTGAAGCGATGGCTGTGGAAAATATCGGTTTGCCAATGAAATCACTTACAATGTGTGACACATTGTTGGGTTCGAAATTCAAGGTAGGTAGTGTAGTGATCAGGCGCAGAAAAAACACGTCTTATCTTGTCACTGTACTAAGAACGAGTAAGGGCATTTCGAAGCTAAGGGGGTAGAAAAAAGTGTAGCCAATTAATTGCTTCTAACTACTGTCGCATTGTTTTGCCTAGGCTCATGCATTGATTCATTTGCAGCGCAGACAGACTGGAGTGTGAACTTACAATCACTTTGTTGCGCATTGTACCATTTCTTCATGACACATCAACTACTTAACTGTGCAATTATTGTTCGAGTTTTAAAACTGACCAAGAAAATACTTTCTCACTTTGACACTTTGACATAAACGCATTCGCCTAGGTAGAGAGAAATAATATAGTACTAAGTGGTAAATTTTGTTAAACTAGTGAATTTGGGGTTTGTATAAAGTAAATAAACTAAAGTACAGTGAACATGAAGGATGATAACCCAAACTGTCTGTCCAGAGATGCATGTATTTACATCAGAAGAAATGTGTTATCTAAAACAAAAAGATATAAGGCAAGCATGATTAGAATTAACACAGAGTGCAAACTTTTGTAACAAAGGCATGTTTTCCTTCACGTCTGCGCAACTTTAAGTTTCAATCCTCTTGCAAAACAAAACTTGGTACGTTATGTAGAGCTTGAAATAACAAAAATATGAACAAACTTAAGCCCTGTGCTATATATATTTTCTTTTTGCAGCAATAGACTAAACAAAATATATACCGTTACAGCAATCAACAATCTTACATCTTCTATAAAAGATAAAATATATAAAAGAATAGAATTGAAGATAAACGATGACTAACACCCCAAAAAACAAACAACCGAATTTATCAAATGCAGTGACGTGTAGAAATGTCTTTCACTTGGAGAAGGCATTGAATGTAATCTGACATGCACAAGAAAAAAATTATAAAGAGAGAATTTTTAATTCAAAATTTAATTTTGTTCCATATTGTTTGTGTTTTTAGAGAACATACCCAAACACTAATAAAGAGTGGAACGGGGAAGATACACATAATTTTTGTTGTTGTTATTTCTGAAACAATGGTGTGATATTCCTACAGTTCTTAGCCAACTCTGTATGTTGGGACGAATCTGTGGTATATCCACAAATATGGAAGTGCAGATTCATGTCACATTGCAAGTGTGTGCGTATTTTGTATAATGGTAAACATCTGATAGTAATTTTTTCTTGATACTTATGAAGTGAAGTGTCTGTGCAAGTGTCAAATGCTATAGTCACATAACTTTTGTACGACTTGCACACATTTACACTTTAGAAAATGTGAAGTATCACAAGTTATTATCACAAACAGAACTGGAACATAGGGTCTTGACAGTTGTTGTTTATACACCTCTGCTCAGCTTCACAACTTAACTTACTCTGACTCATGCTTTGGTCTTATGAAAGATCATCGTTGTAGGTGCAGCAACAGTAGTAAGAGCAGGAGGAGACATCGTCGCTGTTGTCAAAAAAAGGGGTAGTTCTTTTAAAAATGGGTTTATTATTTTCTTAAAATATCAAATGAAGAAAGACGTGTGTTAAATCAGGGTTGGTAGATATCGCGGTCAACAGCAAAGTAGAAGTGACAAAGAGAATGAGACATCGTAGTCAAGTAGCGTTGTTTTCTAGATGGAGTACGTACGTGTTTTAACAGTACAGTATAGTCTCTGGAGCTCTTGATGACACCAACTGTCTAGTTTTTATCCTTTTCTTGCAACCTTTTTCTTTTCGTGGTAGGATTTGAATCGAAGGGTCGTCAAGATGCATGAGGTGTTTCAGACTTACTATTGTCGTTTGCATAAGTCATCCAGGGCTTCCAAACTGTTGGACTTTCACTTGCCCTTGTGAAATATACCAAGTCATTATCATAACTAAAGGTACATAGGGGTATATATAAAGAGAAATCGAACTTAGTTAAATCATTTCTGAATCAGTAATTGGGATGAAACGATCGCACGATTTCAGTGAGAGAGAAGAAGAAGGTAAGAGGCAGCGACGTGACGTATCGCCTCACACACGTAAAGAAGTGTTTGCTCAAATCGAAGACATGAGCGAACCTGAACCGATACCTTCCACGTCTGAGGCCAGACCGAGAGAGCATATTCCAAACCAAAGTCCACCAGTATCACCCGAAACGTATTACCACATTCGAGAGACGGAAAAACGCTCCTCTAGAAAATTTAGAACTACAGCCTACAGGTACACGGTGAAAATTAAAGATTTCAAGTCGGAAGTACCTTTGGAGAAAGTAGAAGGGTTCATCGCCGATTTTTGGGACTCTTTGTTAACCTCACTGAAACTACGATGCCAATGCAAAGAAGACGATCGCTTGACACTTTCCATTAATCACGACGGTTTGAAGTCTCCTGTTTGGATCGAGTTTAGCAGTCCATCAGAACTGACACCTTCTAAAGTTATCGACAAGATTCAACATGTGCAACAATCCAATGACAAGTTTCACATTGCCGACGGAAAAGCCACACTGTTCATGACCCACGTGTCTCTTCCCCAGGGGACAGGACGCAAAAAAGTATTATTGGTCGACAACCTTCGCAACACCAAACTAAGCCTCGTCCGAATTAACAATCCTCAAGACCAGATGTGTTTAGCCCGTGCTGTCGTCGTGGGACGAACGTATGCCAACAAGAACGACACGGTAGAATGGAAAAGAGCCTGGAAAACTATTCAACAATCGGACCGAGCCAAACAAAGAAGTGAAGCAGAACTCCTGTTACAGCAAGCGGGGATATCCAAAGACACCCTTAGCGGCATTCCAGAAATGCAAAAGTTGCAAGACGTCTTGGCTCCACGTTACACCTTGAAAGTACACCCTCAAGAAGTGCGTGGACCTCTTTTGTTTCGAGGCCCCGATTTCAAAGACGGAAAATACATTCACGTCTATCATCACGATGAGCATTTTGATACCATTACCAGTATCACTGGATTCCTGGGATACGGTTACTACTGTGAAAAATGTGACTATGGTTATAACAATCGAGAACAACACAAGTATTGTGAATCAAAATGTGAGGGATGTTTGGCCTCTAAACCTTGTCTGGACAAAGGAAAAGAAAGAGTGCATTGCCCTGTGTGTCAGCGCACTTTTGTCAGTCCTACCTGTTACCAACAACATTTGAAGATGCAAGGTTCACAGCAGAGAAACGCTTGTCAACTCCTGAGATTGTGCCCTACTTGTGGACAAGGCATACGTACCAATAGTGCCAAGTTTCACGTTTGTCGAGGTAAGAAACTATGTCACATTTGTCGCCAAATCGTGGATTTGGATCACGAATGCTTCATTCAAAAATACCAACCCCTACCAGAAGATACCCAGAAAAAAGGAAATTTTATCTTTTTTGATTTCGAATGCATGCAAGAGACCGGTATTCACATTCCCAATGTCTGCGTGGCTCATCGAGCGTGCGACCAGTGTATCCAAGAACCCATCTTTAGTCATTGCCCTCACTGTAGCAAGATTCCTGGAGGACGTGAAAAAATATTTCGAGGGTCAAACACCTTGGTCAATTTTGCCCAATGGATCTTAAACCCCATCGATGAGACGTGGAGTCCAGAAGACATCGAACGTTACAGAGATTGTCATCGCCATGCCACGGTCATGGCTCACAATTTCTCGGGATACGATGGGCAATTTCTGCTCAGATACTATACGGAACAAAGTACCGAACGTCCTAAAGTGACTTTGAACGGAGCCAAAATCATTTACATGCAAGTAGGACAAGTGCAGTTTAAAGATTCGATGAGTTACTTGGCCATGCCATTGAGTCGCATGCCTAAAACGTTTGGTATGCCAGAAATGGCTAAAGGTTATTTTCCACACTTTTTCAATACCGAAGCCAATCAACGTACCGTTCTGCTCCATTTGCCGGAGGCTCACTATTACGACCCTGACAACATGCGTACCGAACAACGAGAAGCTTTCTTCGCTTGGTACCAGACTCACGCCTCGGACCCTTTTGACTTTCAAGAAGAAATGTTAAAGTACTGTCGATCTGACGTGGACATTTTACGACGTTGCTGTGGAAAATTTCGAGAATTGTTCATGGAGTACGGAGGGATCGATCCTTTGAAAGAAGCTTGTACCATCGCCAAAGCATGTTCCTTAGTGTACCGAAAATGCTTCATGCCTGAAAATACTCTAGCTGTCATCAGTCCTCAAACGACGAACTTTGTCAAACGGCAATACTCGGTCAAAGCCCTACGCTGGCTCCATTACTTGTGTGACAAGGAAAACAAATGGATCCAACACGCTCGCAACGGAGGAGGCGAAAAGACCATCGGAACGTATTTGGTGGATGGTTGGGACTTAAAAAACCCTCAAATTGTGTACGAGTTTAACGGATGCTTATTTCACGGATGCCCTATGTGCTACCCTCAGCGTGACACCAAAAATCAATTTTTACAACGGACTATGGAAGACTTGTACCAGACCACGTGTCAGCGACGTTTGAAGTTAGAACAGCAAGGATACCAGGTAGTGGAAATGTGGGAACACGAGTACGACCTGCGTTTGAAAACCGATCCCGAGTTTAAACGCATCGTAGAAAGTTACAAGTTGGTGGACCCATTGAACCCTCGGAATAGTTTGTACGGAGGACGAACGAATGCTACTTGTTTGCTGTACCAAGCGGACGAGGAGAAGGGAAAAGAAATCAAATACTTGGACGTGTGTTCGCTGTATCCGTACGTCTGCAAATATTGTCACTTTCCCGTAGGACATCCAGAACTGATGACAGAACACATTGACTTGGACCACATTCGTCAGTACGAAGGATTAATCAAGTGCAAAGTCTTACCTCCCACAGACTTGTACCATCCCGTTTTACCTCACCATTGCCAAGGAAAACTGATGTTTCCTTTGTGTCGCACATGTGCCGAAACGTGCAACCAAGATCAACCTTGTCAACACAGCCTGGAAGAACGCGCCTTGACAGGAACGTGGGTGAGCGTGGAATTGTATAAAGCTCTGGACATGGGATACCGACTGTTAGAAGTGCACGAAATTTATCACTTTCCCAAAACACAACAATACCGCAAGGGCGACGAGACACAGAAAGGTATTTTTGCAGACTACGTGAATGCTTTTTTAAAACTAAAACAAGGAGCTAGTGGCTATCCGTCCTGGTGTCACACTCCCGAAGACCAAAAGAAATTCAAAGAAAAATATAGGGAGCAGGAAGGTATCACTTTAGACCATGTCGAGAAAAACGAAGGAAGGCGATCTTTTGCCAAAGTCATGCTCAATTGTTTGTGGGGTAAAATGGCACAACGACCGTCTTTACCCAAGACGGAGTATTTGTCTGAACCTTCTCGCTACTTCCAGATGATTCACGACAAAACCAAAGTCATCAAACACGTGGACGTCATTCGTGAGGACTTGATCTTAGTCAATTACGAAGAAGAACTAAACTTTGTAGAAGCCGACAAATTTGGAAATGTCATCATTGCGGCTTACGTGACAGCCCATGCTCGCTTAAAATTGTACGAAGTGTTAGAACTGCTAGGAGATCGCGTCCTGTATTTTGACACAGACAGTTGCATCTACATTCACCGACCGAACCAGTGTAACCCTACCATCGAAGGAGACCGTTTAGGAGCCTGGACCGATGAACATCCCGACGACAAGATTCTAAGTTTTGCAAGTGGTGGTCCTAAAAATTACGGCTACGAATACCGAGACCTACAAGGAGATATGCACACCGAATGTAAAGTAAAAGGATTGACTCTCAATTATCGCACCAGTCAAGTGGTGAACTTTGACGTGCTTCAAGAAGCCTTACAGTCTGGACAGGATGAAACTTTTCAAGTGACTACCCACGAACCGCACAAGATTGTCCGTTTACCCACACACCAAATTGTTAGCCGACCTTTGGAAAAAGTCTATCAAATCGTGTACCAGAAGAGAGTGCGGCTTCCCAATCACTTCACTTTACCGTACGGTCACGTCGAGATTGGGCAGCATATAAAAAGGGACATCGTCCAAGACCAATAGTTCATTGTGACTAACACTGCCAAGCGAGAAAGATGAATCATTTCACACACCAAGTATCGAGCGTAAGACTCAAGCAGATTTACGAATGAAAAGGGTACGTAATGGGAAACATCTACGCTGGGACACAAGCGATAGCTGACCAGATTTTAGACCATGTGTGTGACGGATATAGAAAGCAACATGAACTTTCTCCTATTTGATTGTTTGTTACTTGTTTTGGTTTAGCTTTTTTCTTAAAAATGGATATTAATTGTTGTATGAAAAGTAAAATTCTTATATGAAATGCGTATGCGTTGTATGTAAAGTGAGGTCTTTTTGAAGGCATACAATTTAATTATAAAAGTATTTTTTCTAGATCAAAGATTTGTTCTATGTTCAGATTTGAATGTTTTAAATGGATAGTGCTTAGACCAAAGCACAGGCCAGAGAGCCTATGTATATACTTGAATAAATGTTTTGAACCCATGTTTCTTTCTGTATGTCTATGTTTGTCCCTATCAGCCCTTTCTCCCTACAAGTCTATTTTACCCTATAAATAGTTTCGACCCTCTTTAAACACAATGAAGTCACCAATGTTCAATTCCCTTAGAACTTCAGGTGAGATTCTTATGTTAAATTCCCATTGACACCAATTCTGATATATCCATGTTTAACGTTACGGTCCCATTGACACTAAAGTGACCCAATCCTTGTCGCTATGTTCAATTCCCCATTCACTCCTAGTTACATTTTCCCATGTTAAATTCCCCTTGACGCTAGATTTGCCCAAGCCCTTTTTGACTGGATTTTCCCTTGACGCTAGATAGGCCCACTATGTTCAATTCCCCTTGACGCTAGATAGGCCACTATGTTCAATTTCCCTTGACGCTAGAAAGTCCCATATAGTTCCCATGTTAAATTTCCCTTGACGCTAGATAATCCCCCATGTTAAATTCCCCTTGACGCTAGATGTTCCCAAGCCCTTTTTGACTGGATTTTCCCTTGACGCTAGAGTATCCCCATATACTACTTTCCACAGAACTTCCCGTATGAGTTTTTTTCCACACGGAGTCATTGCCTGTTGCGGGATCCATGCGCATTTATTTGTAGCGAGTTTACAAGATGGCATTATATATAAAATAATATCATTTTAATTAGACATTAAAATTATATATATATAAAATGATATCATATCATATATTTGATAAAAAAGTGGATGCGGTCTAATCATTGATTCAAGATGGTATAATATGATCGAAACCAATTATTCAATCGATGGGGCGATTTCATGTATGGAACAGCTATGAACAATTTGATGCGCTACATTATCAAGGAAAATCATGCGTCAATGAGATTATTTTGCAACAACGACGTAGAAAGTTCATCTGTGATATTGATTCCAAACCAGATCTCGTTGCGGTTAGAAAATATTTTCAACAACACGGTAACGTTGTTGTGTTTGAAACAACAAAAGGGTATCATGTTGTCGTTGATGTTGTAGTTGATTTTCATACACATCAGACATTAATATCAAAGGCTGTAACGGATAATCCCGGATGGAACGTTGATAAGATTGCTGGGGTCTACAGTATCAAGTTGCCTACAACCAAATCAAAATCGCCTAACAGCATTTGTAAACGATCGTTGGATGGTCCTGTTGATCCACTAATAAGCGTCAACGAAAATGTTCCAGTGGGGACTGTTGAATTTAACTATCCCGTGAACACTAGCGTTTCAGATGAAAATATTGTTGCGATATCAACGGCACTAACTGGACAACCCGATCAAATAATCGCACAGATAACATCCAGTGGAAATAGAATCACATTTGCTAGACGACCTGGACACTATTGTGTTATTTGCCAACGACGTCATGGATACAATGCTGCATTTGATGTTATTGAACCGAGTTGTGATAACTGTTTGGTATACGAATATGACGATCACTACGACGTTATTTGCCCGAGATACCACGGGAAAAAGATTGTTGTAGAACGGGACAACTTAGACTCAAGAATCGCTAATTATTTATCGGGATCTCCTGACAACGCCGTAGATGTTCTTGCATCGCCGTTAACAATCACAGAAAAATCAGCAGGATATATTAAATACTTGATAGGATTACAACGAAATAGCTACGGAGGTGAATTTCCCACGAGGGTTCCTGATTTTATTTATACTGAACCACCAGCGCATATTTCAGGACGAGGTTGTATTGGTTCCAGTGATGATTATCTAGATGGCTCATATTGCGGAATGGGGAAATCAATTGCTGCGTGGAAATCAATCGCAGATGATTCATCTGTATGCTATATCAGCTATAGAAAAACATTATCGAGTAAAACCGCATTTGATCAACGAATTCAGTTGTATAATGAAATCACTGGTGATATTTATTTTGATGAAAAATTACCCACACGAGTTGTTGTTCAAGTTGATTCATTGACGAGGGTTACAGGAACACCCGACACAGTTATCGCTGACGAGCTTCATGGAATATACCGACAAATCTTTTCGAATCCATCGCGAAGTAAATCAATGTGGGAAAAGTTTGATGGGTTAATCACTACTGCGAAACATTTTATCGCGTTGGACGCGGATGCTAACGACGATGACAAGAAAATATTCTCGATGATACGTCCTGGAATTAAATTCATCATCAACGATTATAAACCAGATATCGGAAAAAGATTTTATTTAGAAAATTCCCACAAAGAAAATTACCAGTTGTTATGGAAATATCTCAATGATAATCCCACGAAGAAAGCTGTTTTTTTTTGTCATTATAAGCGCCATGGGAAATTTTATGTAGAAGAAATCGCTAAGGAAGCACAACGAAGAAATATTTCTGAAAAACATTATCACGCTGATACCGATAGCGATGTTAAACACAAAGACTTTTCTGATCCCGTTGCGGCATTTGCTAACACCAGGATGGTGATTTTTAATCATACACTCGAAGCAGGGGTATCTATCATTGATGGACAATTTGATGTGTTATTCGTATTCTCGTTTGAAGTTGGATCCGTCGAAGCCACAAAACAATCAATTCATCGATTCAGAAATATTTCAAAAATTTATTACTCGGTATCAAGAAAAATATCACATGGATTGCCAACGACTCGGGAAGATGTTATCGCGAGAATAATTAATAATGAAAGAAAATTAACCGCAGCGGAACGAGATAATAGACTACCTAACATCTCGGATATCAATACAAGTTTCGGGCAAGCGTATATAAGTTACATCGTCGAGGAAAATGCCTCGAAGTGTTTCTTTACTCCACGGCTAATCGAGTCTATGAGACGCACAGGGTATGAAATTGTTACAGTCCCCCCTATGGATTATACAACATGGAAATCAATAAAAAAGTCCAAACTGGATAAATACCCCGACAACAGAAATGTCTCTAATGATCTATTAATGAGTTTTGGAGAGCGTGTGAAAAATGCTGTCCAAAAAAATAACATCGAGATCACTGACAGCGACATTGAAAATCTTTTTACTGGCAAAATACCCAACAGTATCAATTATTACGATTACCGCGATGATTTTAATTTATCGCCGTATCAGAAAAAATTAACATATCTCAATCATATTTATCAGTGTGATACTAGCAAACTTTCCCCGGAACAAATTGAACAATATTATAAGAAAATCCCTGCTGTGATAAATTATCGAGAGAAAATAATTGCTGATCACAACGATGGAAAGATATTTCAACGAAAAGTCTTTAGAAGCGATTGTTTATCCCCCAGACAGCAAGATGAAATAATTACCAGGATTATCAAATTGGCGAATTTACCAAATGTTGTTCCTGATGACCTTACAACGACAAGTGTCACTGTGACAAATCTTAACGAAGCCGTATCAACGATAATGACGGATAAACAGCAATATAACACTTTGATTGATAATTTCAAGGAATTGTTTCCCGGGACCGATTTAAAATCAAGAAAAACCACAGACCGAAGAAATATCATAGAGAAAATCAAAATGATTTACAAACGATACGGTGCTGAATTAACCGCGGATAACAAAAAGGATCCTCAACGAGGTAATTATACTCTAATGTATCCTAGTTGGCCCATTCCTGATTGTTTTAACGACTCGGGGTGGCGAGAAACATTTATCACCAGCGATTTTATCACCAGCGATTTTATCACCGATTATGAGATTGGCGGTAAAGATGTTTCTGCGGTAAATGATCACACAGCATGGCTCAAATTCTATATTTGGACGATTAATGGATGGTTGGTCCGGTATCAAGAACACTAAAAAATTAAAAATGCGGAATCGGCACGTTACATTTTATTTTATATGAAATCCACCGATTCCGCACCGATCGTAGAGACGTCTGGGATACAAATAGATAATTCGTTGGATATCTTAACCGATTATTACGACAAAGTCACCAATGATTTTATCATCGATTTTGATATCATTTTAAAGATTAATTAAATATCACATTAATATATGTCTGCGACATAATAAATCGATCAAATGCGTCAAAAATATCCCAGTGGGAAGTTTTCAGAAAAAAATCAACAAACATGGACGTCGCAAAACATCTTATAAAGCCCCTGACGGAGTTGTGCATCCTATAGCAACCCGAGTGAATCGAGATGCCACAGCACGTGGTAATCTCTCCAGAAAATATTATCAGAGTCGGTCGCAAGACTATCAGTTACTCGTTGATATTCTAGAGAGTACCAGAAATAAATACAACGTTGAATTCATCGATGGTGGGATTTCATTTACGCGTGTCAACTGAGATTAGTCATCATCAATGACTTTCGTCATCAATGATTTTGTCATCAATGACTTTATCATCAAGTACTTCATTGATTTCTTTTATTAACTCACGATCTTCTTCGGGTAGTGATAGCATCCATGTGCTATCTTCACGCTGTTATTGTTTTCGTTTATGTTTTTTCCCTTTTCGTCGGTCTTCTCTCCTTTTTAGTTGTGATTCCTCATGTTGATTGTATTTACTAGCAAGCTCTGCGTATTTAATTCTAATGAACTCTAACTCACGTCGTACATCATTAAGTTCAGTCATAAGTTTACTACGATCTCGAACTGCATCGCTACGGTGTTGTTGTGTGGTATCTAATTGGTATTGTAAATCATTTAACGAATCATTGATTGATTAGTGTTGTTGTTGTCGTTGTTGTCGCAGCGCTGTTACCTTTCCTTGCAGCAATTTATTCTGATTGGTTAGGTTGGTCACTTGAGATTGCAATTGACAGATCATTTCTTTATCAATGATTCTATCGGTAACTCTGTCAGTGACGATAGAGCCATTAGAAACATACACTTTTCCATCTAACATTTGATTCATTTCTTTTTCAACTTCAGCATCAATAAGCCGCTCGACGGATATATCATTAGTTTCATCAGCGCTAATATTTCCGATTCCGATTTCATCCGATTTCCAAATTCTATAAATTCTCTGATAACTGATTTTATATTTATCAGCGATTTCTGCTATTCCAACACGGTTTCTCAATTGCTTAATCATATTTATGTCATCGCGGGTTAGTACTCTACGATGAGGCATTATATAATTAAAAGATATCTTTTAACAACAACAATAACAACAACAACAACAATAACAACAATGACAAAGTCATTAACAAAGTCATTGACAAAAGTCAT
Source organism: Unio delphinus (assembly GCA_029339505.1). NCBI lineage: Eukaryota > Metazoa > Mollusca > Bivalvia > Unionida > Unionidae > Unio > Unio delphinus. Next base: position 20,585,747 of record JAQISU010000242.1, on the reverse strand, counting down.
CGGTTGTAGTAGAGTGCCAAGAAATCTGAGAAGTATTTCTCGCGAGTTGTATAATGACACCAGATGGATTTCAATCTCTGCCGTAGAAGTGTTATTTCATCGTGAGACATCTTCGTTCATCGATGTTGAAAGTAGCATAATTGTATATAAAAATAAAATAATACTGATAGTTTCAACATCCTAGTTTTGATCAATCTGATACATCATAGATGATCATGGAAGAGTTATTTCATCCTATCAATGATGTTGAAAGTAGCATAATTGTATATAAAAATAAAATAATACTGATAGTTTCAACATCCTAGTTTTGATCAATCTGATACATCATAGATGATCATGGAAGAGTTATTTCATCCTATCAAGTATGAATATGATTTAGCTTTCGTCATCAATGATTTTGTCATCAATGACTTTATCATCAAGTACTTCATTGATTTCTTTTATTAACTCACGATCTTCTTCGGGTAGTGATAGCATCCATGTGCTATCTTCACGCTGTTATTGTTTTCGTTTATGTTTTTTCCCTTTTCGTCGGTCTTCTCTCCTTTTTAGTTGTGATTCCTCATGTTGATTGTATTTACTAGCAAGCTCTGCGTATTTAATTCTAATGAACTCTAACTCACGTCGTACATCATTAAGTTCAGTCATAAGTTTACTACGATCTCGAACTGCATCGCTACGGTGTTGTTGTGTGGTATCTAATTGGTATTGTAAATCATTTAACGAATCATTGATTGATTGTTGTTGTTGTTGTCGTTGTTGTCGCAGCGCTGTTACCTTTCCTTGCAGCAATTTATTCTGATTGGTTAGGTTGGTCACTTGAGATTGCAATTGACAGATCATTTCTTTATCAATGATTCTATCGGTAACTCTGTCAGTGACGATAGAGCCATTAGAAACATACACTTTTCCATCTAACATTTGATTCATTTCTTTTTCAACTTCAGCATCAATAAGCCGCTCGACGGATATATCATTAGTTTCATCAGCGCTAATATTTCCGATTCCGATTTCATCCGATTTCCAAATTCTATAAATTCTCTGATAACTGATTTTATATTTATCAGCGATTTCTGCTATTCCAACACGGTTTCTCAATTGCTTAATCATATTTATGTCATCGCGGGTTAGTACTCTACGATGAGGCATTATATAATTAAAAGATATCTTTTAACAACAACAATAACAACAACAACAACAATAACAACAATGACAAAGTCATTAACAAAGTCATTGACAAAAGTCATCGGTTGTAGTAGAGTGCCAAGAAATCTGAGAAGTATTTCTCGCGAGTTGTATAATGACACCAGATGGATTTCAATCTCTGCCGTAGAAGTGTTATTTCATCGTGAGACATCTTCGTTCATCGATGTTGAAAGTAGCATAATTGTATATAAAAATAAAATAAGCTTTTTATTGTTGTTGTTGTTGTTAAGTCCCATTAGTATATACTTAAGAACAAACATAGTAACAACAACAACAACAATAAAAAGCGCTGATATATTAATAGTGTGAAAAAAATATTTTATTATGAATTTTTCAGTCACCTCATTTTTTTAGATATATTTTTAATCACGCTGTATTCAACACTTGTGTTATTGTCGGTGAAACAGTTCTGATTTACAATCGTGTGGCTATAATGATGTGTGGTTGTAATAAAGAGACATATTGTTGAAGCTAAATCATATTCATACTTGATAGGATGAAATAACTCTTCCATGATCATCTATGATGTATCAGATTGATCAAAACTAGGATGTTGAAACTATCAGTATTATTTTATTTTTATATACAATTATGCTACTTTCAACATCGATGAACGAAGATGTCTCACGATGAAATAACACTTCTACGGCAGAGATTGAAATCCATCTGGTGTCATTATACAACTCGCGAGAAATACTTCTCAGATTTCTTGGCACTCTACTACAACCGATGACTTTTGTCAATGACTTTGTTAATGACTTTGTCATTGTTGTTATTGTTGTTGTTGTTGTTATAGTTGTTGTTAAAAGATATCTTTTAATTATATAATGCCTCATCGTAGAGTACTAACCCGCGATGACATAAATATGATTAAGCAATTGAGAAACCGTGTTGGAATAGCAGAAATCGCTGATAAATATAAAATCAGTTATCAGAGAATTTATAGAATTTGGAAATCGGATGAAATCGGAATCGGAAATATTAGCGCTGATGATACTAATGATATATCCGTCGAGCGGCTTATTGATGCTGAAGTTGAAAAAGAAATGAATCAAATGTTAGATGGAAAAGTGCATGTTGCTAATGGCTCTATCGTCACTGACAGAGTTACCGATAGAATCATTGATAAAGAAATGATCTGTCAATTGCAATCTCAAGTGACCAACCTAACCAATCAGAATAAATTGCTGCAAGGAAAGGTAACAGCGCTGCGACAACAACGACAACAACAACAACAATCAATCAATGATTCGTTAAATGATTTACAATACCAATTAGATACCACACAACAACACCGTAGCGATGCAGTTCGAGATCGTAGTAAACTTATGACTGAACTTAATGATGTACGACGTGAGTTAGAGTTCATTAGAATTAAATACGCAGAGCTCGCTAGTAAATACAATCAACATGAGGAATCACAACTAAAAAGGAGAGAAGACCGACGAAAAGGGAAAAAACATAAACGAAAACAAAAACAGCGTGAAGATAACACATGGATGCTATCACTACCCGAAGAAGATCGTGAGTTAATAAAAGAAATCAATGAAGTACTTGATGATAAAGTCATTGATGACAAAATCATTGATGACGAAAGTCATTGATGATGACTAATCTCAGTTGACACGCGTAAATGAAATCCCACCATCGATGAATTCAACGTTGTATTATTTTCTGGTACTCTCTAGAATATCAACGAGTAACTGATAGTCTTGCGACCGACTCTGATAATATTTTCTGGAGAGATTACCACGTGCTGTGGCATCTCGATTCACTCGGGTTGCTATAGGATGCACAACTCCGTCAGGGGCTTTATAAGATGTTTTGCGACGTCCATGTTTGTTGATTTTTTCTGAAAACTTCCCACTGGGATATTTTTGACGCATTTGATCGATTGATTCTGTCGCAGACATATGTTAATGTGATATTTAATTAATCTTTAAAATGATATCAAAATCGATGATAAAATCATTGGTGACTTTGTCGTAATAATCGGTTAAGATATCCAACGAATTATCTATTTGTATCCCAGACGTCTCTACGATCGGTGCGGAATCGGCGGATTTCATATAAAATAAAATGTAACGTGCCGATTCCGCATTTTTAATTTTTTAGTGTTCTTGATACCGGACCAACCATCCATTAATCGTCCAAATATAGAATTTGAGCCATGCTGTGTGATCATTTACCGCAGAAACATCTTTACCGCCAATCTCATAATCGGTGATAAAATCGCTGGTGATAAAATCGCTGGTGATAAATGTTTCTCGCCACCCCGAGTCGTTAAAACAATCAGGAATGGGCCAACTAGGATACATTAGAGTATAATTACCTCGTTGAGGATCCGTTTTGTTATCCGCGGTTAATTCAGCACCGTATCGTTTGTAAATCATTTTGATTTTCTCTATGATATTTCTTCGGTCTGTGGTTTTTCTTGATTTTAAATCGGTCCCGGGAAACAATTCCTTGAAATTATCAATCAAAGTGTTATATTGCTGTTTATCCGTCATTATCGTTGATACGGCTTCGTTAAGACTTGTCACAGTGACACTTGTCGTTGTAAGGTCATCAGGAACAACATTTGGTAAATTCGCCAATTTGATAATCCTGGTAATTATTTCATCTTGCTGTCTGGGGGATAAACAATCGCTTCTAAAGGCTTTTCGTTGAAATATCTTTCCATCGTTGTGATCAGCAATTATTTTCTCTCGATAATTTATCACAGCAGGGATTTTCTTATAATATTGTTCAATTTGTTCCGGGGGAAGTTTGCTAGTATCACACTGATAAATATGATTGAGATATGTTAATTTTTTCTGATACGGCGATAAATTAAAATCATCGCGGTAATCGTAATAATTGATCCTGTTGGGTATTTTGCCAGTAAAAAGATTTTCAATGTCGCTGTCAGTGATCTCGATGTTATTTTTCTGGACAGCATTTTTCACACGCTCTCCAAAACTCAATAATAGATCATTAGAGACATTTCTGTTGTCGGGGTATTTGTCCAGTTTGGACTTTTTTATTGATTTCCATGTTGTATAATCCATAGGGGGGACTGTAACAATTTCATACCCTGTGCGTCTCATAGACTCGATTAGCCGTGGAGTAAAGAAACACTTCGAGGCATTTTCCTCGACGATGTAACTTATATACGCTTGCCCGAAACTTGTATTGATATCCGAGATGTTAGGTAGTCTATTATCTCGTTCCGCTGCGGTTAATTTTCTTTCATTATTAATTATTCTCGCGATAACATCTTCCCGAGTCGTTGGCAATCCATGTGATATTTTTCTTGATACCGAGTAATAAATTTTCGAAATATTTCTGAATCGATGAATTGATTGTTTTGTGGCTTCGACGGATCCAACTTCAAACGAGAATACGAATAACACATCAAATTGTCCATCAATGATAGATACCCCTGCTTCGAGTGTATGATTGAAAATCACCATCCTGGTGTTAGCAAATGCCGCAACGGGATCAGAAAAGTCTTTGTGTTTAACATCGCTATCGGTATCAGCGTGATAATGTTTTTCAGAAATATTTCTTCGTTGTGCTTCCTTAGCGATTTCTTCTACAGAAAATTTCCCATGGCGCTTATAATGACAAAAAAACCCTGCTTTCTTCGTGGGATTATCATTGAGATATTTCCATAACAACTGGTAATTTTCTTCGTGGGAATTTTCTAAATAAAATCTTTTTCCGATATCTGGTTTATAATCGTTGATGATGAATTTAATTCCAGGACGTATCATCGAGAATATTTTCTTGTCATCGTCGTTAGCATCCGCGTCCAACGCGATAAAATGTTTCGCAGTAGTGATTAACCCATCAAACTTTTCCCACATTGATTTACTTCGCGATGGATTCGAAAAGATTTGTCGGTATATTCCATGAAGCTCGTCAGCGATAACTGTGTCGGGTGTTCCTGTAACCCTCGTCAATGAATCAACTTGAACAACAACTCGTGTGGGTAATTTTTCATCAAAATAAATATCACCAGTGATTTTATTATACAACTGAATTCGTTGATCAAATGCGGTTTTACTCGATAATGTTTTTCTATAGCTGATATAGCATACAGATGAATCATCTGCGATTGATTTCCACGCAGCAATTGATTTCCCCATTCCGCAATATGAGCCATCTAGATAATCATCACTGGAACCAATACAACCTCGTCCTGAAATATGCGCTGGTGGTTCAGTATAAATAAAATCAGGAACCCTCGTGGGAAATTCACCTCCGTAGCTATTTCGTTGTAATCCTATCAAGTATTTAATATATCCTGCTGATTTTTCTGTGATTGTTAACGGCGATGCAAGAACATCTACGGCGTTGTCAGGAGATCCCGATAAATAATTAGCGATTCTTGAGTCTAAGTTGTCCCGTTCTACAACAATCTTTTTCCCGTGGTATCTCGGGCAAATAACGTCGTAGTGATCGTCATATTCGTATACCAAACAATTATCACAACTCGGTTCAATAACATCAAATGCAGCATTGTATCCATGACGTCGTTGGCAAATAACACAATAGTGTCCAGGTCGTCTAGCAAATGTGATTCTATTTCCACTGGATGTTATCTGTGCGATTATTTGATCGGGTTGTCCAGTTAGTGCCGTTGATATCGCAACAATATTTTCATCTGAAACGCTAGTGTTCACGGGATAGTTAAATTCAACAGTCCCCACTGGAACATTTTCGTTGACGCTTATTAGTGGATCAACAGGACCATCCAACGATCGTTTACAAATGCTGTTAGGCGATTTTGATTTGGTTGTAGGCAACTTGATACTGTAGACCCCAGCAATCTTATCAACGTTCCATCCGGGATTATCCGTTACAGCCTTTGATATTAATGTCTGATGTGTATGAAAATCAACTACAACATCAACGACAACATGATACCCTTTTGTTGTTTCAAACACAACAACGTTACCGTGTTGTTGAACATATTTTCTAACCGCAACGAGATCTGGTTTGGAATCAATATCACAGATGAACTTTCTACGTCGTTGTTGCAAAATAATCTCATTGACGCATGATTTTCCTTGATAATGTAGCGCATCAAATTGTTCATAGCTGTTCCATACATGAAATCGCCCCATCGATTGAATAATTGGTTTCGATGTGATTATACCATCTTGAATCAATGATTGGACCGCATCCACTTTTTTATCAAATATATGATATGATATCATTTTATATATATATAATTTTAATGTCTAATTAAAATGATATTATTTTATATATAATGCCATCTTGTAAACTCGCTACAAATAAATGCGCATGGATCCCGCAACAGGCAATGACTCCGTGTGGAAAAAACTCATACGGGAAGTTCTGTGGAACGCATACAATGTTCGCCAAACTCGGTAAATCGGATGGCCCACGACCTTGTCTTGGTTGTTCCAAAGGCGTCCGAGGAAAGTATCAATTGTGTATTGATTGCGGAGGACATCAATATCGGTCAATTGTCAATCAAGATATTAAAATGGCTAGGACGGTAACAACCATAGAAGATTTTCTTCGTGATAGAACCTCAACGAAGTCAGTTTGATAGCTCTACGATTAGTGCGGAATCGGCACGTTACATTTATTTTATATGAAATCCGCCGATTCCGCATTTTGAAAGAAATTCATCGCCGTAACTAACATGTTATTGGAATAATCACTAATTGAATGTTGATTAACAATTAATAATAATGGTGAATTCGGCATTAGCGGTTAATAAATGCTCATGGTTGTTTTTAGGATCCACACAACGCTGTGAGAAAAATAGTCTCGGAAAGTTCTGTGGAGTATATAATTGTACTTCAAAACAAGGATGCCCCGAGGGACCGAAACCCTGTCTTGGTTGTGGAAAAGGCGTCAGAGGGAAATATCAGATTCGTATAGCGTGTGGTTGTCCACAATATCGTTCCGCAATAGAATATCTCCGACGAAAGAATAAACCGATACCGACTCCAGGAGAGTTTTTAAAGGATTTACGTGAAAAACAGGTTAAATCGTCAAAATCACAGTAAAACAATGAACCCAGCAGAGAGAGTAAAACTATCATCATTCGAATATGGCGAAAGTCACATAATTGTATATAAAATAATTAAATACTGATATTTTCGCCATCGATGTTGGATATATATCATGAGTATAGCAACGATGACAACACCGCAGGAATTACTTCAACGAATAGTGGAGAACATGAACCCAGTACAAACAAGCATGATATCAATAACATCAACGAAACCCGAGTTTAGTGTGAATTTCCCCTCTCCGATTCCAGTGCGTGAAATAGCGCTAGCAAAACTACGATTATACCACAGTTGGCCTAATATCAGATCAAAATCATTTGGTGGTCAACAACCGAATAATTCACTGGTGTTTGCGAATAAGAATAAAGACGACGGTACCCCAGACTGGAATGTTGTTTCAATACCAACCGGATCATACCAAATCGAACAAATCAATAATGAATTCGCGCGTAGAATAAAATCAATCACTGGAACAGAATCAAAAATCGCTATAACGGTTCATGAACCAACACTATCATCCGCAATTGAAATAAGCACAGAAGGATACGTCGTAGACATCTATAACAGCTCAATAAGAACCGTACTAGGATGGCCTGAATTACCGCCCCAGAGTAAAACCGTTGATGTACCAGAACCACAAAAAACTGATTATATCACCGACGTGATAAAACCGGATAATCCAATAAAGTGTTATAAAGATCACCAATTCACTAGAGATTTTTTTGTTTTCGAATATCAACTAATTAGGGATATAGTAGAGAGATATCGTTTTGTTAACGAACCTAAAATTATTGAAAATTTTACAGCGATGAATAATGATATTTCATTGTTGTTAACATCTCTTAAATCCGGCTTTCTCACCCGAGATGAATTTATCAGCGTCGTAGAAATATGCAACAAAATTATCGACGATATGGAAACATTTAATTCACAAATTATTCAGGATATATTATATGACGATAATCCCTTATCGAAAACAGAATTTGCAAAACAATATAAAATTCCCGTGAATACTATTCTGAAATTCAAACTACCAGGATATAACGTACCAGAACTAAAAAAACTTCTCAATGATGCCATCGATGTTGGTTTCAAAATAATTCATGACGCATGGAAGAAATTAACAGAACAACAAACAACTATCCTCAAACATAATAATGATCCAGATGGTGGCGGCAGGCATATCGCTCCGTTCAACGTGAATATATCCTCAGTGATTGCGCTCAATTTAGTATGTGATGTTATAGAAGGAAGCTATCAAATTAATCTCGAACGATCAAATCAAGCTCAGCAAGGATATATTCTTTATTCGTTTGCACCAACAGCTCCTCCAGGATTCCTAATTATTGAAAACCCAATTAATCCTGTCTACATGCGATGCCATAATAATTCATTAACCAGAATTAATTTCAAACTTACCGACCAGTCAAATAATCTGATTGATTTACAAGAAGAGGTGTTAGCGATTAGTCTGTTTGTAAAATCATAAATGATTTTCGTCCTAAGGACTTGATCAAATATTTGGTTAAAATCATTTCTTATTTTTGTTAACCCAGTGATGAAATCACTAAGCAGCAGAGAGGGTGGATGACAACAAGTTGCGACCAAAATTAATTAAAAAATCGTAAAAGTCTCCGTTTTCCTTTTTTTAGTTAAAATGAGATTTCGTAGGGAAGGCTCGTTAAGATTTCAATCAATTTTTTGTCTGAAAACGTTGTAGGGTTAGCCCCTGAGACATTTTTTTTGGTTAAAATGAGATCGTAGGAAGGCTCGTTTTAGGATTTCAATCAAAATTTTGTCTGAAAACGTTGTAGGATTCACCCTCTCTGCTGCTACCCCTAAGTTGCCTTGTGACATCTTAGAAGGTTCAGTGGTCACGAATATAGGACAACATAACCCCATGTGAACCCCTAAGTTGCCTTATGATATCTAGCAGATTTAGGGGCACTCAAAACACAAACCCTATGTGAACCTCTAGCCCAGCGGTTCTCAACCTTTCTAGTGCCGCGACCCTTTTAATGCAATTCCAAATGTTGTGGCGACCCAACCGTAAAATTATTTTCGTTCATAACTGTAAAAATGTATATTTCCGATGGTCGTTAGCGACCCCTGGCAAATCATTGTTCGACCCCTGATTGGGTCGCAACCCACAGGTTGAGAACCGCTGCTCTAGTCTGTCAAACAAATCTAGCGAGCTTAAGAGGGCGTGTTTAGTGGACGAAGACACATTACATGGTATCTTCTATGTGACCCCCCTAAGTTGCCTTATGACATCTTAGCAGGATCCAGAAGTACATCTATATACATATTCAAATATTTACAGTTATATACTAGACGGCGCATACATATATACGGGAACCATTATCTACGCTCAACTGAGTTTTGCACACCATCTCCCCCAACCAGTATTACTGACAACGCCGACTGTTTTTTCTTTTATGTAAGTCGACAGTTTCTAACAATAACATCACGAGATGCTTCATAATTATTGATGATAGGATGTCTCACAAATTGTTTTTTTCTTAATTTATATATAGTGCTATTTGTCTAAATTATAATTTGTCTTCAAATCTAGACAAATAATATTCTTATAACATTTCACTATTTTTTTATATATCATAATATGGCTTCATCCCCCTGTATCTTTTACCGTCACATTGTACACACAACGGTGTTTTCCTTCTGACTCCAATACCACATCGTAAACACAGTCTTGGTCCTGAACTTTGAGTACGAACGCTTGGTAATTGCTGTCCGCAAATTTCATTTGTACATGATTTATTAGAAGGGTTTAAAGATCTTGTCATAAACCACCTGCATTTAATCTTTATTGGAGTCATTGTATATATACTAGTTTTTAATTTAAATATCTGTTTAAAGTATGGTTGAGAGATTATCCACAATCAAGTTTTGGAAAGCTTCATTTTCTGAATCCAGCTATGACCGTGACAGAAAAACTACTGATTTTTGGAGAAGAGTTCTGGTTGAGAATAATAATATGATTAATATTATTCGGAGTGCTAACAAATAATTTCGTTATTTTGATCTAACTGGATTTGTTCGTATCGTATCATTCGAATTTGCTAAGGGTCTTCATCCAATCTGTTTTGTTTCGTTTGGTAGGCACTTTTCAGAAAAACGTTGGGCACTATTAGTTTTATTACGATATATGCTCGATCGTAAAATATTGATATCGTTGATTGAGGCACTAATATAATAACGATCGTAAAATAATGATATCGTTGATTGAGGCACTAATATAATAACGATCGTAAAATAATGATATCGTTGATTGAGGCACTAATATAATAACGATCGTAAAATAATGATATCGTTGATTGAGGCACTAATATAATAACGATCGTAAAATAATGATATCGTTGATTGTAATTGAGGCATTAATATAATAACGATCGTAAAATAATGATATCATTGATTGAGGCACTAATATAATAACGATCGTAAAATAATGATATCGTTGATTGTAATTGAGGCATTAATATAATAACGATCGTAAAATAATGATATCGTTGATTGAGGCACTAATATAATAACGATCGTAAAATAATGATATCGTTGAATGAGGCACTAATATAATAACGATCGTAAAATAATGATATCGTTGATTGAGGCACTAATATAATAACGATCGTAAAATAATGATATCGTTGATTGTAATTGAGGCATTAATATAATAACGGAAGCAGTCTGAAGTTTTGTTACTACAAGATGTTGAAAAAATCGAAAAAGATCTCGGTAGAAGAATAATCGGTAAATTTACACACGGTGGTGCATTTGATCATAAGCGACATAATGCAGAACTAATTGTAGATGATGCTGAATATGATTTTATAATCGCAGATGCAACAACGAAAAATATACTTGTAAATCCAAAGAGTGCTTACTTGTCTGACGGGAAAAAGTTTGGTAAAATTGTTGGTTATATCGATAACGTCTCTACTCAGTATATACATGTAAGATCATCTATGCTCGCTCGTGTTTCTATAAACTTGCTATCAATGATAAATAGATTCCCTGACATTGCAGTTAGAGTTGCAACTGTTACGTGCTTAGGCCCGAATGAACAGTAACATAGAAAGAGTGAAAATAACAAGATTGTAAAAACTTAATAAACAATTTATTGAGCACAAAAATGTCCTAATAATTCCCAGTTCGAATCTTAGCGAAGCATCCAAGATGGAAGACGATGTTACGTGATGAATATATTTTGGTCTTATGAAATTCAATGAGCACAATTATTTTTCAGATAAATAAGAAAATAAATCCTCTTGATCCAAACCAATTGAAATAATTTCCAGTACAAGGTAATTTAAAATAACTCAAAACAATACAACTTAATATTCTAACAGCCCAACGTCTACTAAATAGTTCGCTCTAAAACATAATTTATATACCTGTTTTACGTAAACAAGGAAGGGGTCACATGTTCTTCTAGAATCTTTAGAACAAATTTACGTTCAAAAAATCTCGTGCACACCGTATGACCCAACTAAAAATAGAAAGATGTTTACAACAAAGCTCCATAATTACCTTGGAATCAACCAATCATTTTAAAAGGTTGTTTACAACTCTGAAGATAGGTCAGAAATGAGGTCAACATCTGGTGTTTATTTGTAAAGTACAGGTCATCTCCCAAGGAATGAATCTTAAACTTAAAATGTCAAATTTGAATCTGACAAACAAACAATTAATATAAAACTAAATGACTTAAAATAAAATATACGTAACAACATATTAATTTGATATCGATATCTAAAATATAGAATCCGTGGCTCCTTTTACAACTACTAATGCACCATGGAGAATAAAAAAATGTTATGTGAATATTCTAAATCCGAAGATGTCGAAATCGTGGATACTTATCGATTAGATATATCGACTTAACAAATATCAACAGCTCCATCTATATCCGATCCAGTATGCGGACATAAGACTGTTTATTAAAACTGACCCGGCGGGAGCGGAAAAACAACTCGTGTTATTGAATTATTTAGACGGAGTTCAGATTTAACTGCATTAGCTCCTACACATAGACTCGCACGAGAAATGATACAACGAGGTGTGAAATCATGTGCTGTTCATGGTTTCTTTCGGTATAAAGGTGACGCATGGACTCCTGATCAAATGGGAGAGAACTATATTCTCAGGGTTATCATTTGGGATGAAATATGCACCGTATCGTTGGATATATTAAAAATGTTTCTTGATTGGCTATTACTCAAAAATACAGCTGTGATAATGTGTGGCGATCATTATGAACCTCCGCCATTTGTTGGAAAATCTCCGCACTATTGGTTAAAATGTTTGGTAGATTATTATGAAGAAAATTATACCGATCATAGAGCGCGCGATCACGAATTTATTGAGTTCAAGAAATTAATCAGATTATAGTCGGATAAAATTCAATGTGAAATAGCGCGTGAAATTATTTCAGAAACGTTCCTGAATGATATTTTGGGATAAATAGAGACCAAACGATTTGATAGTAACAAGTAGAAAGATAGTCATAGAAACACTTCAGCGACAACTATTTGAATTATTTGAAGAAAAAAAAAACATAAGGAAAAGTTTTTTTTAGAATTACCCGTACCATTATGTTATAGACCAGATGAAAAACAAAGACAGAATATTGAAGTTAAAATTCGATACCCCTTGCCAGAGTCAAGGAAACAGAATCGTGTGTTACATGATATTGTTCTAGTTGATATCAGTGCTGTCGAGGATGCGTTGAAAGACAAATCTTCATTGACGCAAGTGACAAAAAGAAAATAATCGCTACTGTGATAGTGATGCTAAATTTATGAACGCGCTGAAACAACTACAAAATAATCATTTCGCAAATTGTAACACAGTAAAGTTGTGGCAGTATTTACATAATGATCAAAGACAATTTACCGTAGATAGAAAAGATAGCAGTCTTTGTCATACACTTGAAAATATGATGTTAACCTGTCTTGAATGTAAAAGACATCTAGGTACTAGTTAAGTTTTCGCGATGGTAATTGTGTACCCTCAGGTATTACTTGTAATTGTTCACATGTAAATCCACGTTGAGGAGCAGTTGAATCTCATCTGCATATTGCAGGTCTACCAGAAGATCTTACTACACTATAAATTGTGTGTGTGTGGTAATATTCCAGATAGGTTCAATCGCTCTTTTGTACCTTTAGTTTGACCTCTGATGCTTGGTCAGACTCGTCCATCGGCGTAGGGTTGCTTAGTCTTAACGCACACTGGCTGACTGAAAACTTTTAGCGGAAACATGTGATTTTTGCAGCAACTCCTCTCAATCAATCACACACAGGAGACTATTTGGCGAGCAAACTGGACAAATTGTGCGAGGAATACAACATTCCTAAAACTCATATCCAAGTTCTTTTGCGTGATAGAGGTTCATACGTGGTTAAAGCCATGCGTGTGGCTGAAATCGACAGCAGCAGCTATTTTGCACACACGCTGCAGCTCGTTGTTATTGATGGAATTCTGTCGCTACGAGCTGTCAAAGATGTCTTGGCAATCTCGCGATCCATAGTCTGGAATTCTTCATACAAGAGAATGGTCCAACAGTGGGTCTTAATTAAAAATCTCATGGACACGATAGGCCCATTCGCGGACATTACTGAGGACGTTAGTGATAACCAAACATCAGCATCCGTCATTATTCCTATTGCTGAATATGCTCCGAATGATACTGGCTCGAGAGCTTGAAGCGAGCCACGGTAGTCAGACAATGCGTCGTGATATGTTGACGTTTCTAAACACATGCTTTGCTGACGATGCCAGCAATAAGAAGCTTGCTATTAACAATTTGAGTCATTTATTGAAATCTAGTGATGCCGATCTTCATTTATATCTTGAATTGGCAAGCCATAAGTTTTATTAGTGTACTTTTAAAGTTTTTTCAAGTTTTATGTTTGTGTGATCGTTGTTTTCTATAAATAGCAATGTACTTTTATCCTTTTATCCAGTTTTTGTATAGAAGTTCAAATTCACTTGCCACATATACAATCTTGTTATAACTCACACCGCAAAATATATTTTTGCATTACACTAATAGGCTTGTGTTTCTAAACCAGTCATTGTTATAAAAAAGTAATAATGAAATAATCTCATAATCGTTATCGGCAATGGTACTACTCGGCTATACGCGGTTTCGGCACAATCGGAAAAAGGGACATTGGTACTGCTTTATTTATTACATACAATGCATGTCACATACATACATACATACATACATACATACATACATACATACATACATACATACATACATACATACATACATACATACATACTCGTGTGCCTTTGTGGAAAAGTTCAGAATTAGTTCGTGAAAGCCAGAGTGAACTGGTGAATAATACTGAATGCTTCGTCGCAAATGTGGTAAGGTGATTTTGTTGTATATCTTTTTTAAATAGCATGGGCACGTTAAGGCATTTCACATTTAAGAAAGCACATTGTTTGTTTTCATTAAAATGTATCTTCTTTTCTTTTCAGATCAAAATGACCCGGAAGCTGTCATATGTTATCCCTGTTCTAATTTCTCTAGGTATGAACAATTTAATCAAAAGGGATTCGAGACAAATTACCGTCCACTTATGTAGCCTTTATGCCTATAGTCACCATCTGCATAAGAGATTCAAATGTAATTCGGTCTGGTCCGCGGAAAGACCGCAAGCCTCAAGAAATTATCAAATGCTAGTTCTTTGAAAACTGTATTTTTTTGTTGCTGTTGTTGTTTTTGTTTGTTTGTTTTGGCACGGTTTGTTCTAAAATCATATTGAATGTGTGTCATATAACAATAATTGGAGACAAATTACTCTTTTCACGAGATACTGCATATACTAAAAGACTTTGTTAAGACATAATACAATAATAGCGTCTCCTATCATTTTTTGGAATTAGTACATACAATTGTTTTACATTCCCACCACCGATAGCTCTCGTAGTATAACCTAACACTTTTTAGCCATGTTAAGCAGCGTCAAATGTTTAAAACCAAACGTGAATTTAACATTATGCCGCTGTCTTATGGGTTCGTTAGTTGGATAAATTTATAAGTCTTGATTTCCCACTCTTCGTTGTGCTTCGTGCTTTTTTACATCAAGGACTAGAATTGTATATAACATCCAAAGATTGAGAGAGAAGCTGATATCATTTAGTGAAATATGATTTCAAACGCATATGGTACGTGTGAGTTTTATTCTGCAAGCTGCGTGTTTCATGCGTGTATTAATGAATATATTGAACATCGTCTGAAATTGTACATTTTTAATAAGTGTTTTTGTTAAGCTTTCTTGTGATGGAAACAACATTCTGAATTAGTGTAAGGTATTGACAGAGGGTCAGACGCAGACGATAATACAGTTTGTCAAACGCAATAAGATGTAAGTGGTGGAAACAATATCTGAAATAACTCGAATATCGCGTTGTTTAAATAATACTTTTTTGAAAAGCTTTGTTTGTTTTGTTTTTGTTTTTGATGGTATAATGCCATTTTTCAGCACAATATAGACTATACATGGCGGCCAGTATTAATGGTGGAGGAAGAACCCGGACAACCCCCGGAAAGAACCACCGACCCACGAGAAGCTACTGGCAAGCTTTCTCACATAACTACATTTTCCGAATCTTAGACTCGAACACACGCAGACAGAGGTGAGATGGCAGTGGTCCGTAACGGACAGCGCTTTAGACCACTCGGACACTCGGGGCCACTTTTGAAAAGCTGTCATAAAAATAGAGGCAGTATATATTTATTTTCTTGTTTACTCTACATCGCAATTTATGACCAGAGTGGTCAGTTCTTGTAATGCCTCTCCGTAGTTCTTAATGCGTTTGTCAGTGTTTATATATATGAGGTGATTGTCACCCATCATATGTGTGTGTGTGTGTGTGTGTGTGTGTGTGTGTGTGTGAGAGAGAGAGAGAGAGAGAGAGAGAGAGAGAGATAGAGAAAGAGAGAGAGATTATAATAATCGTACTAAATACTGTGACTACTGCTGATTCGTAATTGTCATGTGGCTTCAGCCAGAGAAAATCTCAGTAAGCCCTTTATAAATACAATTCAATTTCTAGCTCCTTTATGATGAAACTACCATACCGTTTGAAACAAAACAACCATCCCCGTAAATAACATTCTCAGTAGAATAATTACTAATTATGCTACAGATAGTAAAGTGTACAACTACTTCTCCCTCCCATAAAAAAGAGAGACTTTTCAGTTCGGAGACAAATTTGTTAGATTTGCTTTGCAATCAACCCCATTGGCCAACTGACCAAGTTATACATTTGCTGAATTTACACTGTTATGATATATGATTTTTATGTTCCAAACGCTGTATTGAAATTTAGATTGAAAACACTTGCAGACTAATTCAATCGATACAAATAATGGTTTGTATTGTCAAAAGGAAAACAATAGCATCAAAAGTCAAAGAGTTTATTTTTATGTCTTTTGCAGATTTTAATTATTTCATCCTGGTGGACATATTCGTTTTGCTTAATAAATATATTGGCATAAATATATCCTAAATGTTACTAATGGGATATAATAATTAATAAATATATTGGCATAAATATATCCTAAATGTTACTAATGGGATATAATAATTAATAAATATATTGGCATAAATATATCCTAAATGTTACTAATGGGATATAATAATTAATAAATATATTGGCATAACTATATCCTAAATGTTACTAATGGGATATAATAATTAATAAATATATTGGCATAAATATATCCTAAATGTTACTAATGGGATATAATAATTAATAAATATATTGGCATAAATATATCCTAAATGTTACTATTGGGATGTAATACTTTAAGTTAACCCATATATTGACGAATTGAAGAGAGATTCAATTAAGACCGTCTGAAACGTTTTAATTAAAGTCAATACTTTCTTCCCATTCATGTCACTTTTTTTCAACATATGTACGAATATTTTGCTCAATTCATTTATAAATTAACAATGAAATTGATTGAACTATTCATTATATCATTCTTATGTCTAATATATTATACATTTTGACCACTCCATTTGAAATTGCGCATGTTTTAAAGATTTAATTAAAATGAACCTTAAGAAATAGAATTATGAGGTCCACTGGTATTAATTGACCGGAATCATTTCATGACCTTGAATTTACCTCTCTCATTTGTTGCAGCACATGTACCTTAATCATTACATCTATTTGGCTTAAAAATG
This sequence comes from Unio delphinus, assembly GCA_029339505.1. Lineage (NCBI taxonomy): Eukaryota > Metazoa > Mollusca > Bivalvia > Unionida > Unionidae > Unio > Unio delphinus. The sequence continues at coordinate 20,568,262 of JAQISU010000242.1, read as the reverse complement.
TCTATAAATTTTTCCTGTAATACGTACAATGGCATTCTATGAGGGGTCAAAACATATGGTAAGATTATATGTATGCCTTACCCAATTTAGGTAAGGAAGCTTTCTTAAATAATGATTAGGTACTTTAACTGTGCTATGGTAGTACTGTTTGTTTTGTCTTTAAATATTCATTGTAAGAAACTGTCCAAAAGTTTTTCCTTTTCAGCGATGATATCCACTCCCTGAAATCAATGCGCATGCATATGCTATACATTCAAGACATCAAGGATTTTCTTAAACTTGTATGTAATTATTTCTGTATCCTTCCCTGTTTAAAAAGCATTTTTCTGTAATCATTGGATATTAAAAATGTAGGAATATATATATATATATATATATATATATATATATATATATATATATATATATATATATATATATATATATTCGGAGACACACACATATATGTATATATATATATATATATATATATATATATATATATATATATATATATATATATATATAGAGAGAGAGAGAGAGAGAGAGAGAGAGAGAGAGAGAGAGAGAGATTTTCTCCATGGCTTGAGCTGACCTAGGCTGCATACATCTCTTAAATATCTTAACTCTGTTGAACATAAGTTTCAAATCGACTTCAACAATATAACAGTTTGATCTCAACAAATTAAAGTGCATATCAATGCGTCGAAATGAAATCTATGACATTAAGAACAAGACAGCATGAATTTATGTTTCAAAAAATAAAAAACTTATTAGCATCTATATTGATCAACATCTCAGCTTGATTACACATATCTAGCACATATTTCCAATGGTAGTCAAAATAATAATTCTCAAAATTACAGTCGAAATTCTCGCGTCCCCAGTCGATTGAATTTCAGTTTTCGGGATATCTATTACCCTTGACAGGTTATGTCTTTATCATATCGGAAACACATTCAATTATATAATCTGTCCAGACGTGACAAACTCCAGAAAATGGGCCGCGGGAATAATTCTGAAGCCTCCTATTACGACTCCCTCAGATGTTTGTTTCCGTGTCTACAAAAGCTAACTATACAAAATCGTATTTAAATAATAACGTATAAGTCTCTAAACAATCTTGCACTGGATTCTATCTTTAACCTTATTGAACGAACATCATCAAATACTGAGTGTAACCTCCGATAAACAACTCCAGATTCCTAGGTCGAAAGCCAACTAGTTTAAAAGATCATATAATGAATTACATTATCTTTTAGAATATCCGAGGAAACGAAATTTAATTTCTCTTGCATATTTTGAAACCTCTTTAAAGAAACTGTTTCTCAACTGGCTGGAACGATCTGTTAGAGTCTCGATCGATAATGTCAGTTCGTGAACCGTATAGCAATTTTCGGTTCTTTTCCTGTAATGGATTTTATTCTACGCTGGAATTCGTTATTGGTCTATTCAATTTGATAATTACCGGACGGTATATAAACAATAATTCAATCATGAGTTCAATCTGGTTTATGTTTACTCGCAAACACTAGAGAATTATTCGGTTTCTGTCCACCAAATGATTTTAATCAGATATTTGGCCAATTGTAGCATACCATACCATTAATTTTGCTAGTGCGATTTCCCTTACCGGAATCGCAGTTGTAAAGTTCACGCTGAATTCAGGGTTAGTTGATGTTATCGAGATCATGGTTGTTCTTGCCGGAGTTGTGTTCGCGGATATCTGTTGCAGTTATTCCGTTGTCGATGTCGATGCCATTGCTATTACTGTTGTGTTTTTCTACGTTTGATGTTGCTGTGTGGTAGATATTAGTCATCACCGAGAACTTGTTATCGGATATCAATGTATCGTCGAGACTGGATGATATCAACGAATATATATGAGAATATGCATACTTTGCGAAATGTAATTTAATTATCTACTTGTGCAATTTATTCTGACTGCATGGGGATATTATGTTTTGCAATGGTATTAAGAAACTCAGGAATTGTTGCTGTTGCTGAAACACAAATTGTGATAACTGCAGGTGTAATCATTGTTACAGTTTGTAACAATATACCTGTGTCAGCAATAACAGATGAAGCCGAATACTCGATTATGTTAACACGGGTAATACGAATGCGGGATTATTTTGCTTTTACTGTATACTCGTCAACGAGATTTTTTAGTTTAGTTTGAAACCCGCGCCACTTGATCGTATCGATATTGCTGGACATTCATTATACAATTTACTCTAATCAATTACAAATTCTACGTAGTATCTGATTTTCGTTACTGTTAAATTACCATTCATGGGTTTTATTCTAAACCTTGTTCCCTTGCGTATAAACTCACTTAAGCTATTAACACCGGTTGATACATCTGATGACACATTAAATTGTAACGGCGAAATTATAGTTAATCTATAGATACCCTGGACTTCTCCTGTATTGCAGGGGTCCAAATGAATTCTTTATGTTGTACCGAGTACACGGTATTGATAATTTGTTGATGCGGTATTTTAATCTTATCAAGTCGTGCAGCGATAGCAGGGAAATCACCAACGATATTATCTGTATTTGTTTAATCGAATCAATAGTTCTTTTAATATTCGAGAGTTTCATGGGGCTATTGACGGTTATCCAAAGAAATAATCCACGGTTGTATATGTTTGTTTTTTTTAAAAATTATTACGGAGATTTTCAAACGCATCTACATGAACATCATACTCAGCTCGCATTGTTGATATAGTTTATCGGCAGTGGTTTAATATTCTTCTTGCAGCGTGTCTACATAGTTTTATGTCACAGCGTCACTGTTCGATGTTGGATTATCATGCGCGGTTATTTTATTCGAGTTCATGTTGAGCTCGCCCGTCATTGTATCTACGGATTGTTTACTCGATTATTAATATTATCTAACACAAATGGAAAAGGAACCTCTGAAGTTTTGTATTGTTAATTTTTTAGCAGCATCAAGTAAATCAAAATTTGACAGCGGTGTTATTAAATCGTCCCTGGCAACCTCAGGCCTTTTTCGCTGTACCATGAATTCGGAGTCCCTGGTAGTCTTAGACTCCGCCCTTTTTTAACCCTTTCCAGTTGCTTTCTTTATAGATTCTTCAGCAGCGATTCCAACTGCTCCTTTTGCAACTGTGCAAGTGGCGGCGGCAATCAATGCTGGTAACGCAGCGAGAAGTGGAAATATACCACCCGATTTCATTGTGTCTTTGATCGCAGCCACAGAGAGAGAGAGAGAGAGAGAGAGAGAGAGAGAGAGAGAGAGAGAGAGAGAGAGAGTAACCTGAACAAAAATAGAAAACTAATTGAAATGATTAATCTTACGCGCTGTCAGGGATAGTTTATTCTGACCACCAGTATTCTGATCATGTATTAGCGATATCGCAGTTCCACATTTTGTAGCTGAATCCGATTGCAATTTTTTAATCTGACCAGGAGCCAGAGTGACACTAACGAGACTATATGACATTTTATTGATAAATGAGATTGATCTAATTGTCTACATATTTTTGGAAAACATTACATGTTTTCTACTGATACATCAGCTACCCTCATTCGTCCACCAGTACCCTCGAGTAACATCGATTTCTCCTTGAGTATGACAGCTATTGCTCTGTAAGAACCGTGTATGACGGGTGGACCTGGAATTTCAGGATGAGGTTGTGTTACACGAGCCAGAAAGTGTATGTCAATGACACCCTGCCTGGCTAAATCGAGATGTTGCAACGAAAAGTAATAAATCGGAAAAAGGGTTTTAAAATCGTATTGCGATATTTGTAGACCGGTATCTACATTTGTATCACGCCCAAAAAATGTCAGCAAGCAATGATATGCACGTGCTATTTGGTTTTGGTCGTAATTAAGTAAAACATCTTCGGATGGTTCTTGTTCACCGTTTATCCTCAACGAGACTTCATTAACACCTAGTTTGTCAACGATCATATGGCTATTTGTTTGGTTATCTACCCGTGCTTTATCCTTTAGCGCAACAAATATATGACCCGGCGCAGAACCACCCTGGTTTGATGCCATATGCCACGCAAATACACCATTAACATAACTCGTCATCGTATCCGTCGTAATTGATAACCACGATATCAATGATTTACCACTTGTAACCATAAATGATAGTAACGTTTATTCCGCGGTGATTTATGGAGTCATTGCTGGCATCCACAATGAAATTTTCTTCAGTATTACCTTACCATCAGCGATTGGAGCCGCAACAGGACCTGCTTCTCGCAAGGTTGCATTACAGTCATCATTTTGTCGCATGAGAACTACTGTATGTTTCGCTCCTAAGATAATTTTTCTAAAATTTCTGCAAAATCTGAGAATATGAGATAGTGGAATCACGCAGGAAAAAAATCTTCGCGGTCCATGCAATGTACTTCTACGAGTTGCAAACCCTAAGATGTAATTAACATTATCATCTTTTATAATATCAAAGATATCAGCTGGTCTATCTTCATGTTCATCGTCATCTGGTTGTGGATTAGAATGCAGTAGCTACTGGTGTCCGTAATTTCACATACTTATTATGATCAGCTCTATCAGTGATATCCTTAGCAAACATCATTGATGGTCCAGCCGATCTTGTATAATCATCTGAATATGTAGCTAAACCAATTATTGTTGTGGGAACATCAACATCATGCTCGATAGATTCGAGTTCTCTTCCATCAATCATATATGTGGCTCTACTAAACAAATCGATAATACCATAATTGACAAATCCAACTCGGGCATCATTTGCATATTCCCCATCAGCAGCTGTTAGAAGTTCTGCTTTTACTTCGATGAAAGCTTCGGCGAGTAGGAAATATTTACTTGAATCTTGAACTTGAATTTCGATTCTTGATCGGGAATCTGGTTGCATTGCATTATAGGAATAAAATTGTATCATTTTTAAGATAAAATGCTGGATCGGGTTAAGATTGTAACTCGTACAAAATCTTGCTTAGTTAGAAGGTTTGGTTTAGTGTTTTTGACTTTAGTACTTTTTGTTTTAAAAAATCATTTTGTAAAACGGGTATATTTTATATTTGATCGCGTTATTAGGTTTCATATTGATTGTTCGAGTAATTTCATTATTTAACGCAGCTATCACACTTGGTAATCGTGCAACCCATTCGCGAGATCTCTTATCTTCGATAAATTCCTTCGTGTATTCATATCCAAATAACCGCTTAGCATTTGTTCGATTAAATCGTTCAACAATTTCCTGATCACGGTGTATTGCAGTATATCCTCGTATGATTCTGACATTATGATGCTTCATCAGTGATAACACTGCACCCTGAAATTCCTTGCCAGGATCAACCTGTAATAGATTTGACCACTGTAAAGTTCCTCGTCGATGAATTCGTTCAAACGCATCAGATACTTCTGACGACATCTTTGTCAATAATGACTTAACTTCCTTGTATCTACTCGCAACATCAACTACATTTAACACGTACTTGTAAGTCCGTCTTTTAACAGTATCATTCGGCAGAAATAATATATCAGCCTGATGAACTTCATCTGGACCGATGACATCAAAATGAACAAAGTGAATTTGTTTAGACGGTGGTAAATAAATCTGTCATATTGCTTGTCTTTATAACCAATCTGCTACAGTAACTTCCTTGATCTTTGCTGCTTCGGCGAGCTTGCTAATAGCTGATTTACCCCTCCAGTATCCTCTTGTGGAATAATAAATATATTCCATAATAATATTGATTACCAGCACAGTCACACTTACTGGCAAGTGGTGATCTGTTTTGTTTTTGTTGTAACTGTTGTTAGGTCTTTTGTGCTAGTATGTGCCTTGCATTTCACACAATATAGATTTATAATTATTTATAGCAACATGAACATAATTAATTTTTCAGCGACAAAAAACTCAAGAACCTGTTAAACACCATGCAGTGTTACCAAATTTCATCAGAATGATTATCATAGGTCCATCTGGAAGTGGCAAAACGCTATTGGTACTTAATCTCATAATGAGATGGTCAAAATGGGATACGTTGTATTTGATTGCTCCATCCGTAGACGATCAAAGAAGTTACAATTTTTTAAAAGGTTTTAATGAAAATGCAAAGACGATAAATGAAGATGATGATGTTATTTAAGTTATCCCTGATATCAGTGAAGCACCGAGTGTTTATTCCATTGATAGAAGTATTAATAATTTAGTAGTGCATTATGATGTAATTAATGCTGGACAAACAATCAAGCCCTGCCAGGATATTTTCTCGAGGTAGGCATAAAAATACTGATGTGATTTATGTTACTCATAGATATGCACAAATACCAAATATAATCAAGGATAACTGTAATATTCTCGCTGTGTTTAATGGAGTTGATGCACATACATTACAAAATATTCATCAGACCTGGTGCAGTGATAGGGATTATAATCTCTTCAGAATTTATTTTAGTCATGCTAAGTCAACACCGCATGGATTTATAACTAAATTTACATGACCCCAGCTCAAGATATCAATTCGGTCTTGATAAAATACTTGGATAAAACCGTAGCAGCAGAGAGGGTGTGACAACCAATAGGCGTCAAAAAAATGAATGATCCAGCGCGTACTATTTTTTAAAACATTGACAAAAAATAGTAACAGAATTAACTAACCTGTAAGAGAATTTCGGTTAGTTAGAAGCTTTGGTTTAGTGTTTTTGACAATTCTTTTTTCTCGGGTTCGGAAGAGGCCTTGGTTTGCCAAATATACGCCTGATACACCCCTTCTGCTGCTCACATAAATCTTGTTGTTTACGTTCGGTTTGAAATTTGGCCAAAAGGATCGGTGTCCCTTGGCGACGATCAGTTTATTATATGTAAATTGGTGATTAAAATGATACGGTTTTGTGCACTTTGATATCCCTGGTTTTCGTTTTATTTTAAATCGGTTGGAGTTGGAGGTATACAATGCTGAGAGTTTAGGAAAACTCTATCAGTAATTAAAAAGGGACATGCTATAGATTAGGAAAGGAAATGGAAAGGAAGTAACTGTTGTTCATATGCTGTCAATAATGTATTCTGCATATTTTTTGTATGCTTTAAGTATGTAATTCACAGCTAGATAATTTCGTTATGAGGACTAGCTATTCGAATTATTATTTTTGTCTGAGGCAAGGACATTGTGTTAAATATGCTTTTTATATTATACTTTTGTGCACATGTCTAATAATTTCAACTAATATTGCTTTTTTAAACATTATGAAGTTTTTAGCAGGTTATTTTTTTTACTAGGTAATAGCATTTTTAGAAAATGCTAATTGTGATCTGAGGTCAGATAGAAGTCAGTATAATCTTGTTTTTTTCTAAAAATTACTTCATAGTTCTTTAGGACCTTAGCATAATCAATTGTATAATTGTTGTGTCCAGCAATACATTTAGCCTGGAATTTGATATAATCAAATTATTTATCTTAAGTGAATCTTCTCTGGAAATTCAGTGCTCGTCAAAAAAAAAAGTTTTTTTGAAAACGAGACTTGAATTTATACTGAAATCCCAAATAAGGATTTATACTTTGATTGTAATACTGTGATACAACAAATGACATTTGTTACATCAGCATTTTACGGGCGACCATAACCACGTCAACACCTTTAGAGTCGATTTAATTAAGACTTCTTCTCCTAATGTTAAGTCATTTTTTATTTGCACATGTAATTCTAGGATTATTTCGAATTTATTTCGCAATACCTGTAGTTACTTTTTTACATCTTTATTCTAATGAAACAAAATTGAATGTTACAAACGTTTCACTTTTCCTATTACTTGTAGTAATACATTTAAATCCTTTTTCTGGGACGCTTATTTCTTTTTTGTTCAGTAAATGAGGCTTGTTACAGCATGAGACCTTATTTCATACCATCTAACCATTTAGCCTACACAATGTTTAATAAATAATGTCCGGGCAACTTAGGATAAGAAGCCATGACTAGAAATGACACTGACGTAAAGTTTCATTCTCATGGAAATCACAATGTTCCCGTTATTTGCTAAAGTTAGTAAAAATAGTATTTTACATTGAACTACTATGAATTAAAAATAACGCTTTTTTTCAGCCACTTCGTCATCGATATTCTTTGATTACAATAAAATTGCAACACGCATGGAAACTGGTTTGGACTGCAGAGTGACCGATCCAGAAAAAAGAAGTTCAATACAAATTCACCAAGGTAACAGAGAGATGGTTACCATGACCACTGGGTGTATCATCAAGTCCAACGATAGCAGACTAAGGATTTCATGCATAGAGCAACAGACCACGTTTTCAAGCAAAAATAATGCTTCCTACGAAACCTTATTTTAACCAAAAAAAATAAGTCTCCATTTAGTAAACGGAGACTTTACGATTTTTTAATCAATTTTGGTCGCAACGATGTGGTCATCCACCCTCTCTGCTGCTTAGTGATTTCATCACTGGGTTAACAAAAAATAATAAATGATTTCAACCAAATATTTGATCGAGTCCGATACGATATCGTGTCCGAGGATCATGTAAATTTATTGTTACAAATCCATGCGGGGTTGACTGAGCATGACTAAAGAAATTTTTAAACTGATTGAAGTCCATATCGGAACACCATGTCTGCCAAATATTTCGTAGCGTATGTGTATCAACGCCGTTAAACACAGCAAGAATATTACAGTTATCTCTGATCACTTTTGGAATCTGAGTGTAGCGTTGAGTGACATATATCACATCAGTGTTTTTGTGACGCCCCCGGGAAAATATTCTAGCTGGGTTTTTTTGATTGTCTAACATCACATCGTCGTATACGACTAAATTGTTAATACTCCCATCAAGGTCATCCACGGATGGCGCCTCGTCAATATCAGTTATAAAATCAATGGTATTCTCACCTTTAATTTCTGATGCATTCTCGTTAAACTCCTTTAACACTTCATAGCATCGTTGATCATCTACGCTAGGAGCAATTAAATACAACTTATCCCACTTCATCCATCTCATTATTAAATTGAGCAACAATTGAGTTTTACCGGATCCAGATGGCCCGATTATAATTGCACGGATAGAGTTTGGTAGCGCTGCATGATGCTTAACTGGTTCTCTTATTTTAATCGCTGAAAAATCAATTATATTCATATCTCTATACATAAATTATGGATCTATATTGTGTGAAGTGTAAAACGCGTACTAGCACAAATGATGTGACGACGGTTACAACTAAAAATAACAGATCAGCACCAACTGGTAGATGTGCAACATGTGGTATAAAAAAGTTTAGATTTATTTCTACAAAATCAAAGAGTTTACAATCCGGAGATGTTTTAAAAAAAAACGAGGAGGTGATATCGCAGCCAAATTGACAAAGCTCCCTGGAACCCCATGGGCAAAGTACCCCGGAGAAAAGCACCTTCCAGGATATAGCTACTGTGGTCCCGGAACACGATTAGATATCAGACTTGATGATCAAAATCAACCCCGATCCGGCGAGTATCCGATAAACGCTATTGATAAGGCGTGTCATGCTCATGATGTTGCATATAAAAGCAGCAATCTGCAAAACAGGCATCTCGCGGATGTGAAATTAATTCATGCGTTAAATGCTATTCCTGATAAATCTTTTAAAGAAAAGTTGGCTTCGTGGTTGGTAAAATCAGCTATGAAAGGCAAATTGATGATGGGTGCTGGTAATTAATAATATGGAATCAATTTATTATTCCCCAAGAGGATACTGGAGGGGTAAATCAGCAGTACATAAACTCGCTAGCGCTGCAAAAGTGAAAAAAACTACAGCGGCGGATTGGTTATCCAAACAGGCACTATGGCAAATTTATCTACCACCACCTAAACAAATTCAATTCTCGCATTTTGATGTGACTGCTCCTAATGAAGTTCATCAGGCTGATATATTATTTCTGCCACATGATCGTGGTTACAAATACGCGTTAACCGTAGTTGATATTGCAAGTCGATACAAAGAAGCAGAACCGTTAAAAACAAAATCAGCCACTGAAGTTGCTTCTGCATTTGAAAGGATTTATCGACGAGGTCCTCTGCACTGGCCGAATCTATTGCAGGTTGATCCTGGCAAGGAATTTCAGGGTGCAGTTCTATCTACAATGAAAAATCATAATGTCACCATACGACGAGGGCATACTGCGCTACATCGCGATCAGGCCATTGTCGAACGATTTAATCGGACGATTGCTGAGCGGTTATTTGGATATCAATACGCAAAAGAATTCATTCAAGAAAAGCGATCCCGTGAATGGGTCAAAAGGTTACCAGCTGTGATTACTGCACTGAATAACGAGATTACTAGAACAATCAACATGAAACCTATCAACGCGATTAAAAAGAAGTCTATACCCGTACAACCACAAAAAGATTTCCCTAGAAACGCTAGCGTTTCCCAACCAATTCTTGGTAGTAATGTCACTGTTAGGTACTTATACGAACCAGGAGAGCTTGAAGGGGGTAGAAAAAGGGCTACTGATCCTATTTCGAGCGTCACTACGCAGAAGATATCTAGTATAACACGATCAACTGGTAGACCAGCAATCTATAAACTGGATTCAACTGCTCCTCAGCGAGGATTTACTCGACAACAACTACAAGTGATTCCCGAGGATACTCAATTGCCACCGCATGGTCTTAACTAGCACCCAAGGTGCTGGCACCCCGGCGTCTATTGCACTTAAGACAAGTCAACATCACATTATTTCTGACATGACCGAGATTGTTATTTTTTCTGTCTACGGTGAATTGGCGAGGATCCTTATCCGAATACTGCCAACGCATTATACAATTGCAACTCGCGCAGTGATTATTCTGTTGTTTCTTCAAAGTGATTATTAATTTAGCATCAATATCAAATTCTCGTTGTTTTTTTTTGTCCTGTTGTTTGTAACCGGAGAGTTTTTTATTAATGATGCTAACATCAATATCACTTATTGTTGTGTCATAATCATCACCAATGATTTCATCATCGCCTGACTCTGTCAGGACAATTCTTCGAAGTTGATTTATGTTTCGTACTCTGGATACTGCGAGATAGACTAAATTTGACCATTCGATGTGATTATCCACCATCCAAACAATTGTATTCGATATAGTCAATCCCTGTGAAGAATGTATCGTCGCTGCGTATCCTAGCGTCCATGGGGATTTATTAGCACGCAATGCATCTTCAACGACATTGATATCAACCAGCACAATATCATTTAATACGAGAATTTGTTTTTCACTTCCTGACTTTGTCAGGCTTGGAATATCAACTTCAATATTCTGCTTTCGTGTATCCGAAGGCCTATAACACAACGGTACTGGAAGTGTTGCAAATTTTTCTTTATGCGTTTCAAATAACTTCATCTGAAGTGTATCCCTGACTATTTTTCTACTTGCTACTATCAAATCATTTGGTCTCCACGTTTCCCAGAAATCATTCATGGGAGTTTCTGAAATTATTTCACGCGCTATTTCGCATTGGATTTTATCCGGTTGTAATCTAATCAGTGCTTTGAACTCGCGTAATTGCTCATCAAGTGATCTATAATCAGTGGTGATTTCTTCATAATAGTCTACAAAACCCTTTAGCCATTCATGTGGAGATCCGCCAACAAATGGTGGAGGTTGGCCGTGATCCCCGCACATGACGACTTTTGTGTTTTTGTTTAACAACCACTCGAGAAATGTTTGTAATACTCTCAACGATACCGTGCATATTTCATCCCAAATTATGATTTCAGGAATGAATTTATCACCCATTCGATCAGGGGTCCATTCATCGCCTTTCCATCGAAAGAAACTATGATAAGTACAGGCATTTACCCCTCGCTGTATGATCTCTCTGGCGAGTCTGTGAGTCGGTGTTAACACAATCATGTTAGAAACGCTAGCGTTTCCACGACGATATAATTCAATTGCACGAGTTGTCTTTCCTGACCCACCACAGCCGTTTAAATAAACTGTCTTGTATCTACATATTGGATCAGATACCGGTGGTGCATTAGAAAATTCTGATTGAATCTCATCACATTTTAAGTACTTTTCATCCATGCAACGTCTGCGGATTCACAATACTCATGTAGCATCTCCTTTTTAAATCGCCAACGCCCCCACGCTTCCTCCAGATCTGTGAATGCCGCTACAGCTGATTTGTACTTATTGTGTATATACATCGAATCAGTGGCTACTCTAACCGCGGTATTAGGAAATCTATTTATCATCGAAAATAGATTAATGCAAGCATAGGCTAGCATTGAACTTCTCAAATGTGTGTACTGGGAATTATATCCATCACAGTAGGTAACAACCGTACCTAATTTCTCACCATTGGATAGAAAAGCATCCTTACGGGATACAAGTTTTCCCTGTTTCATTAAATCCGCTACAATAAAATCGTATTCAGCGACATCTATGATCAACCGCGAAGAATATTTTGCGTTATCGTATCGTCCACCCTGGGTAAATTTACCGATTATTCTTTGTCCAAAATCCTTTGCTTGTTCTTTTTTAATTTCAAATAACTTCTTAGACCAATTCATGATTTGTTCTTCTGGGAATTGTTTTCGCAATTCGCTAATTATACGATCTAGATCGGGTTGTGGTAGCCAAACTTCTTTCTGAGCTCGATAGCATATAATAGCTTCGGAAACAATCAACGATATCAGCATGCCACAATCAATCATATATCGTAGTAACACTATTGGCATCCAGGCCTTTTCAGATATATGTCTACCAAGCCAAACATAACTACACGGATGTAACCCTGTAGCTAATTCAAATGATATCACACGAGCGAATCCGGTTAAATCAAAATCAGGTAATGGCCCATTAATCGCAACACGAGTCATTTCATGCGTGGGGTGTCCAAATCGTTTAAAATAGTTACTACATTCTCCATACCCGAGAAAACTTCCAGGATAACACGCGGATATATCAATTGAAATCATACCGTCACGATGGTATTTTGTATTCCACAGTCCTTCATGACCAAATTCGATGCAACTCAATTTAACGTCCTCGAGAAAATCACTTCGTGTTGGACGCCATGAGTTTTTTTCTCTTGCGAAGTGAGCTACCACTGATGGAATAGTAAAACTATCCGTCAATAGTTTTTCATGGGAACTCTCCGGTGAAAAATCATTAGCGATTTTTCTCATTCTGTTATCTAATTCTTCAACGCGATATAATTCACCATTTGGTCTTACAAATTGATCAAATCCTGATTCGGAACCAGCACTACTAAGTAACCACACTGACACAGGATCATCTTTACACAACGCAACAATAGCATCAAATAATTTCTCTTCATAGAAAACATCCCCGGAAAATTCCCCGGAAAATTCCGGGGGGATATATCTTACGGTTCTATCTCGTGGAAATATTGTTACTGCAGGTGTCCACGCGTGTTCGTTATGATCAATAATTTGTATTGGAGCCCCTCGCGATTGATATTTCGGTTCGTATAATACTTCTCCGGTTATTGTTGTTACTGATATTGGGAATTTTAATGATGCTTCTAATTTAGCTATATCAGAAATCTTTGCACCGTGCTGTTTCACTGTCAGTTCCCATTCGGTTATTTTCCTACGTCACAGATCAGTTAGTTTATTTCCTCGGGATGCATTTGTGAAGTGTTCCATTACCCGTGTTGCTACACAATTGAGCCTTGACGAAGTCAAAGGTGAATATTTCATAGGAGCTAGTTTTGCGATATCGGGTTTATCATTTAACGGATATATCCCATAAACCATTGCTGTTACGGGATAAGATCTTTCGTAGTATGGTTTGTCAATGCCGGTTAGAATCCCTGGTTTGGAATCTCTACTCACAATGACAGCTTTTTATTCTTGAGGATTGGTTCAAATTTATCCCTAATAATCCATTTGCCATCGACTTCGATAATGAATTTTATTCTGAAAAAATACTTCTGTTGGGAATTGCTTTGCTTGAAATCCTTTGGATTTCCACCTTTGGATTTCCAGCCAAGATGTGAAATTATCTCAGCTGCTCTTTTATCGTTCATAGTAGCATCGATGATGGGTACATTGACACCGACAACATCTTTGATGTTGTTGTTGATAATTCGAAATGTCGACCAACAGTATGCTGCACCGTCTCGGTAGAATTCATTAAAACACTCCCTGATTTTACCGAGTATAGTTCTATCACCGATTAGACGTTTTGGTGTATCAGAGACTCTATCGAGATTGAATTTAGTATTTCTCCAAGGCTTAATTTTCGATAATCTTTGGAACTCCTCATCGAGATTGAATTTAGTATTTCTCCAAGGTTTGATTTTCGATAATCTTTGGAACTCCCTATCAAGATTGAATTTAGTATTTTTCCAAGGTTTGATTTTCGATAATCTTTGGAACTCCCTATCAAGATTGAATTTAGTATTTTTCCAAGGTTTGATTTTCGATAATCTTTGGAACTCCCTATCAAGATTGAATTTAGTATTTTTCCAGGGCTTAATTTTCGATAATCTCTTGAACTCTTCCATGTTATAATTAAAACAAGTATTTAAATAGAAAAATATAGTATAATGAATCACTGCAAGTGGCTAATGATTGGATCTACAACCCCGTGTAACAAATCATGCAGAAGCGAATTCTGTGGGTATCATATGCAAAGCGTGAGAAACGGTTCAAAAGGCCCTCTCCCATGCCTCCAATGTGGGGTGGGTGTTAGAGGAAAATCGCAGTTGTGTCTTGCTTGTGGGGGTAAACGATACAGGGAACTAAAACGCTACTATGACAAACGAATCAATGACTCCGTCATCCTTGATAAAATCAAGGACAAAGTCATCAAAACCCCTCAAGATTATATCCAGAGATTTATAATTAAAGCAGATAATAAATTAGACAAGTAGTATTATTATACAAATGAGCCAAGATTTCAGACCTCACCCAGTGCTTGCTAATTACGAAGCCTCTAGTGATGGTGTTGTCAGGCACCGCAGACTCAAAGAACCGGTTGGGTATCTGAATAATATGGGGTATTTGATGTTTTCAGCTGGGAGGAAGAAGTATCTCTGTCACAGAGCCATCTATGAAGCATTTTACGGATTAATCGAAGACGGCCTTGTGATTGATCATATAAATGGCGTGAAGACTGATAATTGTCTTGGGAATCTTCAAGCCGTCTCGCAGCGCGATAACCTTTTAAAAAGCAACGCTGGTAGGCACGCAAAACATCCCAAGGGTGTGAAATCGTTTGATTTAGAAAATAATGAAGAGAGAAGCTTTCAGTCGATAAATGCGGCTGGAAAATATTTCGATATTTGTAGTACTTCAATTCGATTTGTTGCTGAAAAAATCATTAAAACATCTCTGTCTAAAAAAAATGGTCATAAAATAAAGTTCGTATACACTGAAACAATTTAAGGGAGATAAATCCTTTATGGATAAATCCGCACTACAATTCACACTCTACCTACTAAGTTCCCTTGTATTATGACGTCAAAGGAATTTGTCGCCTGCTATATTACCTGTACTTGACTAGGCGCGCCCACGTGAATGTAATGGAGATATAATGCATGAGTTTTCGATAGAGAATAAAACTTTTTATTGTCGCTTGTGGGCTAAAACTGCATTATTATTTTTATTTATCTACATATCTCATGTGTGGGGTGGGTGGACTAGCAGTAAAGCAGACAGCTAACTCGTTCTTTTCAGTACAAAAATTCTTTATAATCTAACGCATTACCTATGTTCGCTCAGCCGGAACGCGAGTGTTTCCTATTCATTGAAGTAAATAGGTGGGTGTGGTTAAAATCACTATGTGCGAGTTGTATTTTTCTGTGTGTAAAAGTATTTTATTTCCTTTTTTCTGTATGCATTTTTATAAATATAATGAAAACTCTTATTGTTAAGTATACATGTCTTCCCTCCTCTATATTGATCGGTATTCACATGTGACCTTCAGTACACACTTCTGTTTCCCACCCTGTATGATCGGTATTTCACTGACGCAGGCATGCGTGATTGATATTTACAAACAGTTAAATTAATTTTTTTTGTGTACTTAGTATTTTATATTCCTAAATACGATGGATACAGTAAAATTGTCTATTTTAAAAATCTCTTATTGTTAAGTATATCAGATATATATATATTAAAAAATCTCTATTCTGTATGACTGTTCGTGGTGTAATGGTATCGTGTTTGTCTTGTAAACATAGATCTATCAACTACGTGTTCGGTCCCCATAGCAGATACATTATTTGATGGCGAAACGGAAGATGTTTTTTTCTATTAATTGGGGGAGGGAGGGCGGTCCCCCTCAGCCAAACCAACATGGCAACCCATGCTATCGCATTCTCGGTAGCGTGGGTTGGTGTTTTTTCTAACTCATGCAACCATGAATTCGATTTCATGGGTTGCCATGTTGGATTGGTTTACCACGCCCACATCATTACCATCATCGTTCCATTGAATTATAATCCATCCTTAATTAAGTTAATTAATGTTATGCCTAAAATTTGCCACAACACTCGAGTGGAAATATATGGCATTGTGCCGTCCATGTTGTGACGTTATACCTCAAGCATATCTTCTGGGCGGTCTAAGATGGCGTTTGCCACCTTAGGCCTCCCGCCGGAGATGTATGTTTCGGGTCCCCTTGGGCTTACTTGGATGCGAAGGCACCCAAGGAGTTCCAAAGATGTGTTGTCATATATGTTTTTTTTTAATAATTAGAGATACAGTATATAAATAATGGATATCAATGATGTAAATGCTATAATTGCTGAAATCTCAAATTTAAATAATAAAGGGGTATTATTATCTGAAAGTCTCGACGTTGACAAGATTACCTCGGAATATGAAGATATTGAATATCAGTCTAGTAAGGGTCGTTATGTTTTACCTAGGATGTACAGGCTCGTGAAAGGAATTCAAAAATCCATCAATGGTTGTTTGTACGGTAACGACATTAATTTATTTATAACGCTATTTAGCACCGTTGAAGCAATACGTCAAAAGCTCGGCCAAGAATATCAAAAACGAGCTGAAATTGGTTCTAAAGTTCGTGATCTTAGAAAAATGTTAAACGAGGAGCGACCCGTATCTTAACCACGTGGGTGTTACTAAAAAAAAATAATGGGCTTTCGTAAATAATTTAAATAATTTATTTATTTAATTTTTTAGCGTTTTTTGTAACACTTGTTACACTTGTCACATAGGATTTTCTCCTGAAAGGATACTCATCAGTCTGGACTTGCTCATGCAGTTATGTGCATAATGGATGATCTGGTCGTAGTAGCAAGTAATCACCGCGACGCCTCCATTTTCACGTAATTGTTCTTGTTGCCGCGTCGTTAACACAAATCGTTCATCGCCATTCTCAGATATTACAATTCTGAAATCCCCAGTGATGTTATTTCTGAAACACTCGCGGATAGCGTCGTACAGTTTAACCCTGTCGAAGATGAATACGTTAGCTTGATGGTACATTATTTAATAACTAAGTTATTTAATAACTAAACTTTTAATTATGATGGAAACCCTCCGGATTTCACATTTGAAAATTTAGTTCACAAACAATATATGGTTGGTGAATCGCTTACAACTAAATTAGCCCGAGAGCGGCTAGCAGCAATTAAAAAGTTTATACCGGTTCGAGACAGACTTCGCGAGAAACTTCAACAACGACAACAAGCGCAGACTGACTTTTCTGTGTCAAGTGAACAACTGTTTACTCCGATAACAAGTGCGACCAAAGATGTGAAAAAGTTAACTGAAGCAGCGATATACGGAGATATTCCTGAGCGAGAACGAGTAAAGAAGGCGCCGCTGTTTGATACGCTTGAAAAGATAGCAGCAGAGACCGGACAAACACGCGCAGGGATACAACAGTTATCCAGTGATATAAAAACTCAGCGCGAGTATGAACGATTAGCTGATATTGATGATTCTGCGCCTGAAACTCAAAGAGTTTCCACACCTGAACCACAACTTGTTGATGTCGTCACCCCAAAAGGTATCCCCTTTATAGACAAACTCACCGAAGAAGCTATAACACAAATCAAACGACCTCAATTGGAGAAACACCAGGATTATACGACTTTTGGTGATTTCGCCGCCAAAAGCTTTGATTCTAGAAAGGATTTTTTAAAAGACGAGTATAAAAACAGTAAAATAAGCCGAGATGAATGGGTTAATTGGTTGTATAAAACGAATAAGGGGATTACTGGTAATTTGAAAAAGGATACAATTGAGTATAGATCTTTTAAAGTAGGAGTTGATAGTTATGGTATACAAAAACAACAAGAACGAGAAAAACAAAGTCGAGGCCGACAAAGGCAGTTACTTGATGATAGTCAGGGCGCAACTGGTACAACTGAGAAAACAAGCGGAAAAGGATATTCGATTAAAAATCCAAAGGATGTCTTTGACTCTACCGTGACATGTCCTGGTAACATTCTCAGTGATATATCACGGTTAGAGGTTCTCATCGGAGGGAAACGAGCCGAGCAGCAGAGAGGGTGAATCCTACAACGTTTTTAGACAAAATTTGATTGAAATCCTAAAACGAGCCGTCTTATAATCTTATTTTAACCAAAAAAAGGCGAACCCTACAACGTTTTCAGACAAAAAATTGATTGAAATCTCCCTATGAAATCATTTTAACTAAAAAAATGAAAACGATTTTTTAATCAATTTTGGTCGCAACTTGTTGTCATCCACCCTCTCTGCTGCTAAAGTTTTTAGTTCTGGGTTAATAATTCTTTTACGATTTTAACCGAATATTTGATCAAGTCCGATACGATATCGTGTCCGAGGATCATGTAGATTTATTGTTGCAAATCCGTGCGGAGTCGACTGAGCATGACTAAAGAAATCTCGAAATTGATTGAAGTCCATATCAGAACACCATGTCTGCCAAATATTTCTAAGAGTATGAGTATCAACTCCGTTGAATACAGACAATAAATTGCAGTTATCTCTGATGACTTTTGGAACCTGAGTGTAGCGTTGAGTGACATATATCACGTCAGTGTTTTTGTGACGCCCACGGGAAAATATTCTAGCAGGATTTTTTTGTTTATCCAACATTATATCGTCGTATACGACTAAATTGTTAATATCTCCATCAATATCATCAATGCTCGGTGCTTCATCGATATCGGTTATAAAATCAATGGCGTTCTCACCCTTAATTTCTGATGCATTCTCGTTAAAATCTTTTAGCACTTCATAACATCGTTGATCATCTACGCTAGGGGCAATTAAATACAACTTATCCCACTTCATCCATCTCATTATTAAATTGAGCAACAATTGCGTTTTACCGGATCCAGATGGCCCGATTATAATCATCCGGATAGAGTTTGGTAGCGCTGCATGATGCTTAATTGGTTCTCTTGTTTTAGTCGCTGAAAAATCAATTATATCCATATTTCTATACATAAATTATGGATCTATATTGTGTGAAGTGTAAAACGCGTACTGGCACAGATGATGTGACGACGGTTACAACTAAAAATAACCGATCAGCGCTTTCTGGTAAATGCGTGCAATGTGGTACAAAGAAATTTAGATTTGTGTCTATGAAATCTGATTTAAAAAAAAACGAGGAGGTGATATCGCAGCCAAATTGGCAAAGCTCCCTGGAACCCCATGGGCAAAGTACCCCGGAGAAAAGCACCTTCCAGGATATAGCTACTGTGGACCGGGAACCAGACTTGATATCAGACTCAATAATCAAAATCAACCCAACCCCGGTGAAGAACCAATAAACGCCATTGATAAGGCCTGTCACCTTCATGATGTTGCTTATAAAAGCAGCAATCTGCAACACAGGCATCTAGCAGATGTGAAATTAATTCATGCGTTAAATGCTATTCCTGATAAATCCTTCAAAGAAAAATTGTCTTCATTTTTGATAAAATCGGCTATGAAAAGTAAATTGATGTTAGGTGCTGGTAATTAATAATATGGAATCAATTTATTATTCTCCGAGGGGATACTGGAGGGGTAACGCTGCAATCAATAAACTCGCTAGAGCTGCAAAAGTGAAAAAAAAACCACTGCGGCTAATTGGTTATCCAAACAGGCACTATGGCAAATTTATCTACCACCGCCTAAACAAATTCAATTCTCGCATTTTGATGTGACCGCTCCTAATGAAGTTCATCAGGCTGATATATTATTTCTGCCACATGATCGTGGTTACAAATACGCGCTAACCGTAGTTGATATTGCAAGTCGATACAAAGAAGCAGAACCGTTAAAAACAAAATCAGCCACTGAAGTCGCTTCTGCATTTGAAAGGATTTATCGACGAGGTCCTCTGCGTTGGCCAAATCTATTGCAGGTTGATCCTGGCAAGGAATTTCAGGGTGCAGTGTTATCTACAATGAAACATCATAATGTCACCATACGACGAGGGCATACTGCGCTACATCGCGATCAGGCCATTGTAGAACGATTTAATCGGAGGATTGCTGAGCGGTTATTTGGATATCAATACGCAAAAGAATTCATTCAAGAAAAGCGATCCAGTGAATGGGTTAAAAGATTACCATCTGTGATTACTGCACTGAATAACGAGATTACTAGAACAATCAACATGAAACCTATCAACGCGATTAAAAAGAAGTCAATACCCGTACAACCACAAAAAGATTTCCCTAGAAACGCTAGCGTTTCCCAACCAATTCTTGGTAGTAGTATCATTGTGAGGTACTTATACGAACCAGGAGAGCTTGTAGGGGGTAGAAAAAGGGCTACTGATCCTATTTGGAGCGTCACTACGCATAAGATATCTAGTATAACACGATCAACTGGTAGACCTCCAGTCTATAAACTGGATTCAACTGCCCCTCAGCGGGGTTTTACTCGACAACAACTACAAGTGATTCCCGAGGATACTCAATTGCCACCGCATGGTCTTAACTAGCACCGTTGCGTCTATTGCACTCAAGACAAGTCAACATCACATTATTTCTGACATGACCGAGATTGTTATTTTTTCTGTCTACGGTGAATTGGCGAGGATCCTTATCCGAATACTGCCAACGCATTATACAATTGCAACTCGCGCAGTGATTATTCTGTTGTTTCTTCAAAGTGATTATTAGTTCAGCATCAATATCAAATTCTCGTTGTTTTTTTTTTTGTCCTGTTGTTTGTAACCGGAGAGTTTTTTTATTAATGATGCTAACATCAATATCACTTATTGTTGTGTCATTATCATCGAAAACAACTCTTCGAAGTTGATTTACGTTTCGTACTCTGGATACTGCGAGATAGACTAAATTTGACCATTCGATGCGATTATCTACCATCCAAACAATTGTATCCGATATAGTCAATCCCTGTGAAGAGTGTATTGTTGCTGCGTATCCTAGCGTCCACGGGGATTTATTAGCACGCAATGCATCTTCAACGACATTGATATCAACCAGCACAATATCATTTAATACCAGAATTTGTTTTTCATTCCTGGAATATCAACTTCAATATTCTGTTTTCGTGTATCCGATGGCCTATAACAAAGGGGTACTGGAAGCGTTGCAAATTTTTCTTTATGCAATTCAAATAACTTCATTTGAAGTGTGTCCCTGACTACTTTTCTACTTGCAATGATCAAATCGTTTGGTCTCCATGTTTCCCAGAAATCATTCATTGGGGTTTCTGAAATCACTTCACGCGCTATTTCGCATTGGATTCTATCCGGTTGTAATCTAATTAGCGCTTTGAACTCGCGTAATCGTTCATCAAGTGATCTATAATCAGTGGTGATTTCTTCATAGTAGTCTACAAAACCCTTTAGCCATTCATGTGGAGATGCACCGACAAATGGTGGTGGTTGGCCGTGATCCCCGCACATGACGACTTTTGTGTTTTTGTTTAACAACCACTCAAGAAATGTTTTTAATACATCTAATGACACTGTGCATATTTCATCCCAAATTATGATTTCAGGAATGAATTTATCACCCATATGCTCAGGAGTCCATTTGTCACCTTTCTATCGAAAAAAACTGTGATAAGTGCAAGCATTTACCCCTCGTTGTATCATCTCTCTGGCGAGTCTGTGAGTCGGTGTTAGCACAATCATGTTAGAAACGCTAGCGTTTCCACGACGAAATAATTCAATTGCACGAGTTGTCTTTCCTGACCCACCACAACCGTTTAAATAAACTGTCTTGTATCTACATACTGGATCAGATACCGGTGGTGCATTAGAAAGTTCTGATTGAATTTCAATACGGTTACAACAAATATATTTATCATCCATGGCAACGTCTGCGGATTCACAATACTCATGTAGCATCTCTTTTTTAAATCGCCAACGCCCCCAATTTTCTTCGGGATCTGTGAACGCCGCTACAGCTGATTTGTACTTATTGTGTATATACATCGAATCAGTGGCCACTCTAACCGCGGTATTAGGAAATCTATTTATCATCGAAAATAGATTAATACAAGCATAGGCTAGCATTGAACTTCTCAAATGTGTGTACTGGGAATTATATCCATCACAGTAGGTAACAACCGTACCTAATTTCTCACCATTGGATAGAAAAGCATCCTTACGGGATACAAGTTTTCCCTGTTTCATTAAATCCGCTACAATAAAATCGTATTCAGCGACATCTATGATCAACCGCGAAGAGTATTTTGCGTTATCGTATCGTCCACCCTGGGTAAATTTACCGATTATTCTTCTTCCGAGATCTTTTGCTTGTTCTTTTTTAATTTCAAATAACTTCTTAGACCAATTCATGATTTCTTCTTCACTGAAATCTGGAAACTGTTTTCGTAGTTCGTTGATTATTCTATCTAGATTGGGTTGTGGTAGCCAAACTTCTTTCTGAGCTCGATAGCATATAATAGCCTCGGAAACAATCAACGATATTAGCATACCACAATCAATCATATATCTCAATAGCACTATTGGCATCCAGTGTTTTTCAGATAGGTGTCTACCGAGCCAAACATAACTACACGGATGTAACCCTGTAGCTAATTCAAATGATATCACACGAGCGAATCCGGTTAAATCAAAATCAGGCAATGGTCCATTAATCGCAACACGAGTCATTTCATGCGTGGGGTGTCCAAATCGTTTGAAGTACTCAGCGCATTCCCCATACCCGAGAAAACTTCCGGGATAACACGCGGATATATCAATTGAAATCATACCATCACGTGAGTATTTCGTATTCCACAGTCCTCCATGACCAAATTCGACGCAACTCAATTTAACATCCTCGAGAAAATCATTTCGTGTTGGACGCCATGAGTTTTTTTCTCTTGCGAAGTGAGCTACCACTGATGGAATAGTAAAACTATCCGTGAGTAGTTTTTCATGGGAATTCTCCGGTGAAAAATCACTAGCGATTTTTCTCATTCTGTTATCTAATTCTTCAACGCGATATAATTCACCATTTGGTTTTACAAATTGATCGAATTCTTCATCACTTCTAAGTAACCACACTGACACAGGATCATCCTTACACAACGCATGAATAGCATCAAATAATTTCTCTTCATAGAAAACATCCCCGACGAACTCCTTAGGGATATATTTCACGGTTCGTTCTCGTGGAAATATTGTTACCGCAAGTGTCCACGCGTGTTTGTTATGATCAATAATCTGTATTGGTGCTCCATTTTTGTTATATTTCGGTTCGTATAAAACCTCTCCGGTTATCGTCATAACGGTTATTGGGAATCGTAATGATGTTTCTAATTTAGCTATATCAGAAATCTTTGCACCATGCTGTTTCACTGTCAGTTCCCACTCGGTTATTTCCTACGTCGCATATCAGTTAGTTTATTTCCTCGGGATGCATTTGTGAAGTGTTCTATTATTCGTTCTGCTACACAATTAAGCCCTGACGAATATTTCATAGGAGCTAGTTTTGCGATATCGGGTTTATCATTTAACGGATATATCCCATAAACCATTGCTGTTACGGGATAAGATCTTTCGTAGTATGGTTTATCAATGCCGGTTAGAATCCCTGGTTTGGAATCTCTACTCACAATGACAGCTTTTTTATTCTTGAGGATTGGTTCAAATTTATCCTTAATAATCCATTTGCCATCGACTTCGATAATGAATTTGATTCGGAAAAAATGCCGTTTTTCCCCAACACGTGAAATTATCACTGCTGCTTTTTCATCATTCATGGTAGCATCAACAACACCATCAATTCGAAATGTTGACCAACAATAAGATGCTCCATCACGCTTGAATTCATTAAAACAGTCTCTGATTATACTAATCATGGCTTTATCAAGAATTGTATTCTTTGGTGTATTAGAAGCTATATCGAGATTGAATTGAACATCTTTCCAAGGGTAATCTCTCTTGGACGTTTTTTTTGGTTTATCGAGATTAAATCTAGGACTAATTTTTAATAATCTCTTAAACTCTTTCATGTTTCCGTCTATTGGACGTTTTTTGGGTTTATCGAGATTAAATCTAGGATTGATTTTGTTACGTTTTTTGGGTCTATCGAGATTAAATCTAGGATTGATTTTTAATAATCTCTTAAACTCTTTCATGTTTCCGTCTCTTGGACGTTTGTTACGTCTTTTTGGTTTATCGAGATTAAATCTAGGATTGATTTTTAATAATCTCTTAAACTCTTTCATGTTTCCGTCTCTTGGACGTTTGTTACGTCTTTTTGGTTTATCGAGATTAAATCTAGGACTAATTTTTAATAATCTCTTAAACTCTTTCATGTTTCCATCTCTTGGACGTTTTTTGGGTTTATCGAGATTAAATCTAGGATTGATTTTTAATAATCTCTTAAACTCCTTATCAGCATTGAATTCAGCATTTTTCGAAGGCAATCTCTTGAACTCCTTCATGCTATACTAAAAACAAGTGTCTAAATGAAAGGTTTATGTATGAATCACTGCAATGGATCAGTCAATGAATTAGACAAATAGTATAGTATACTAATGAACCAGGAATTCAGACCACACCCAGTGAGTACAAATTATGAAGCATCCAGTGATGGTGTTGGAAGACACTGTAGACTGAAGAACCCAGTTGGGTGGGATAATGGTATGGGGTATTTGTTCTTTACTGTTGGAAAGAAGAAATATTACAATCATCGTTTCGTATTTGAATGTTTCAATGGATTGATCAAAAATGGTTTTGTTATCGATCACAAGGATTCTAATCCAAGGAACAATTCTTTATCAAATCTGCAAGCAATCACACAGAGTGAGAATTCCAAACGAGGAAGGACTGGCATTTGTTCAAAAAAAGTGAAACCAGTAAAATCTTTGAATACAACAACTAACGAAGAAAAAATATTTAAATCAATATATGAAGCCGGCAAGTATTTCAATATTTGTAGAGCCTCAGTACGATTCGTTGCAGAGGGGGTTTGTCGATCGGCTATTTCAAAAAGGACGGGACAAAAAATTCAATTTAGTTATGTCTAATGCGTCATATTTTTCATTTAGAAATATATAATTGTTATAGAATAATGAATTCTGAAAACATGAATAGCATTTTATCCGAGATTTCAAAATTGAAAAGTTGGGATATTGAACTATCAGATGGGTTAAATCCTGATCAAATCATGTCTGATTTTCAGGATATAGAATACGGAGTTAACAACAATAAATATATGCTACCAAAGAAGTATGCGCTCATCAAAAGAATTCAGAATTCTATTAAGGACTCTCTCGCATTTTCCAGTGACGTAAGTGTGTTCGCTCCGTTGTATACCATCGTAGAACGAATACGAAAATAATTGGGGTACGAATACGAATTGAAAAAGGAGGTTAATTCTAAAGTTAGAAACCTACGGGCGTTAATTCAAGAAAATGAACAATTTTGATTGACCAACCATTTATCATTATTTGATTGACCGACTATTTATCATTATTTGATTGCCCGACCATTAATCATTTTTTTTTAGCCGACCCTCAAGGGATGTCAAAAATCGATGGTGTTAGGTCGGATTAAAAAATTGTTTTGCAATTGAAAAATTGTTTCTGATTTTAAATAATGGTCAATGAAGCATTAACAACCCGATTGGCTCGTGAACGACTGGATGCAATCAGGAGATTTGTACCAATTCGTGACTCTGTACGGAATAAACTACAACAACGACAACAAGCGCAGACTGACTTTTCTGTGTCAAGTGAACAACTGTTTACTCCGATAACAAGTGCGACCAAAGATGTGAAAAAGTTAACTGAAGCAGCGATATATGGAGATATTCCTGAACGAGAACGAGCAAAGAAGGCACCGCTGCTTGATACACTTGAAAAGATAGCAGCAGAGACCGGACAAACACGCGCAGGGATACAACAGTTATCCAGTGATATAAAAACTCAGCGCGAGTATGATGAAAGATTAGCTGATATTGATGATTCTGCGCCTGAAACTCAAAGAGTTTCCACACCTGAACCACAACCTGTCGATGTCGTCACCCCAAGAGGTATCCCCTTTATAGACAAATTCACCGAAGAAGCTATAAAAGAAATCAAAGAATCTCAATTAATAAAACTCGAAGATTATGCGGATTTTGGTATTTTCGCTGCCCAAAAATATTATTCAAAGGGAGAGTTTTTAAAAGACGAGTATAAAAACAGTAGAATTAAACGAGACGACTGGGTAGATTGGTTGTATAAAATAAACAAGGATATTACTGGTAATTTGAAAAAGGATACAATTAAGTACAGAACTTTTAAAGCAGGAGTTGATAGCTATGGTATACAAAAACAACAAAGTCGAGGCCGACAAAGACAATTACTTGATGATAGTGAGGGCGCAACTGGTACAACTGAGGAAACAAGCGGAAAGGGATATTCGATTGGAAATCCAAAGGATGTCTTTGACTCTACCACGACATGTCCTGGTAGTGTTATCAATGATATATCACGATTAGAAGTTCTTGTAGGAGGTTTCCGAGCTGGAAATAACTCACCGGAAATAATTAATGAAGCAGCTGATATCTGTAGACGATTATTTCAGGGTGGTATCATGGATATCAAAACATATCGAGATTTCATTGACGAGTTAGCAAATGGGTATCATAGTGATTGAATAAAAACGCTAGCGTTTCCAATTGAAAAATTGTTTCTGATTTCAAATAATGATCATACACTACAATCATGATAAACCAACCCCCGTCTATGTAGTTAATTCACGGTTTCCAGTTTATAGAGCATACTACGGAGATGGTTTAGGCAATACCATTGCAGGGTTATTTGCGAGAATGGCTCCAAAAGTGATGCCGTTGGCTAAACAACTAGGAATGAAAGCAATTGAAGTTATTCGTGATAAGGGTATTAGTGCTGTTGGAGATTTTGCTGGAAAAGCGTTTTCAACTGCGAAGAATAAAATAACATCATTAGTGAGACGAAAAAAGAAACCGTTACCATTGCCATCTACAGCGGAAATGCCTGCAAGTGTTAGTAGAATTATAAATAACGCAGTAGACGAAAAATTAGCGTCGATGGCTTTAACTCCCGACCAAAGCAATATTGCAAATATGATAGCAGGAAGCGGCTTTAAAAAACTACGTCGATGAAAATCGTTTATGATTTCACGATTTAGACTCTGATAAATAGAATAAAATGTTCAAAAAATCACATGATCCGGCGTTTGATATAGACGCCCCAGTTGGCAAGGATGATTCTGTACGCGATTATCAATATTACGCTTATCATGCAATAGACGCAAATAGTCGATCGCGAATTGAACTTCAAGTCCATGATACCAGTAAATATTTTTTGCCTTGTGAAGCGTTTATCGAAGTAGAAGGAAAACTTGTAACAGCTGCTGGAGCATCATATCCAGCTGGTACTCAAGTCGGTTTTGTCAATAATGGTATTATGGCGTTATTTGAGAGTGCAAGATACCTCATTGATGGGAAAAAAATCGAGTCGATTGATCGCGATGTTGATGTGGCTACAACAATAATAGGGTTAGCGAGATATTCTGATGATTATACAAGATCAGCAGGACCTTCTATGATGTTTGCAAAGGATGTTAAAAATACCGCTGGAGGAATTCAATTTGTTGTAAGACGACCAAAAAAAGCCAGTGCTGCTAATGATGATGCTGATGTCGAGGCTGTAGTTATAAACAACGACGTTAATTTCAATCTAGGAGCCGCAACACGTATTTCAATGTTGCAAGGGGCTAGTAAATCATTTTCATGCGCTATTCCACTGCATCACATATTTGGATTCTGTAGAAACGTCCGAAAAGTTATCTACGGGGCGAAGCATACAGTAGCGCTTGTACGAAAGGGTGATGATAATGACGCAATTTGGAGGATTCCAGCAGATGCTGCAAATCCCAATGCTGATGCCGGTAAAGTTATTTTAACAAAAATATCATTGTGGATGCCAATGTTGACTCCAGCAATCACCGCAGAAGAACGATTACTATCATTTATAGAACAAGGAGGAATGTCGTTGTTGAGTTGGTTAACCGTGAGTACAGATGTTAAACAATCAAATCTCAACGGGTTATTCACGTGGAATCTAGCATCAAAACAAGGTGTTTCAGCTCCACGTCATATATTTGTAGCGCTACAGGATAACACACGAGTTGGCGATCAACGTTTCAGTCATATGATATTTGATCAGTTAGGTATGAAAGACGTCTCACTGAGAATAAACGGCCAGCAGGAACCATCCGAAGATGTGCAACTCGATTACACAGAAAATCATATTGCACGAGTTTGTCATCGTCTGTTGTCGTTTATGGCACGTGATCAAAATGTTGATACTGGTTTGCAAATATCACAATACGACTTTAAGAGTTTATACCCGATCTATTACTTTTCGCTGGAACATCTCGATTTAACAAGACAGTCCGTCGTTGATATACACTTTAGAGCTAATGTAACCAAGCCTGATGCTATTGATAATTATAGAGCGGTTGCTGTCATTCTCAGTGATAAATCAATGCTACTTGAAGGTGTTGGTGGAAGAATGAGAGTGGTAGATGCCCCAGTGGAAAACATGTAATTGAAATTGTAAACGATTTAGAATCAATCAATTATGTATAATGTCATATAGTGTTATTAGTGTTGCGTTAACTCCCGGTCAATTAAAAAAATTGCAATCGGAATCAGCTAAAAAATGTGGAACCACAATCACGTTGAAACCCAACCAAATGACTGGTGGTGCAAATAAACTATCGCTGACAACTCGTCAGGTGAAACATTTCAATGATGCACTTGCAGCCAAAAAAGGTGTTCAGATTACTCTCTCTGCGGCTGCTATCAAAAATATGATTAAAACAGGCGGTATATTTCCGTTGTTAGCTGCGATTCCAGCATTGATTGCAGCAGCAGCCCCAGCGGTGGCTAAAGCGGCAGCGTTAGGAGCCGTTGGTACTGCAGCAGGAATGGATGCGGCTAAAAAACTAGTGATTAAATATTTCAGAGGTGTTTTTATGAAAGATCAATTACCACATCAACCAAACAAAACTGAAACAGGTATTATTAATCTCGATAACAGCACCGGACCTGGTACTCACTGGGTTGCATACGCTATTGATCCACGTGGGATTGTTTATTTCGATTCATATGGATTAGCCCCACCAAAAGAGTTTATGCGGTATATAAAAACCCTTCCAATGAAGACTTGGTATTCTACGCTACCAACACAACAAATGAATGACCCACCAATATGTGGCAGCGAAGTATTAAATGTCCTTGACGCTATTTCTAACTCCTTGGGTAACCCAAGCGGAAAACCACCACATGTTGTCGTGAATGAATACACTAGCAATCGCTTTTTAGAGAGAGAAAGAGTTTTACAATAACATGATTGATATTTGGGGGAGATCTTTGAAACCCAAACCCGATGACACTGCACCACCTGATTCTGTCAAGGATGTAAAAAAACTAATCAAAGATGAAATAGCTGAGACGTTAAATTTAACAAGTGTTGACCCGAACGAAATAGTTGTATTTCAGGACAAACAGGGTAAATTGAAATCCAGTGATGTGTCATTGGATGATATTTTAGTTAAACAACGAAACGCAATCGAGAACACCGTTGCGTTATTTTCCGATCAGGGTAAATTGAAAACCAGTAATATTTCTCTGGATGATATTTTGGTTAAACAACAAAACGCAATCGAGGATACTATCGCGTTATTTTCCGATCAGGGTAAACTCAAACCGGGTGTACTCGTTTCGACGATTACAGATCGATTAGAACTTCTCAGCGATGTGGTAAACAATTCTGTGATTGTACTAACAACACTTGAATCTAAAATTGAAGAAAACGGAATTTTTTTTTCAGTTTTTCGTAGAAACATCATGGATAAATTTATTGGAACCACGTTGGATAAAATTGAAATAAAACTCCCTGATATTAAAAAATCCATCGATGAGACGAAAAACTTCATCGAAGCCGTCAAAGGTGATTTTTCGAGGATGATAACAATCATTGAAAAAACAAAAATTCCTCATGAGAAAACCAACAACGTAGTATATACAATCCAACACGGATCATTTGAGTGGACACCTGCAAACAACAAATTAGATATCATAGCTACTATCAAGGGTATTTATCGATTAACGCTGGTAGCACCAATTCAATTTAATATATCATCGTCGAGTTCATCCGGGGTCAATAATGTGATATCAACGATCATCGACAAGGATACAACTGGAAAGTTCACGATAACATCTACTGATAAACATTTGACTAGAACTCTGGTATCATGGTATGTAGAATTCGTAGCGGATTTAAGTAAATAACTAAATTGAAAGGATTTCACAATTGAAAACGCTAGTGTTTTTAAAATAAAAATGATTTCATCAACTCAATGTCGCTATGATCAGGTCAGAGAATTTCAGAATAGACTCAAAACCCTCACTGAGGAGTATCAAATAAAAATAAAAAAATACCGACGAAGAATCACCGCAATTGATATTACTGTGTACTCAGTGTCAAGCGTTCTCACTGGTGCCGGAATAATACTTGCATCGGTTACAATGATTGCCCCGGTCGTAGTTCCAATTTGCATTTCTGCGGTGGCTACAATCGGGGGTATATCAACCGGGATAGCAAAAAAGATATCATCATGCAGCCAGAGTAAACTGCAGAATTACTTACTTCAATTTCATATTGCATCAACCGCATACTCGCATTTATCCCTGATGATATCGTCGTCACTCGATAATACGATTATATCAGATAGTGAATTCTCAGCGATGGTCAGTATTTTTGATTCCGCGATATCGAAATTAGAGCGACAACATGAATATAATAACAATGACAACACCGATGGAATCAGAAAACACGAACCCAAAAAACAAAATGATCTCAATAATATCAACATTACCAGATTGTGAGTTCTCAGTGATGGTCAGTATTTATGATTCCTCGATACCAAAATTAGAAATACAACATGAGTATAATAACAATGACAACACCGCAGGAATTACTTCAACAAATAGTGGAGAACACGAACCCAGTACAAACAAGCATGATATCAATAACATCAACGAATCCAGAATTCAGTGTGAATTTCCCCTCTCCGGTCCCAGTGAAGGAGATAGCGCTAGCAAAACTACGAATGTATCACAGTTGGCCTAATATCAGGTCAAAATCATTTGGTGGTCAACAACCGAATAATTCTTTAGTGTTTGCAAATAAGAATAAACCCGACGGTACCCCAGACTGGAAAATTGTTTCGATACCAACAGGGCCATACCAAATCGAACAAATCAATGATGAATTCGCGCGTAGAATAAAATCGATTACTGGAGTAGAGTCAAAAATCGCTATAACAGTTCATGAACCGACGCTATCATCCGCAATTGAGATAAGCACAGAAGGATACGTCGTAGATATCTATCAAAGTTCTATTAGAACCGTACTAGGATGGCCTGAATTACCACCCGGTGGAAAAACCGTTGATTTACCAGAACCACAAAAAACTGATTATATCACCGACGTGATAAAACCGGATAATCCAATAAAGTGTTATAAAGAATACAGGGTACCCATAGATTTTTTGGGGTTAGGATACGAACATAGGGCGGAGGGTGGACCATTGCAGGGATATTATTTTGCTATCAAACCTGAAATCACTGAAAATTTCACAGCAATGAATAATGATTTTTCACTGTTGTTAATATCTCTTAAATCCGGCTCTCTCACCCGAGATGAATTTATCAGTGTTGTAGAAATATGTAACAAAATCATCAATGACATGGAAACATTTAATGCGCAAATCATTCAAGAGGTATTAGGTGAAAGTAATCCTAAAACGAGAACAAGATTTGCAGAAGACTATAAAATCCGCGTTGAAGATATCCCAACATTTAAACTACCAGGATATAACGTACCGGAACTAAAAAAACTTCTCAGTGACACCATCGATATTGGTTTTAAAATAATTCATGATGCATGGAAAAAAACAACATCACAGGAAATAAAAATCCTCAAATACAATAATGACCCAGACGGTGGCGGCAGGCATATCGCTCCGTTCAACGTGAATATATCCTCAGTGATTGCGCTCAATTTAGTGTGTGATGTTATCGAAGGAAGCTATCAGATTAATCTAGAGCAATCAAATCAAGCTCAGCAGGGATATATTCTTTATTCGTTTGCACCAACAGCTCCTCCAGGATTCCTAATTATTGAAAACCCAATTAATCCTGTCTACATGCGATGCCATAATAATTCATTAACCAGAATTAATTTCAAACTCACCGACCAGTCAAATAATCTGATTGATTTACAAGAAGAGGTGTTAGCGATTAGTCTGTTTGTGAAATCATAAATGATTTTCGTCCTAAAGACTTGATCAAATATTCGGTTAAAATCATTTTATTATTTTTATTAACCCATAGCAGCAGAGAGGGTGGATGACAACAAGTTGCGACCAAAATTGATTAAAAAATCGTTTTCATTTTTTTAGTTAAAATGATTTCATAGGGAGATTTCAATCAATTTTTTGTCTGAAAACGTTGTAGGGTTCGCCTTTTTTTGGTTAAAATAAGATTATAAGACGGCTCGTTTTAGGATTTCAATCAAATTTTGTCAAAAAACGTTGTAGGATTCACCCTCTCTGCTGCTAGCCGGAAATAACTCCGTCGAGATAATTAA
Source organism: Unio delphinus (assembly GCA_029339505.1). Classification (NCBI taxonomy): domain Eukaryota; kingdom Metazoa; phylum Mollusca; class Bivalvia; order Unionida; family Unionidae; genus Unio; species Unio delphinus. The sequence continues at coordinate 20,535,213 of JAQISU010000242.1, read as the reverse complement.
CGAGGCCGCTGATATCTGTAGACGATTATTTGCTGGTGGTATCATGGACATTAATGTATATCGAGAACTTATTGCTGAATTAGTTGAAAATCACAACGATGAAAATCTTATGGATGTAAGCGATTGACCACTAATTGAAAAACTACTAGTTTTATAACAAGATGATTATACACTATAACCATGATAAACCCGTAAGCGTCTACGTGGTGAACTCACGATTGCCTGTTTATCGCGCGTGGTACGGAGATGGTTTCGGCAATACCATTGCGGGGTTATTTACAAGAATGGCTCCCAAGGTGGCGCCGTTAGCTAAACAATTATCAATGAAAGCCATTGATGCTATCCGTGATAAGGGAATCAATTTCGTTGGAAATCTTGCCGGAAAGGCATTTTCTGCCGCGAAAGATAAAATAGCATCATTGGTGCGAAAGAAACCACGAATGACTTCGTCAGTGGTGAAACCACCAGTGCTGCCATCAACTACAGTGATGCCTGCAAAAATCAGCAAAGTAATAAATAACGCAGTGGAAGAAAAACTAGCGCAATTGACTTCGTCACAATTGACAGCTTCACCGGTAACAGATAGCGCTATCATGAACGCGATAGCAGGAAGTGGTTTGAAACAAAAAAGAAATTCGAAGAATTTTCAACGACGATAATTACAATTGAAAACGCTAGTAATGTTATAAATGTTTAAACGAACAGCTGATCACGCGTTAGATATGGAAGCCCCAGTGCGCAAAGATGATTCCGTCCGCGATTATCAATACTATTCCTATCATGCAATACAACCCGACCTACGATCGCGAATTGAACTTCAAGTTCAAGATACCAGTAAATACTTTTTACCATGTGAAGCATTTATTGAAGTAGAAGGAAAACTTGTAACAAATGTTGCAGCTGATATCCCCATATGCAAATGATTCAAATATCCGAGTTGGTTTCGTCAACAATGGTATAATGGCGTTATTTGAAAGTGCAAGATATCTCATTGATGGAAAAGAAATTGAATCAATAGACCGCGAGGTTGATGTTGCAACAACAATAATCGGACTAGCAAGATACTCCGATGATTATACAAGATCGGCTGGTCCATCTATGATGTTTGCAAAGGATACCTCTGATAACGCTGACCACCTTCAATACATTAAAGTGTTAACACCGCAAGACACTTCAGTTGATAATCAACGAGAAGCAACTAATCCAGAACGTCGAGCTAGACCCGGAGCTGCGTTTGATATTCTCGGAGGTGTTAATGGTAATTTCAATTTAGGATTTGCAACACGAAAATTAGCATTGCAAGAACAGCAGCGATATTTTTCATGTGCGATTCCACTCCATCACATATTTGGATTCTGCAGAAATGTCAGAAAAGTCATCTATGGAGCCAAACACACAATCGCATTAGTGCGAAAAGGCAATGACAATGATGCAATTTGGCGTACTGGTGCCGATGAAGGTAAAGTTGTTTTGAGTAAAATAGTATTATGGATGCCAGTAATGACTCCATCAATTACCACGGAAGAGCGGCTACTTTCGTTTATGGAAACCGGTGGTAAATCATTGCTAAGTTGGCTAACAACGACTGATGCTAAAGAGGATAATGTTAATGGTACATTTACATGGCACCTGGCATCAAAACAAGGCGTTTCATTTCCACGTCATATATTTATAGCGCTGCAGAATCGGAATCGATTAGGTTCCCAAGAACGCAGTCATATGATATTTGATCGGTTAGGGGTAAGTGAGGTTTCACTGAGAATAAACGGACAACAAGAACCATCTGAGGATATACAGCTTAATTACGGAAACAACCAAATAGCACGTGTGTATCATCGGATGCTGTCATATATGGGTCGTGATCAAAATGTTGATACTGGTTTGCAAATATCTCAGCTCGATTTTAAGAACTTGTATCCTATTTATTACTTTTCACTGGAACATCTTGATTTAACAAGGCAATTCGTTGTTGATATACATTTTAGGGCTCGTATAGATCCTGGTGGTGTTGATTATAGAGCGGTTGCTGTTATTCTCAGCGATAAATCAATGTTGTTAGAAGGGGCTGGCGGACGAATGAGACTCGTTGATGCACCAGTGGAAAATCTGTAAATGTAAATGAAACTTGAAAAGTTTCCATAGGATTTCCCAAATTAGATCAATTGAAAGCATAAATGTGTTTTACAATAAAATGCCATATAGTGTTGTTATTGTCAAGCTGACTGATGGTCAGGTCAAGAAATTAAAATCAAAATCCGCTAAAGAATGTGGAACAACAATAACGTTAAAACCAGCGCCGATGTCCGGAGGTACACATAAAATATCATTAACGGATCGTCAAATAAAACATTTCAATGATGCAATGAAAAATAAGCGAGGAGTTCAAATAGAATTTTCGAAAGCTGCAGTCGCGAACATGATAAAATCAGGTGGTATATTTCCATTGTTAGCCGCAATACCAGCATTGATTGCAGCGGCTGCCCCAGCGGTGGCGAAGGCGGCAGCGTTGGGAGCCGTTGGGACCGCAGCAGGGATGGCGTTGAAAAAGGCAACTGGTGGATCCGCTCGTGGATCTGGGTATAAAAAAAAGGGAAAGGGGTTGTACCTACCAGGAACCCCGTATTCATGGTACAGCGGCAAATCCGTGAACGGATCGGGTCTAAGAAAAATACCAGGAACGGTTTATTAGTTGAAAAATCTTCGATTTACAAATCTTCGATTTCCGAACCTATGGTTGAGGAACCTATAGTTCCCATGTCCAATTTTGATTTAATTGATGCTGCTAAAAAACTAGCGATAAAAAACTTCAGAGGGGTTTTTATGAGAGATCAATTACCGAGAAAACCAAATAACGTTGAAACCGGTATCATCAATCTTGATAACAGCAGCGGATCGGGAACTCACTGGGTTGCATACGCGATTGATCCACGTGGGATTGTCTATTTCGATTCATATGGGTTAGCTCCGCCAAGCGAGTTTATGCGGTATATAAATTCCTCGATGAAACTCAAAGGGTTTCCGATTTTTTATTCCACGCTGCCAACACAACAATTAAATGATCCACCGATATGCGGCCGTGAAGTATTAAATGTCCTCGCGGAGATTTCATTAAAATCCTTTGGATCTCCGTGGAAACCACCTCATATTATTGTAAACGAATACACGAGTGGGAAATTACAAGGATCAATAAATTGAAAACACAAGTTACGCTAACAATAATGATCGATATTTGGGGACAACCTCTGTCAATGTTGGAACCCACCGAGGAAACATCTGCGGGTTCTATCGAGGATGTAAAAAAAATAATAGAAGATGAAATCGCAGAGACGTTAAATTTAACAAGTGTTGACCCGAACGAAATAGTTGTATTTCAAGATCGACAGGGTAAATTGAAAAGCAGTAATATATCCGTGAATGACATTTTGATACGGCATCGCGCTGCCGCTGAAAACTCTATTGCACTGTATTCCAACGATGGACAACTTAAACCAGGCGCACTTGTGTCTACGATCACCGACGCGATTGCTACCAACGAACGTGATCTGAATGATCTTATACGAGGTTATAATAGTTTTCGGAAAAATGTCGTACATAAATTCTTTGGAACCCCGCTTGTGGTTGGCATGACTCTCGCTGAAATTAAAAACTATCTATCGCTATTCTTCGCTAACAAGGACGCGGGAAGGATGATGAATAAAAATGAAATCAAGGCAAATTATCTCGAGATTTCTAAACTAATAGAAGATCAAAAACCCACTAACGACGTCATTGTTAGATTTTTTGGATCCCCACCTGTGGCAGACTCGACTCTCGCTGAAATCAGTGAGTTTATTATCAGGCATACTCACAATGCCTACGTCGCTAATAATTTCTTTGGTGTCCCCGCTACATCTACGATGACTCTCAAAGATATTATTAGGTTTATAGTGAGACAAACAACACTTAATACCATCGTGGATACATTTTTAGGGAGAACACGTGATGAATCTGAAACCACATCGTTGACAGGCCCGACTCTCGCTGAAATTAAAAGCGCGGTTGACGAACAAAAACGCATCAGCGAAATGGCTAATAAGTTCTTTGAGGGCTCTGGTAACATTATCACGACGACATATTCTCAACTCAGCCGGCATTATGGCACGCAAGAAGTTTTGAAAATAGACCTCTTTTTGTTTTCATTTTTTAGTAACCGCGATGGAACGATGATGAAATATATCGACATCAAAAAAACCTATCTCGACATTTATGACGATATTGCTAAACTAAAAGAAACCTCTGAAAGGGTAAAGTATGGGACCTTTGATTGGGTAAAAGAATCTAATGCTAAATTGAAAGTCAATATCAAGAAGTGGCCTCATGGTATCTACAGGATGACATTAATCTCTGACAAGCAATTTGATATCATCGTGAAAGGTAAAACCTACTTTGATGGCACCGCGACAGTAATTATCGCGGGGGGAGAAGAAGAATTTCAGATTGTCGCAATTGATAACACCATTAGAAAAGAAATATCCTGGTGCTTAGAATTCGTAGCGGATTTAAGTAATTAATAAAACTGAAAATCCTATGGATTTTTACTAGTGGTTTCAATTGAAAGGAAAATCCTTTAGATTCACAATTGAAAACGCTAGCGTTTTTAAAATAAAATGATTTCATCAACGCAATGTCGCTATGATCAGGTCAGAGAATTTCAAAATAGACTCAAAACCCTCACTGAGGAGTATCAAATAAAAATAAAAAAATACCGACGAAGAATCACCGCAATTGATATTACTGTGTACTCGGTGTCAAGCGTTCTCGCTGGTGCCGGAATAATACTTGCATCGGTTACAATGATTGCCCCGGTCGTAGTTCCAATTTGCATTTCTGCGGTGGCTACAATCGGGGGTATATCAACCGGGATAGCAAAAAAGATATCATCATGCAGCCAGAGTAAACTGCAGAATTACTTAATTCAATTTCATATTGCATCAACCGCATATTCGCAGTTATCCTCGATGATATCGTCGTCACTCGATGATACAATTATATCAGATAGTGAGTTCTCAGCGATGGTCAGTATTTTTGATTCCGCGATATCGAAATTAGAGCGACAACATGAATATAATAACAATGACAACACCGATGGAATCAGAAAACACGAACCCAAAAAACAAAATGATCTCAATAATATCAACATTACCAGATTGTGAGTTCTCAGTGATGGTCAGTATTTATGATTCCTCGATACCAAAATTAGAAATAAATCATGAGTATAATAACAATGACAACACCGCAGGAATTACTTCAACGAATAGTGGAGAACACGAACCCAGTACAAACAAGCATGATATCAATAACATCAACGAATCCAGAATTCAGTGTGAATTTCCCCTCTCCGGTCCCAGTGAAGGAGATAGCGCTAGCAAAACTACGAGTGTATCACAGTTGGCCTAATATCAGATCGGTTGCATTTAGTGGTCAGCAACCCAATAACGCACTGGTGTTCTCGTATAAGAATAAACCCGATGGTACTCCAGAGTGGGAAACTGTTTCGTTACCAACTGGGTCGTACCAAATTAAGCAAATCAATGCTGAAATTCAGCGTAGAATAAAATCAATCACTGGAAAAGAATCAAAAATAGCTATTAATCTTCATCAACCGACGCTCTCGTCGTCGATCGAAATAAGCACAGAGGGATACATTGTAGATATATATAACAGCTCGTTAAGAACAGTGTTAGGATGGCCTGAAAAACCACCGGAAAAATCCGCCACCGACTTAACCACGGACATACAATCATATAATGAAATCAATCCCAGTTATCGAGATAATTTATCTGATATAAGAAAAGGAAGAATTGCCGATAGATTTATATTTACCAACAAAGACACATTGCAATGGGATTTTATCATTAAAAGAACAACCGACTCATCTGTTACTATTTCATTTACGCTAACTGACGTCCGTGGTTATTTTAATGAGATTAAACAATTATATGACACACAACTAGAACAACTACGGAAAACAAAATCGCAAAAACACGTTGAAATAATAAATCAACTTATATCTGACATGAACTATATCTATGAACTAATTATTCAAACAATAATTAATGACAACAGCGACAATAAACAACGATTCCTAACCGATTACAATATCACAGAGGACAATCTGCGTAATTTCAAGTTTCCCAAATACAACGCTGATGAACTAGCAAGAATTGTTAAAACCGATATCAAGGCGCTACAAAAATCAGATTCAGCTGTCCTCTTCAGGTATAATAATGATCCAGATGGTGGCGGTAGGCATATTGCCCCTCATAATGTGAATATTTCAACGGTGATTGCGCTCAATTTAGTATGTGATGCAATTGAAGGAAGCTATCAAATTAATCTAGAGAAATCAAATCAAGCTCAGCAGGGATATATTCTTTATTCGTTTGCACCAACAGCTCCTCCAGGATTCCTAATTATTGAAAACCCAATTAATCCTGTATACATGCGATGCCATAATAATTCGTTAACGAGAATTAATTTCAAACTCACCGACCAGTCAAATAATCTGATTGATTTACAAGAAGAGGTGTTAGCGATTAGTTTGTTTGTGAAATCCTAAATTGCTTTGCAATTTCAAAGGATTTTCGTCCTAAAGACTCGATCAAATCATTTATTATTTTTGTTAACCCAGAACTGAAATCACTAAGCAGCAGAGAGGGTGGATGACCACATCGTTGCGACCAAAATTGATTAAAAAATCGTAAAGTCTCCGTTTGCTAAATGGAGACTTATTTTTTTTGGTTAAAATAAGGTTTCGTAGGAAGCATTATTTTTGCTTGAAAACGTGGTCTGTTCACCCTCTCTGCTGCTCATAGAAACAGAACATGCCATCCTAATTAGTGTAAACATGTCGGAATATGCTTTATCTGATCTGGGAACCTGGAACTGCAGTGATGGACGATCCTATGACACGGTTACCTTCCAGAATTTTATCAGTAAGTTTTGTATGTGTGTGTGTGTGCGCGTTCGTTTTCTAGATCATATCCGCTAATATTGAAGCGTTCTCGGCGTATGTGTATCATGACAAAATAATATACAATCATTCTAATTGCACAAAACAATCAAACTAAAATGTTTGTTGCTATTGTGATATATTTTTTTCATCAATATTTCATCCAGCTGTAATCCGTGTAGAATATAATATTCCACGTATTAGAACTCAATGGTCTTTAAATAAGTAAAAGAAAACCTTTGATGACAAATTTGCATTTTAAAAGCAATATTTAATGCGTAGACCTAAAAGAAACACAGGCTCGTAAAGTAAAGGAACAAAAGGTCATGGATTTGTAGGCAGTGGAAAAAAAGTTGTAAAATTACTCAAACATGAACTGGTGCTCGGTAGAACGGTTTTAAAGAAGTTTAAAAGTTTGAATGTTGATAGTACTTAGCTTAGAATTAAGTGTGGACGTTTTATTAAATTTGATTCAGGGTTACTATAATAATTAATAGACGTGACTAAGGTCAAAGAATGGATTCAAAGCATTGACCGAATGCATGAATCAATCTATCTGGTTCGCCTGGCACTAGATACATATTTGTAGCGCCTCTATTTCAAGAGGGTAAAATACCTAGACTTTCAAAACATAAAGAATATTATTGATATGTTATAGTCCTAACTAAATAGCATAGATAAGACATGTAGTATGCGGTGATTCGATTATTTACGCACAGGAAACGTATTTATAGTATAGCATGTAGACCTTATGTTGACTGAGAAATTGTTATTTCTATGACAAACAAGATGACATTCGTAAAATTTAAAAGAGCACAAGATTGAATGGTAACACGATTATTTTCATTGCGTGGAAAATACATCTTGAATCGTTTAAGAGATCGGAAAAAGATAAATATATATTGAGATTTCTGGACAAACTTCATGTCAAAACCTGAAGGATAAATACAATATAAACGATCACAAACATGCGTAAGATATTTCGAATAAAAGATCTAAAACACAAATCGGTACAATGCAATCAGAATGGTATTTAAACATATTTAAAATTTCATTTTAGAATACAGAAATCATACCATACATTATGTCTTTCAGCAAGATTAGATCAGCTTTAACTTAGCGGTTAAAACACGTCCAGAAAAATGATGGTTTAATTTCCTCCATTTTATAAGCCCAGATCGGCTGCTATGGTGTGTCCTTGTGAGGTGCACTTTTTTGTAATTACCTATGTTATGAATATTCAATTCAATTATTTGTTTCTTACTTTAAATATTTTTTTTATTCCATTACATGTTTGTAATGTAACAATGTACCCTGTACTGTACATTGTCAAAAAATGAGTTCATTTCTGCGTAACCTGATTTACTTTATTATAAGATTTTTAATTTCATTTATCTAAACGACTAATAATAGCGTCATTTTTCGAGATTTATTTGGTAACTTCAATCGATAGCGTCACATACTAGATTTACTGCAACCACCGAGGATATATTAACATTTTGAGGAGCAATACGCCTATCACCATTGTCTGGGTCATTATTATATTTGAGGATAGTTGTCTGTGGTTGTGTTATTTTTTTTCCATGCGGCGAGTAACAGCGGAAAATACTCATCGTTAACATCGCTGACTGATTTTCGTAATTGCGTTGCATTATACCAAGGAAATTTTAATGTTGAAATATCTTCTACGCGTATACTTAATCGTTTTGTAAATTCTATCTTGGAACCATCTTCGGCATTTAATACAACTTGAATAATCTGTGTGTTAATTAGTTCGGTATCATGTGCGATTTGATTTAGTATTTCCATGTATTTGATAATTAACGTTTTCAACGATAAATTGATAATATGTTTTTGAAAGATCTGCCTTAATTTATTTAGATATTCTTTATATCTATTATTTACGGAATTGAAACATCCCATGACAGCAGCTAGATCCATTTCGAGCCAACCGTCTTACGAATCCCTCTCAAAAAACCAACTCCCGTTATCGTAACTAATAGGATTTGTTAAATATTTCATATAATAGGGATGGATGCTTGCAAGTGAGATATCATGATATGATTTATTGTCCGACATAATCAGACTTCGATGGTTCGGGTATATTCTGATAAGATGGTGCCTGAGGTGAAATTTCATGCCATCGTAGCACGGTTCTTATTGAACTCTGATATATATCTAAAGCATACCCGAGTGAGTTTATCTCAATTGCGGATGATAGTGTTGGTTCATGAAATGTTATAGCGATTTTTGATTCTCTTCCCGTAATGGATTGTATTATACGCTGTAATTCATTATTGATCTGTTCAGTTTGGTAGGACCCAGATGGTAAGGAAACTATATTCCAGTCTGGAGTTCCGTCTTGTTTATTTTTACTCGCAAACACCAACGGAATTATTCGGTTGCTGACCACAAAATGATTTTGATCTAATATTTGGTCAAATGTGGTATACTCGTAATTTTGCCAGCGCTATCTCCTTAACAGGAATCGCAGTGGGGAAATTGACACTATATTCAGGGTTTGTTGAGGTTATTGAAATTATGGTTGTCTTTTCCGGCGTTGTGTTTGTGGATATCTGCTGCAATAATTCCGTTGTTGATGTCGACATTGACATTATTATTATTGTGCCGTTTTTCTAATTTTGATGATGCGCTGTCGTAGATATTCATCATCGTGGATAATTCGTTCTCTGATATTGTTGTGTCATCGAGACTGGATGATATCAGCGACGATAATTGGGAACACGCTCCTGATGCAATATGTAACTTAATAATATACTTTTGTAGTTTATTATGACTGCAATAGGATATTTATTTTGTGAAGATGCTAAGAATCCCTGTAATTGTTGTCGCCGATGACACTCAAATTGTGACAACTACAGGTGCCAGTGCTGTTATCGCTGATAACAATATACCAGTTCCAGCAACTACACTTGAAACCGAATACACAATAACATCGACGCTGGTAATTCGCCTGCGGTATTTTTTATCTTTGCGGTATATTCGTCAATAAGAGTTTTTAGTTTAGTTTGAAACTCACGGAGTTGATGATATTGATACTGTTGGACATTCATTATACTATTTATTTAAATCAAATACAAATTCTACGTAGTATGTTATTGATGCCCGAGCTAAATTACCACTGACTGTGGTTATTGTAAATGTTTTACTAGATCCCTCATCTATTATTGCACTTGCAGTATTAATTCCCATAGATGTACCAGATGACACATTAAACTGTACTCCTGAAAGCAGGGTCAATCTATAGATACCTCTGACTTCAGCGGTAATATAATATTAATTTAAGGTGTCCAGTCAAAAGATCCTTGATATGTCGAGTACACGGTATTATTATTTTGTTTATGTGGTATTTTAATTTTATCAAGCCGGGTCGTGATAGCAGGAAAATCACTAACAATATCGTCATGTGTTTGTTTAATTGTATCAATAATTGTTTTAATATCAGAAAGTTTCATTGGGACAGTAATCGGCGTACCAAAGAAATTATCTACGGTTTCATCAATTTTTCTAAAATTCTTACGAAGATTTCCAAACATGCCTACATGAACATTATACTCAGCTCGCAGCGTTGTAAGTTTATCATCTGTGGTTTTATGCTCAGCTTGCAGTGTCGTTAGTTTATCGTCTGTGTTTTTATACTCAGCTTGCAACGTCGATAGTTTATCATCTGTGGGTTTATGCTCAGCTTGCAACGTTGATAGTTTATTGTCTACCACATCTACATATTTCTTTTTCACAGCATCAGTATCCAATATTGGATTGCCAAGTGTGGTTATTTTATTCGAGTTCATGTGGAGAACTCCTGTCATTGTGTCACCGGATGTTTTTACTCGACTGTTAATACTATCTATCACACTTGGTAAAAGAACTCCTGGTTTAATCTTACCAGTTGAATCAAACACCGCTAGGGAATTTTAGGTCACTCCATTAATTCTAACAAGAATATCATTCAAGGAAACATTACTCTTTTTCAATGTACCTTGTTTGTCTTGAAATACTTCTATTTCATTTGGATCCACACTTGCGAGGTTTAATATCTCGGATATTTCATCTTCGTTTATTGTTTTTATATCCTTGGTTGCAGATATTTCCGCGGTGGGTTTTTACAGACTTGAGAGAGATCGTGCCCAAATATCAATCATTATATTTTAAGATATCTCTAGAAAGCGATTACTCGTATATTCGTGTACGGTTTTATGGGGTGGTTTAGTTGATGATGATATAGCGCTAAGTTCATTTAATACTTCTAGACCGCATATTGGTGGGTCGGTCATTTTCTGTGTTGGTAGCGTGGAGTACCAGATCAGAATTTTTAATTGATGTATATAACGCATTAATTCTTTAGGTGTCGCTAAACCATATAAATCAAAATAAACAATTGCACGCGGATCAATCGTATATGCTACCCAGTGAAATCCAGGTCCAGTGCTGTTATCGAGATTAATGATACCAGTTTCGGCGTTGTATGGTTGTTGTGGTAATTGATCTCGCATAAAAACACCTCTAAATTTTTTTATCGCTAAATTTTTAGCAGCAATGAGTAAATAAAAATTTGACATTGGAACCTTCGGTGTTGGAGTTAGTAAACCGTCTCTAGTCTCAGGTCGTTTCCGCTCTACCATGAATGCGGAGTTCCTTGTAGTCTTTCCTTTTTTTTGTATCCTTTTCCAATCGCTTTCTTTAGTGCCATCCCTGCCGCGGTACCAACAGCTGCGAGAGCGGCAGCTTTCGCAAGCGCGGGGGCCGCGGCTGCAATTAGCGCTGGTAACGCAGCGAGAAGTGGAAATATACCACCTGATTTTATCATGTATTTGATCACGGACGCAGAGAGAGAGTGACTTGAACACCTTTCCTTTCTTTGATAGCATCATTGAAATGCCTAATATGACGAGCTCTAAGTGATATTTTATTTTGACCACCAGACATCTGATTGTGCTTTAACGATATCGTAGTTCCACATTTTGTAGCTGAATCCGATTGGAATTTTTTAATTTGACCAGGAGTCAGAGTAACATTAACATGACTATATATCATTTTATTTAATACAAGATTGATCTAATTGTCTACATGTTTTTCAAAAACATTTACATGTTTTTGAAAATATTACATATTTTCCACTGGCACATCAACTACCCTCATTCGCCCACCAACACCTTCGAGTAGCATTAATTTGTCACTGAGAATGACAGCAACTGCTCTGTAACCACCAGCAGGAGGATCGGTTACACGAGCTCGGAAATGTATGTCAACGACGGACTGTCTGATTAAATCAAGATGTTCCAAGGAAAAGTAATAAATCAGATATCGATTTCTAAAATCTAATTGTGATATTTGTAGGCCAGTATCTACATTAAGATAACGTCCCATAAATGATAGCAAACGATGATACGCGCGTGCTGTTTGGTTTCGTCCGTAATCAAGTAAAATATCCTCAGATGGTTCTTGTTGGCCGTTTATCCTCAACGAGGCTTCAGTAACACACAGTTAATCATTTTCAACATTGATACATGTGTTGCGAACCCTAGGTTGCAATTAGAATTATTATCTTTTATAACATCAAAGACAGCACCTGGTCTAGCTTCATGCTCAACAGAATCAGCTGGTTTTGGATCAGATGCAGTAGCTACTTGTTTTCGTACTATAACATACTGAATGTGTTCACCGTGATCAGTAATATCCTTAGCGAACATCCTGATGGACCTGCTGATCTTGTATAATCATCAGAATATCCTGCTAACCACACTATTGTTGTGGCAACATCAACATCATGCTCTATAGATTCAATCTTTCTTCCATCAATCATATATCTAGCGCTACTAAATTATTCCATGATACCATTATTGCCAAAGTAAACTCGGACATTTGCGTCATCTGCATATGTCGTATCAGCTATAACATTTGTTACAAGTTCTCCTTCTACTTCGATAAATGCTTCAGCGGATAGAATGTGTTTGCTTGTATCTATGAACCTGAAGCTCGATGATTCTTGATCGATTATTTGGTTGTATTGCGTTATACGAATAAAATTGATAATCGCGGACAGAATCATCTTTGCGCACTGGGGCATCTAAATCAAATGCCGTATCAGGTGACGATTTGAACATTTTATTATATATTTCTTGATGTAAATCGCAATCTTGATGAATTTGTCATTCCACTTCCCGCTATCGTATTTGCAGTAATATATCCCTGAGTGTCAAATCCCTCATTTATCCGCGTCGCTATATTTTGATCCACTGCGTTGTTTATTATTTTGCCAATACTCGCAGGCATAATTGCCGTAGATGGTAGATTTCTGGTGGTGGTTTTTCTTTGGCTGCGGAAATGCTTTACCGGCAACATCACCAACAACCCTAATACCCTTATAACGAGTAACATCAATAGCTTTCATTGATAATTGTTTTGCGATTGGTGCTATTTTTGGAGCTATCCTTGCAAATAACCCTTGAATAACATTACCGAGAACATCTCCTTTAAACGACCTATAAATAGCCAATCGTGAATTTACTACGTACACCATGTTTGGTTTATTGTGGTTGTAGTGTATGATCATCTTATTTAAATGCTATTTATCTAATCAGTGATTAAGCACTATGGTAATCATCAACTAGTTCATCAATAAATTCTCGATATACACCAATATCCATGACACCACCTTCAAATAGTCGTCTGCAGATATCAGCGGCTTCATTAATTATTTCCGGTGAGTTATTTCTAGCTCATTTCCCCCAATGAGAATTTCTAATCGTGATGTGTCTCCGAGAATATTATTAGGACAACGAACAAGACCACTGCCCAAAGCGGAGCTTGCGGTTACACTCTGAGAAATCCACTACCAGTTGCACCTTGTGCATCATCATCTTCTTGTCGATCAGATGGGATATAATACTCTTGTTGTTTCTTTTTGTCTCTGTGTTTGTCTCTGTGTTGGTGTTTGAAGTTCTTCTCTTGTGTTTCTTCGTTTTATCTTTGTCGTTATTCTTCTTGTCGTACATCATAATCAGTAATCCCATCTCGATAATTTATATACCTCAATTCTTTTGTATTTATACGACCAATTCCCTTGTTCCATTTATATACCAATCAATCCATTCATCGCGCTTTATCCTATTTCTCTTATATTCTTCTTTTAAAAATTCACTTTTTGAATGATAGCTTTTGGCAGAAAGAACACCAAAAGTGTGATAATCCTTTGGTTTTAATATTTGAAATTGTTTTATTAGTGTTTTAGCCTCATTGGTAAATTTATCCATGAAAGACAAAACACCCTTTTGTTTTTTACCAACAGAACTTTCCTGTTCTTCATCATGTGATATAAGTCCAGCTATTTGTTTTAACAATGGGAGAATACCCTTTTTTCTATCTGCATCTTCAACAATATCTCCCAATATAGCTTTCACAGTAGTCAATGCAGCTTGCTCAGTAGCTGAAGTTACCGGTTTAAATAATTGTGCAGTATCAATTGCCAAAGCAGTTTGAAATTCCTGACGCGCTTGTAATTTTTCTCTGACGGAATCCCTTACGGGTTTAAATCTCTTTATTGCGCCTAATCGCTCGCGAGCCAGTCTAGTTGCTAATGATTCCCCTACCATTATAAATATATTAGATATGATTTAATTGTAAACAGTTAAAGCCACCCCGACAATTTCACTTCCGTGTCAAATATTTATATTTCAAAACCGTAGTGTTATATTTTTCATGGCAGTGTATTGTTATGTTTAATGAGATCCTTTATCATTGTCATTCTCGCATTTATTGTACGTTTAATTTCATATTGTTTGCCGAGTTCAGCTCTAATCCTTTTGACTGTGGTAAATAACGGAATCAATTTATTTACATCACTGTTATAGGCTAATGATTCATGAATGGCCTGCTGTATCCTTTTGATTAGTGCATATTAAGAAGGCAGGACATATTTATTATTTTGAGCGTTGTCATCGTAATCTTGAAAATCAGAGAGAATTTGATTACAATCTAATTTATCTAATAATTGTGTTTTTTGATTTTCTAAATCCGAAATTTCATTTATTATGTCATTTATGGCTTCGAAATTCATAATATGATATATATATATATATATATATATATATATATATATATATATATATATATATATATATATATATATATATATATATAAGATACATGAAAGGGGGTCAATTTTGACCCGTTTTCTTTCTCTTAATTAAGGTGTATAGAGACGGCATATACAATGGATTATATAGGTCGATACAACCTTTAAATTTTAAGTTCTAGTGTTCCAGGAACTTCAAGGTATATATAATCTTAATTAAGGTATATATGAAAGACCCCATGTGAACTCCTAAATGCTTTCACACGTTAGAAGTCCAGCCGTTACATATATATATATATATATATATATATATATATATATATATATATATATATATATATATATAAGACAACACAACCCCATGTGGGCCCTTTAAATGCCTTCGCATCTGAGCAGTTCCAGGGGCAACACGAAGCTCAGTCCCCATGTGAGGATCTAATCCGTCAAATAACGGTCTAGAACCCCTGAGGGTGTGCTTAGTGTATGACGTCACAACAGAAGTATATATGATATATTTTATATATAGACGGCACAACAAGGGATTATATAGAACGATACAACCTTTAATTTCTAGGTTCGAGCGTTCTAGCAGGTTCAATGTATATTAGGGTATACTTGATAGACGACACAACATGATGATATATCAGAACAACTAGCTTGTCAAACACAGTCTAGCGAATTTCAATAAGGCGTGGCTTGTATTTCTATACATATATACAAAGGACTATGACTATATGCATATATACATGATCTACTTACAAGTATTTACAAAGGACAATACAATACAAATGAGTATATAGGACAATACAATACAATACAACATATACACAGGGCTATAATTGACATTCAACTAAACCACTCTCCGTTACAAAATCCGCCGGAGTGAATGCAAAAACACATTTACCACCGCGTGAGGGTGTGACGTAGAGTGGTTTTCAGTTGAACTTCGATTCAGGCTTTGGAGCCCCAATAAGAGAACCGGAACTTATAATATATAAGCTGACTAATAATCAATAACAGTGGTGTGTGACTTTTACTCTCGTGTAACTTAATTGTGATTATTGACAGCATCTAAACAAATCAAGATACCTGAAAACGGTATGAAAGAAAAGAATACCATATTTCTAAATACTAATTTATTTGATTCGTTTTATGACAGAACGAATACGCGATTATTCTTATGAGATGATAGAGGGTATTTCCGTAACAACAACAAAAGAGTTATCTCTGTTCAGGACTATACAGACACATGCCTACACGAGTTATTTCCCTTGGTGTTAGGGACATAACTAAATGAGTTATATGTTGCGTGTAACGAAAATAGAATTCAGATGTTAGGATATTTTATTGTAAATATTCAAACCGTATTATGTTTCCATTTCGCTTGGAAAGAGCTGATTTATATATCCCCTCTGCTACTTTTCGTACCGAAGACTCGCAAATATCAAAATATTTACCGGCTGCTTTCATTTATTGAAATATTGTTTCTTCGCCGTTATCAGCATTTATAGATCTCGCATTTTTGAGTAATTTCCAGTACAACCTCGTTTGGTATTCTCATTCTGACTGATAGCTTGAAGATTAGCTAAATAATTTTTCCGAGGATTTAAATCAATGTGTTCAATCACAATACCATCTTGGGTCAGTCCGTAGAAACACTCATATGCTAATCTAGACAAATAATATCTTTTCCCCCAGCACAAAACATCAAATACCCCTTTCCATTATCCACTCCTAATGGTTTTTTCAATATACGGTGTCTGACTACACCATCACAAGACGCTTCATAATCGACGATCACTGGATGTAGTTGAAAGTCTTGGCTCATTTATATATATATATATATATATATATATATATATATATATATATATATATATATATATATATATATATATATATATATATATATATATATATTATTTGTCTAATTAACTATTTGGTTTATTATTACTTATTGAGAATCTATCAATGTAGTCTTGAGGAGTTCTTATGATTTTATCTCTGACAGAGTATCTATAGATGTACTAAATAAGGGTCTAATAAGTGTTAGAAACATAATAGATAAAATCCATGAGGGATTTACGAATTTAAGCGCGATGGCGCATCTCACTGTTGGTCATCATTTCGAATCGATGGTAGTGTTCATGCTACCATGAACAACAAAAAAGCAGCAGCGATAATCTCGCATCTTGACCATAGACAGTATTTTTAGAGTGAAATTTATTATCCGTTCAGAAACAGGAAATTTAATTATTCGTGAAAATTTGAAGCCATCTTGAAAAATAAAAGAACTGTCACTGTGAGTCAGGATTCCAAACCAGGAATGCTGACTGGGATTGACAAACCTTATTACGAGAGAGCTTATCCTGTAACTGCAGTTATTTATGGGATCTATCCGATAAATGACAACCCGAGTATTGAGAAATTAAAAACCATGAAACAGTTGTCGTTGAATTGTGTAGACGAACGAATAATAGATCATTTTATAAAGGCGTTGCGTGGAAACAAATTGATGGATCTAAGACGAAAACAAATAAACGAATGGGCGTTAGCAGTCAGAGAGAATGGGGCCACAATTCAAAACGTAGCTGAGCTAGAAAAGATATTAAAATTTCCAATAACCGTAGCGACAATAACATGAGAAGTATTATATGACTCAAAATATAAATCAAGAGGATCTGCAATCAAAATTATTGACCATAATGCTCATGCTTGAACCTCCTCCGTAACAATATTTCCGCGGGATAGAACAATAAAATATCTACCCGTGGGGTTCTCCTAAAAGTGTTGTTTCGTTTGATATGGTTGCGTGTTATCCAGGGAGTTGTTTCGGGATGGGCGAATGCTCTGAGTATTTTAAACGGTTTGGGCATCCTACACACGAGATGACCCGTGTTGCGATTAATAGGCCGCTACCCGATTTTGATCTAACCGGATTCGCTCGTGTGGTGTCGTTTGAATTCGTGTTGTTATGTTTGGTTTGGTAGACATATATTTGAAAAATACTGGATGCCAATAGTGTTATTACGGTATATGATTGATTGTAAAATATTGATATCGCTGATTGTCAGTTAAGCAATTATATCATATCGGAAACAAACTGAAGTTTGGTTACCACAAGCCGATAGTCTAGAGAATATAATTAGCGATAACAAAGAAAAATTTCCTGATCTCGTGAATAATATATCATTAAATGTTCCAAGGAGATCTTTGAAGTTAGAAATAAACACGCAAAAGACCTCGGTAGAAAAATAATTGGTAAATTCACCCAGGGTGGAAAATATGATCACAAGCGACATTATTTACGATTAATTCTAGATGATGCTGAATTCGATTTTATAATCGCAGATGCAACATCTAGAGGTATATATGTCAATCGTAAAGACGCTTTCTTGTCCGATGGAACAAAATTCGGTACAATGGCTATTTACACAGATGGAGATAATCCCCAATACACATATTTAAGGGCTTCTATGCTGGCTTATGCTTCTATCAAATTGCTATCGATGATAAATAGATTTCCTGAATCCACGGTTAGAGTCGTCACTGATTCATTTTTACATGGATCTAAAACATAGCGAAGCAGTGGATAAATTTACAAATTCCGACGAGTTTTGGGGACCATGGATAATCAAAAAAAATATTGCGTGATTATTCTAAATCAGCATATTTTACAATTGAAAACAATTACTTAAAAATAATCAGATATCAGAACTATCGAAAGCCCCTTCATGTTCCGATCCAACATGTAGATATAAAACCAGTTACTTAAACGGGTGTGGTGGGTCAGGGAAGACGACTCGTGTGATCGAATTATTTCGACGGAAATCAAACCCGATTGTGCTAACACCAACACACAGACTTGCAAGAGAGATGAAACAGCTAGGAGTTAATGCTTGCACTTATCACAGTTTCTTTCGATGGAAAGGTGACGCATGGACTCCTCGTCGAATGGGCGAGAAATATATTCCTGAAATTTTTTTTTGGGATGAGATATGCACAGTGTCATTAGAGATATTAAAAGTGTTTCTTGATTGACTATTGTTAAAGAATACAACTGTGATAATGTGTGGCGATCATAGTCAACCACCACCATTTGTCGATTTATCTCCACATGATTGGTTGAAGAATTTTGAAGAAATTAATACTGATCATAGATCTCTTGATAATGAATTAAGTGAATTTAAGAAATTATTCAGATTACAACCGGAAAAAATCCAGTGTGAAATAGCGCGTGAAATAATTTCAGAAACCCCATTAAATGATTTTTGGGAAGCGTGGAGACCAAACGATTTGATAGTGGCAAGTAGAAAGATAATCAGAGACACACTTCAGATAAAGTTATTTGAAACACACGAAGGAAAATTCGCAACACTTCCAGTGTCATTGTGTTATAGGCCTACGGATACACGAAGACAGAATATTGAAATTGATATTCCAGGCCTGACAGAGAAGCAGATTCACGTGTTACACGATATTGTGTCGGTTGATATCAATGTTGTCGAAGATGCATTGCGTGACGATACATTCTTCACAGGGATTGACTATATCGGATACAATTATTTGGATGGTAGATGATCGCATCGAGTGGTCGAATTTAGTTTACCTTGCAGTATCCAGAGTACGAAGAATAATCAACTTCGAAGAGTTGTTTTAGATGCTAATGACATCACAATCAGTGATATTGTCAGCGATGACATAATCAGAAAAACTGGATGGTTATAAACAACAGGATAAAAACAATAACAGAAAATTTGATATTGATGCTGAATTTATAATTACGCTGAAACAACAACAGAACAATCACTGCGCGAGTTTTAATTGTATAATGCGTTGGTGTCGGTCGGATAAAGATCCTCGACAATTTAACGCAGACAGAAACAATAATAATCTTGGTCATAAAAGAGATAATGTGATGTTGACCTGTCTTGAGTGTAACAGATGCAGAGGTGCTAGTTAAGACCACGCGGTGGTAATTGAGTACCCTCGGGTATCACGTGTAATTGTTCACGTGTTAATCCGCGCTGAGGAGCATTTGAATATCATCTATAGATTGCTTGTCTACCCGTGGGTCTTGTTATGTTAGATATTTTATGTGCGGTGATACTCCAAATAGAATCCGTAGCTATTTTTGTACTGCCTTCAAGTTCTCCTGGTTCATATAAATATCTCACAGTGATATTGCCCAGTATTCGTTGTTTTGAAAAATTATTTTGTGGTTTTATACACGTATATACTTCTTCTTGATGGCATTAATAGATTTCATAATAATTGTTCGAGTAATTTCATTATTAAGAGCGGTAATTACACCTGGTAATCTCTTGACCCATTCAAGAGATCGTGTATGCTGGATAAATTCCTTCGCCTATTTATATCCAAATAACCGCTCAGCAAGTGTCCGATTAAATCGTTCAACAATTGCCTGATTGCGATGTAGTGCAGTATGTCCCCGTCTCATGGTGACATTATAATGCTTAATTGTTGATAACACTACACCCTGAAATTTCTTGCCAGAATCAACCTGCAATAGATTTGGCCACTGCAAAGGACCTCGTCGATAAATCCTTTCAAACGTAGAAGCTACTTCAGTTGATGACTTTGTCTTTAATGGTTCAGCTTGTTTGTATCTACTCGCAACATCAACTACACTTAGCGCATACTTGTTTGTTTATTAACAGTATCATGCGGCAGAAATAATACATCAGCCTGATGAACTTCATTAGGGACGCTAACACCAAAATGCGAGTAGTTAATTTGTTTTGGCAGTGGTAGATAAATCTGCCATATCGCCTGTTTGGATAACCAATCTGCCGCGGTGGTATTTTTTTACTTTTGCGGCGTTAGCGAGTTTATCGATTGCTGATTTACATCTTCAGTATCCTCTTGGTGAATAATAGTTAGATTCCATGCTGTTATTAATTACCTGCACCCAGCATTAATTTACTTTTCATCGCCAATTTTATCAACCATGAAGCTAATTTTTCTTTGAAGGATTTATCAGTGTTAGAATTTAACGCATGAATCAATTTCACATCTGCGATATGTCTGTGATGCAGATTGCTGCTTTTATAAGCAGCATCATGCACATGATACGCCTTATCAATATCGTTCATTGGATATTCACCGGGTCGGGGTTGGTCTTGATCATCGAGTCGGATATCGAGTCTGGTTCCAGGTCCACAATAACTATACGCTGGAAGGTGTTTTCCTCCTGGATATTTTGTCCATAGTGTCCCTGGAATTTTGCTAATTTGGCTGCAATATCATCTCCTCGCTTTTTTAAATGCTTAGAAACAAATCTAAATTTTTTTGTACCACATTGTACACACTTTCCAGGAAGTGCTGATCTGTTATTGCTTGTTGTAATTGGTGTCAAGTCGTTTGTGCTAGTACGCTTCTTACATTTCATACAATATAGATCCATAATTTATTTATAATAACATGAATGTAATTGATTTTGAGGTGAAAAAAAACACGAGAACCCGTTATGCATCATGGAGCGCCTCTCTCTAGTCTAGTCTGCTGGAAATAGTTTCGGTCTGAAATAGTTTCAGTTTATTTTCTGATTTTGTCTGAAATATTTTCTTTCTGTTCACCCTTCTTGATGCTGGTGTTCAGGTCACTCTCTCTGTCTCAGCGATGAAAGACATGATAAAATCAAATGGTATATTTTCACTTCTCGCTGTAATTCCAGCGTTTATTGCAACCGCCGCCCTCGCAGTTGCGAAAGCTGCCGCTCTCGGAGCTGTTGGTACCGCGGCAGGAATGGCACTAAAGAAAACTGCCGGACAGGGATACAAAAAAAGGGAAAGGGTCTAAGGCTACCAGGAACTCCGTTTCCATGGAACAGCGGAAACGGCCTGAGGGTACCAGTACGGTTTACTAACTCCGCTATCAAATTTTGATTTACTCGATGCTGATAAAAAATCAGCGATAAAAGACTTTAGAGGTGTTTTTATGCGAGATGAATTACCAAAACAACCAAACAGCACTGAAACCAGTATCATTAATCTCGATAACAGCACCGGACCTGGAACTCACTGGGATGCACGCAATTGATCCGCGTGGGATTGGTTATTTTGATTCATATGGGTTAGCAACACCTAAAGAATTTATGCGTTATATACAATTAAAAATTCCTCTCTGGTACTCCACGCTACCAACACAGAAAATGACCGCTATATCATCATCAACTAAACCACTTCATAAAACCGTACACGAATATAGGAGTAATTGCTTTTTAGAGAGATCTTAAAATATAATGATTGATATTAGAGGAAGATCTTGCTCAGGCCTGAGAAAACCCACCGCGAAAATATCTGCAACAAAGGATGTAAAAAAATAATCGAAGATGAAATATCCGAGATATTAAACCTTGCAAGTGTACATCCAAATGAAATAGTCGTATTTCAAGACAAACAAGGGAAATTGAAAACGAGTAATGTTTCCTTGAATGATATTCTAGTTAGAATTAATGGAGCGACCGAATATTCCCTAGCGGTGTTTGATTCCACTGGTAAGATTAAGCAAGGAGTTCTTTTTCAAACTGTGATAGATAGTATTAACAGTTGAGTAAAAACATACGGTGACACAATGACAAGAGTTCTCGACATGAACTCGAATAAAATAACCATACTTGGCGATCCAACACTGGATACTGATGCTGTGACAAAACAATATGTAGATATGTTAGACAAGAAACTAACAACACTGCAAGCTGAGCATAAAACCACAGATGATAAATTTACAACGGTGCGAGCTGAGTATGATGTTCATGTAGGTGCATTTGCAAACCTCTGTAGAAATTTTGGAAAATCGGATGAAATCATGTGTAATTTCTTTGGTACTTCGATGAATATCCCAATGAAATTTTCTGATATTAAAAGAAATATCGATACGATTAAAAAAAACACATGACGATATCGTTAGTGATTTTCCTGCTATCGTGTCCCGGCTTGATAAAATTAAAATACCACATGCACAAAATATCAATACAGTGTACTCGACACATCATGGATCTTTCGACCGGACACCTCAAAATATTATTAATATGACCGCTGAAGTCAGAGGTATCTATAGATTGACCCAATTTTCAGTAGTACAGTTTAATGTGTCATCGGGTACATCTATAGGATTTAATACTGCAAGTGCAATAACAGACAAGGGTAAGTCTACCACGCAGTCAGTGGTAATTTTGGCTCAGGCATCAATGACATACTACGTATAATTTGTAATTGATTTAAGTAAATAGTAAAAATGAATGTCGAACAGTATCGATATCATCAAGTCCGTGAGTTTCAAACTAAACTAAAAACTCTTATTGACGAGTATACCGCGAAGATAAAAAAAAAATACCGCAGGCGAATTACCAGAGTTGACATTATTGTTTATTCGGTTTCAAGTGTAACTGCTGGAACTGGTATATTGTTATCAGCTATATCAGCACTGGCACTTGTAGTTGTCACAATTTGTGTGTCATCGGCGACAACAATTACAGGAATGCTTAGCATCATCACACACAAAATATCCACATGCAGTCAGAATAAAATACACGAGTATATAATTAAGTAACATATTGCATCAGCCGCGAATTCCCAATTGTCGTCGCTAATATAATCTAATCTTGATGACACAACAGTATCAGATAACGAATTCTCCACGATGATGAACATCTACAGCGCAACAGCGAAACAGCACAATAATAATAATGTCAATGTCGACATCAACAACGGAATTACTTCAGCTGATAGCGACAAACACAACGCCGGAAAAGACAACCATGATCTCTAAACTTAACCAACCCTGAATTCAGTGTGAATTTCCCCACTGCGATTCCGGTTAAAGAGATAGCGCTAGCAAAAATACGAGTATATCACAGTTGGCCAAATATTAGATCAAAATCATTTGGTTGTCAGCAACCGAATAATTCCTTGGTGTTTGCGAGTAAAAATAAACAAGACTGAACTCCAGACTGGAACGTTGTTTCCTTACCCTCTGTGTCTTACCAAATCGAACAGATCAATAATGAATTACAGCGTAGAATAAACTCCATTACGGGAAAAGAATCAAAAATCGCTATAACAGTTCTTGAACCAACACTATCATCAGCGATTGAGATAAATTCACCCGGATATGCTGTAGATATATATCAGAGTTCTATAAGAACCGTGCTATGATAGCCTGAAATCCCACCTCGGATATCTTTACAAATACCTGAACCCAAAAAATCGGATTATGTCACAGACAATAAATCATATCATGATATCCCCCACATATAATATATAATCGGGAATTTTTGACAAATCGAATTATTTACAGTAATGGGGATTGGTCTTTTGATAGAAGATGGGAAGGTGGTGGGATCTAAATGGATCTAGCTGATGTCTCAATATATTTTAATGCCGTAAATAATAGATATAAATAATATTTAGATACTTTAAGGCAGAGCTATCAAGAACATATTTTCCCGGACGATGGCTGTACCCAAGAAAGGTGGAGAAGTGTTAACCCCTGGAGATTGGGTACGCATTGGCCAAACCAAAAGCACTTTCGACAAAGGTTACTTACCGAACTGGACCACCGAATTGTTTCGTGTTACTGGACGAGTGCGTGATCGTCATCTTACCGTTTATAAACTGGAAGACATGAACGGAGAAATATTAAAAGGAACGTTTTACTTGCCTGAGTAACAACGTGTCACGAAAAAAGAAGACGACTTGTACGACATTGAAATCATTCTCAAACGAAGAACCCGTAAAGTAGGTAAAAGGCGTGTCAAAGAAGTCAAAGTACGTTGGAAAGGATATCCTCCCAGTTTTGATTCTTGGATTGACGCTTCGCAAGTCATCGACTATAAAAAGAAGTGACCATCATGCCCTTCAATACACCTTCAGCGACCTCAGTGACTACTCCTTCACCCATTTCTTCTCTGTAAGATTTACAAAAGCAACCCTTGTGAGTGTGGTGTGGATAACGTGTCCCTAAAACGCAAATCGTCTTTTTCTGTCAAATATTTCTGGTATATTGTGTCATCGGTGCAGCCATTGCGAATTTGAGTTTGCAACAAGGAGACAAACAATTGTGACCATTTTACTCAGCAGTTGCATCGGTTATCTTCTTCCCAATCCTTCCCTGAAATACTCTTACAACGGGAACAACAGTAACAATATTGGGAGTCTTGCGTCCAACGTTAGTCATTCTCCTAACAGTCACCCTTACAATCACAATCCTTTAACCTTGAGTGACTCCTCGGACAGAAGAACATTGGAATTATGAACAACACTATTAACCAATATTACTTAACGTTACCCAGTGACAGTTCCATGGAGGTGTTTCCTAACAACACGTTGTGCTGTTACACGGCTAAATTACCCCAAACCATTCATTTGAATCAATATGCTCATTGGGACGTGGTTTTAGTGGAAATGATACACCTGACACAAATAAAAAAGCATCGTCGAAAATCAAAACACTTTTACAGTAGAAGTGTATGACAAGTAATTGCAGCAAGCCTTAGACGAACCAGCCATTGACACAAAGAAATATGAGCCTACGACTAAACAACTGTCCACTCATGTGTTCACCATTGCTGCAGGTTATTATTTTAGTGGTCAACATTTAGTGACTACACTTGCTACCAGGTTCAATACTTTGTTTGGTAAAGCATGGACAAAGCCAAAAAAAGTGTTACCTTTAAGTACCATTAAGTGGCTTATCGCCTAATGATCAAATTTTCAGAGGATAAAATAATGGCCATTACATTTTGTCATGAATTGTATGATATTTTAGGTGAAGACCTCAAGATGGTCAGGATTAAAAATCAAATACCATCCATAACCACTAACTCGGATTTTGCGAAATATTTTCGATTCCCTGTAGAAATGAACCAAGGACTCAACTCAACTCTGTACCGTTACTGCGTGTCATTCCTTTCAAACTGGATTCAGCCGCCGCCGCTGACGACGAAGGTGGAAATACCTATCACGTTCACCGCGAATTTGCACATTCTCATTATTTGCCCGTCAGTAAGTCGTATTTAGACAGTGTCAACATTACTATAAAAGGAGAACTGGGACAAAATATTCCGTTTGCCAAAGGGAAAGTCACAGTGAAACTCCATTTTCAAAAACGATTCTCGAACAACTGAAAAGGTGATGTATTCTGTGTACCAAGGAGTCACTCGAAAACAAGGACATGGTTTAGGAGATATGTTTAAATCAGCTTTTCGATCCGTGTCCCGGTTTTGAAACCTATGGTGACACGAGGATTCCACGCCTTAAAAGATGCCGCATTGACTCACGGCAAAGATTTTCTTCACAATGTTCTCATTGACCAACAAAACCCGAAAGAAGCTTTTTTGAGATCAGGCAAAAATGTTTTGCTTCAAACGGATAATGAGATTTTGGGTCTACGAGAAAGTCATATAAATGCCCTGAACGGTACAAAGTCTAGCATTCCTGCTTCCCTGAGGACAAAAATCTCCGTACCTCTAAAGCTAGAAAGACGAAAAAAAGAACTTAGACATTTTTGATTATTAAAGGTAAAACACAGAGACTGACAGAAAGAAATGATGCACCAAGAATCTTGTGCCTGTTCCAAGTCGGAACTGGATCTCTTTGCCATGCCACCCACTATGATGACCATCCAATGGGTTGAATTTCATCCCGTCTCCTCTTTGACGGATTCAGCTCCCATCGAGTTTGAAATCAAAGGGCAACATCGATCTAAACAACAGTTACTTGTATTTGAAAGAGAAAGTGATTAAAACGGACAACTCCGTTCTAATAGCCGATGCCCGAGTAGCTCCCATCAACAATTTCATGTTCAGCGATGTGAATAACAAACTGGTGAGCAGTAGCATGGATACTTACCCTTACCAAGAGTACCAAGAAAATTTCTTGACGTACAGAAAAGAAGCCAAGAACACTCATTTAGATGCTTGCGTGGTATGGAAACCTGACGGAGCAGGTGATAATAAGTTTAACGACACAGCCGCCACCGTAGATGACGATCCTCACAATGTGGGTTTTAACGAGCGTCGAGAGAAAATTCTGCAAGGACGTAGTTTAGAACTGTTCGATCGTTTGCATTTGGACATGTGGTTTCAAGAGAAGTATTTGCTGAACGGAGTAGATATTCGCTTGAGACTGAATCGTAGCAGTACTGCTTTCCATTTGATGGCTCATGTCAACGAATACAAAACCATTATCCAAGAAACCAGGTTATACGTGCGTCGTGTGGAAGTGTTACTTAAATTGGGAAATGATATCAGTCACACTTTGAGCAGAACGACAGCCAAGCATTCGATACGACGCGTGGAAATAAAAACGTTCACTATTGAAACTGGACTCCGATCTAAGATCGAAGATCATCTGTTCCAAGGACAGTTACCCAAACGTTTATTCATTGGTATCGTCAGCAATGCAGCCCTCAACGGTTCCCACGATCAAAGTCCTGTCCAGTTTAAGCACTTCGAAATCGAAGTCAGTCGCGATGGCAAAACTTTGTGTACCCGACCCTTCGAATCCGACTTTGCCCAGAAGAATTACTTCAGGTTGTACTTGTCGCTGTACGAAACCACAGGACAGTTAGGAACCAACTCCAGTCACGGTATTTCCTACGACGATTATGCAGGAGGTTACACTTTGTGGGCTTTTGATTTCACTCCAGACCAAGGCAGCGACGAGGGACATATCCACCCTATAAAATCTGGGCAACTGCGTGTAGAACTTCAGTTTGCAGGAGCCCCTACCGAAACGGTGAATGTCATTCTGTATGCCGAATTCGATAATACCATAGAAATCAACAGTTTGAGAGAAGTCATTCTAGACTATTAAATACTATGGAAAACTCTTGTCCCTCTTTGAATAGTGGAGAATCGATGGAAATGGAATGGGAGGTTACAGAGAAAGCAGACCCCCAAGACCAAAAAGAAGACGTAGTGATAATGCAGTCCAGATGGCCAGAATAGGAACAACATTTAGTCACCTGTTTTGCCAAACACATGGAGAATACAATGAGGGACATGATTAAAAAAGATTGTTATGAATGTCAAATCGATCATCCCAGTCAAATTCAACACGATAAATGTATGATGATGAGTCAAGAAGAAAATTTGGACGATTATCTGAACGAAGCTTGGAGTCTCATCTCAGAAGACGCCGTGTTACTTCAGTGGAATAAAGACATGTGTGATCATTCCTCTCCTCCATTGTTTGCTCGAGAAATTGATCGCATCGAATCTCTCTTGACCAAGAGTAAGGAGACGAAGCAAACAAACAGTTACTTGATAAACCTTTTCAAGCAAAAAGTCTGTATTGAATTGATGACTTATCATCACCTGTGAAGAAAGGAAAAAAAAAGGCTACAAAAAATGGATACCTGAGAACTTTATTATCTTTTGAATCGTAGTTCGTACACTGCTTCTTGGAATCCTGTCGTGTGTGCTAAAGATGAACTACCTCATCGCAAACCTCAAGAGAATCAAGCTTATGTCATCAACACAGATGACAGTCATCTTCAAGCAACTCACTGGGTAGCTGTCTACTTTCCTCAAGAGGGTTGTGTGGAGTATTTTGATTCATATGGATTACCCCCTTTGGAAGATGATATAATTGACTTTATGAGAAGAAATGCCCAGACGACAGGATTCAATAATGTGAAATTACAAGACACAGATTCGATGGTGTGTGGACAAAATTGTGTCTATAATCTGCATCATCGCAGTCTTGGATATTCTTTAGAACATTTAGTGACTTATTTTGATCGTCATTCGTCTCGAAACGATGACAAAGTAGATCGATGTTTTGTGACCATTATGGCTATCTGTTGTCTTTAGCTAGGAAACGTAATGTACATCAATGGCCCAATGACTTCCAACAAATGGAAATCTCAATTTAATTCACAACGTTGTCAACCATGTCAAAAATAATGTATTGGCGTTTTTGAATTAAAAATGTTTGTTATTTGAAAACAAATGTTTGTTATTTCAAAAAATGTTTGTTATTTGAAAAAATATTGGTGAATTAAAAAATGTTTGTTAGTTGATAAAAATTGTGTTTTGTGAGTTGTTTATTATTTGAATAAAAATGTCTTTTGAAACCAATGCGTCTGTCGTTTGTTTTACATTTTTATTAATATAGATGCTCTTTGACTTCTTTCTATCCCTCACATGAAACTATCCAAACGTTTCGAACCCTAAACCGTTGAGGGGTATTTTCTGTCCGCGCTTGAACCATATAAAGCAGGAGTAGTCTCCAGTCTGGGCATCCATTGTTTGACTCATCCTCCTACGAAGATGTGCTCAAGGCTAGCTAAGCTGAACGAAGCTTACGTCACTCTGCATTGTATCAGACACAATCTGATGCCAAAGCCTGAAGAGATAGAGAATGTTAGAATGCTACAAGTAACGGAGGACCTCACAGAAGAACTCTTCACAAAGGAAATTCAAAAAGACAAAGAAGAATGGACTGAGAAGTATAGACTTCAGAAGCATCAGAGAAAGAGAGAGAGAGAGAGAGAGAGAGAGAGAGAGAGAGAGAGAGAGAGAGAGAGAGAGAGTGAGAGAGAGAGAGCAGAGAGCACAGCAGCAACAACAGCAGCAACAGCAGCAGGAACCAGACAGAAGTTTTGTCGACTGTCGTGTTGACACGAAAGAGTTCTCTTTCTCTTTCCAAAGAAGCAGACCCTATCCTGTTGCCAGGCGAGGACGCAATCTTATACGATAAAAGATTGTCATCACTCCTCTTACGAACAAAAAAAACAGCTTTTTCAGGGCTACCTAATATTCTAAAAAATATTCAATTTGCTAATGGTATGTGAGGAAGTTAGAAAAAAAATAGAAGTGAGTCTATAATCACAGTCTCTTTTTAGTTTTGTTTGAAGTGCGTCTATAAGCACAACGTATTTTTCAAATCACTTGTTAAATTTATAATTTATGTGAGTAAATTATAAAATGAGTGAGTGTTTTCTTTTAAGTCCGCGTGTTTTAGTGATGATAGGGATAATGTGAGTTTTTGGATCGTAGAGGGTGTTTTCCTTCACGTCCGCGCTTGTGCTATATATATATATATATATATATATATATATATATATATATATATATATATATATATATATATATAAAGAAGCACTCGTCAGTCTAGTCAGCTAGGGTTACCAGAGCTACTGCCAGGAAAATAACAAACCAAATAACCAATGTGGATGAAGACATCAAATATATAAAGGTTAAAAAACCTATTAGCATACAGATCATATCCAAAAATTCAACAATAAACGAATTAGATCAACAAGGAGTGAGAACTGACAACATAATAACAGCAATAACAGGAACAGAAAACATAGCAACAATAGCAACACCTGAAATGGAAAAAACAACAACAACAATATCAACAAATGACCAACATGAAAAGAATAAAGCGTGAAGTAAAAATGCAACAACAAACGAAATAGAGAAATAAGGAGAGAGAACTGGCAACACAATAACAACACTAAATTCAGGAACGGAAAAAACAAAAACAACACCTGAAATGGTTAAAACAACTATAAGAATAACAACGGACTACTCACAGGAAAAGAATAAAGCGAGAAACAAAGATGAAACAATCAACGGAAAATATAAACAACGAGTGAGAACTGACAACACAACTATAACAATAACACAGAAAACAGAAAACACAACAACAATAATAACACCTGAAATGGAAAAAATAACAACAATAACAAATGATGACCCACATGAGAAGAATATAACAGGAGACAAAATATATCAAATGAATCAAACTCCAATCAACATAAACCATGACAACAAGGACAACAACAACATAACAGAAAAGAAAAACAGCTACACCTTACACAGTAGTCAAGAACCCGGACCATCTAAACACATCTCGGATAGAGAGATGGAAGAGATAAACTAAGCAATGAGTGAGGCTGATCGGGTTGAACGGTACGGAAAGGAATACAAACAATGGCAAACAATAGCAGCAAAAACAAGGCAAAAGACATATGGAAATGGAAATAAAGAAGATAAAGGGAGACATCCAATGAAAGGCCCACACAAAATCAAAAGTATCAAACACGCTAGAACGAAGATTGACAACAATAGAAAACTAAAAACAATTGTGCAAATTGAACGAAACAGCACCAACGATAATATTGGCAACAACATCCAAAAATGTAGAAACACAGAAAATACCCCTAAGAACAAAAACGACAATTATAATCAACAAACAGGAGATAGCTACAAACAAAAGATGTGTCAGCAACATCAACAACAAAGGAAAATGGGAAATCACCAATGCCAGTACCATGCACCAGAACACACTATCTTCATAGACAGTGCAACTTCGAGACTGCTACGCATTAGTAACAGGAGCCTCCCTAATGCACTCATACCGCAATATGGCGGAGAGTTTAGGATTGTTAGACCGCAAAAGGATTATATCATAATACAATGCAACACATTGAAACAAGTCTGCAAATATATGGAAATCACAACCATAGCAAGGCTCCCAGAACAAATCACAAGGCACAAAGCCACAATCAAAAATTACAATAACAATAACAAAACATGCACAACTCAAGATAAGGATAAATACACCCAAAGACCATATTTAGCAAACCAAGCTAAATACAAAGCAATCCTTAAACTACCTCAAATAATGGTGTGGAAAGCGCAAGAAAATATTGAATATGACCTCAGATTTCACAAAATAACTTGCAAAAGGGTTGTCAAATTACGAAATCATCTATGAATGGAAACGTCAACAATCCTACTAGAATCCCAACAACCCCCACCAACACACGTCAGAATTGGAACACATGGAACTAAAGTAAAACTACAGCAGTACATCAACAAACCCCGATACTGCAATAACTGCTGTAAATGGGGTCACTTTTTTTCCCGCTGCCGTTCACACCCAAGAAAATGTGGAGGCAAACACATAGGAACATGCTTTATCAAAATACCAAAGTGTGCTAACTGTAGGGCTGATCACAAATCATCTGATACCCAATGCCCCATAGCAGTACAAGAAAAAGTTATCATTCGACTAATGGATCAACAAAATATCTGCTATAATCAAGCCAAGAAACAACATATGCAAAAGGAAATCATACCTAAAGCAAAAAAGGCAGAAGTGCAACCCAAACCAAAAACAACTAAATAAAATAATGACAAAGATACAACAATGCAAGCTTCAAATCAGGAACAAACATTAACACCTATGAGAACGAGAAACCTAGATACAACCGCAAACACCGGAATATTTTTCAATAGAACAACCATTGACACCTATTTAAACAAACTACAAAAATCAATCAGCAACCAAATGAGGAACGACCGAATTACTAAAGATGAATTTATTAGCATATATATGCAGCAAATACAGGACTACCTAGCATCAACCCATCACGAATAAATCAACAACAAAAAAAATTATTAACAACAGCATAAACAATGGATACTGGGAATAAAAATAATGCTTCGGCTAAGAAAACAAAAAACAAGACCCCAGACAAGTTACTTATATGGGAAGGGAATTGCAGAGGGCTAAATAAAAACCATGGAGAACTAATCGCAGCAATCCACGGAACCATCACCAAGCCCAAGATGATCTTTCTTCAAGAAACTCTACTTAAGGAAACTAGTACAAACATTCCTAAAATAACAGGCTATGAAACTACATTCTTAAAACACAGAAGTACCAGCCAAAAAAGAGGAGGCCTAGCCATATATGTACATGACACCATCACAGACGCAGTAGAGGAAGTTATTAATGTGAACTCAACAGAATCACCAGTTCAATTTTAAAACATTGTCTTCACAGTAGCAACCAAAACAATACATCTGTACAACATATATGATCCAGGACAAAATAGCCAAAACAACAACCAACTTTTTCAACAAATATTCAAGAAAAGGGGCACAAACACTATTATCTGCGGCGACTTTAATGCACATCGCACAGAATGGGGGTAGTGACCGCACAGATACGAGAGGGAAAAACATCTTAAAATACATAACAGAAGAACAACTAGACCTTTTGAACAACGGAACAATCACACGTATAGACCCCAGCCAAGGCAAACTTTCTACCATTGACCTCACCATTGCGACGCCTAGCCTGGCTGTAATTACCCAATGAGAAGTGATGCAACATTCTACATTAGGCAGCGACCACTTCCCCCTATGTACTACCATATACGTCTCGTGCCCAACGGGGCAACAAAAAACACAACAAAGATGGAAACTCAAAAATGCAAGCTGGAACATCTTGAAAGACCAACTTAAATTAGTAAACCATGCGAAAATCCAAGATGAGGATACAAATAAATATCATGACAATATCATACAAATTATAAACGAAGCAGCAAATAAGATAATACCCAAAACAACAGGTTTCCATTATAAACAGACTGCAATCCCCTGGTGGACAGAAAATTTCAGAATTGCCATTCAGAAGAAAAAAACAGCTTTAAATCGCTTTAAAAACACAAACCCACCTCTGACTTTCTTATATACAACAAGCGGAAATCAACACTAGGACGGTAATAAATGAGACAAAAAAGGACTCATGGAGAAGATACTGCACAACGCTCAATCATAAAACAAATACTAAAGAAATCTGGAATAAAATAAAAGCCATGAAAGGCAAAACACCCACAACAACGCCGAAAATCCAGGGAACAAAAAACAACATGGAAGTAACAGAGAAGTTAGCCCAACACTTCGCTAACTCCAGCAGCGATAACAATCACAAACACGAGTTCTTACATCAAAAATCAACATTAGAAAAAGAATTTCCCCACATTTTCAAAGATCGAGACAACAGATATTCGCCACTGAATGACCCTTTTAATCTGAAAGAATGGAGACAAGCCCTCAGCAAAACAAAAGTACATCACCAGGGGAGGATATCCTAGGCTATGAAATATACAAAAAATTACCACCCAATATGCAGAGCATTACCTTAGACTTAATAAATCTGATATGGAGAACATCCCCACACTATGGAAGCGAGGCATAATCATAGCCATCCCAAAACCAGGCAAAGACCCTACTAATGTAACCTCCTACAGATGTATTTCACTAACAAATACAATCTGTAAGGTAATGGAAACAATGGTCAACAATAGATCAAAACACCACCTAGAACAAAATCAACTACTGGCTGAAACCGAAAGTGGATTTAGGAATAAACGATCTACACTTGATCAATTAATCCGTCTGGAAGCCAACATCAAATTAGCATTTAATGCCAAAAGTAAAATAGATAGACACCTAATAGCAATATTTCTAGACCTAGAGACCTAGACCTAGTCAGGACCAATGGCCTCATCTCTCAACTCAACCAATTTGGCATAACAGGAAGACTGCACCGCTGGATAGCAAACTTCCTTACGGAAAGAACCTTTAAAACTAGAGTAAGAGAGGCCTTGTCCCAAACATATACACCGGATAATGGAACCGCCCAAGGAAGTGTGATTAGCCCAACCCTATTCAATCTAATGGTCAACAATCTAACCAACTATCTCAAAAATTGCCCAGTTGATCTGTCACAATTTACCGATGACAGTTGTATCTGGAAAGCAGGAAACCCCAATAGTCAAAAGAACATCACTCAAATTCAGAATGGACTAGACATCATCGGCACATGGGCCAACAACTGGGGTTTCAAAATATCCCAAATAAAAACAGTTGCCATGCTCTTCTCCCCAACTAATAAACAACCTAAATACCCTAAACTATATATACAGAATCAGCCCATCCAATTCCAAAAAGTGACCCACGTCCTGGGAATGCTACTAAATGAAACAATCAATTGGAAACCACACATACAACAAACTATTAAAAAATGTCAAAAAGATCTAAACATACTTAAAAACATCAAAGGTACTACATGGGGAGCTGATCAGCAAACTATGCTAATGATCTACAAATCTTTAATTCGACCTAAGATAGACTATGGCTGCCAGATCTATTCCTCAGCCAACAAGGAAACACTTAGACAACTAGATAGCATCCAATAGAGAACTCTTAGACTCTGCACCGGTGCATTACCGAACACCTCCCTGGAAGAATTACAAATCCTCGCATGTGAACCACCATTACAACTGAGAAGAGAAGAACACATACTTAGATACGCCTGTAGAATTTTAATACATAAGGAGATCAATCCCATCAGAAACATAATAAGTAAATGTCAAACCACCTTTAGCTCAAGACTGGTACCACATCCTCCAGCAGCTAACAAAATACACACACTCTGAAAAGAACTCAATCAAATAGAACTCCAAGCAGAACAACTGCTTATCATGGACCCCACACCTTGGAGAAATAACCAACCTAACATCAACCTGACAGCACTCCAACTGGTACATAAGCGTGACAACCCCAATATCACATTAACACAAGTACAAAGCCTCGTCAACAACAACTATGATGGATATGTACAAATCTATACTGACGGCTCAAAATCTAAAGAACTACATAGAACGGCTGCAGCGGTAGTGATCCCAGAACATCAGATCACATTTACGACAAGACTACCGGATGACTGTTCCATATATACCGCGGAATTCTTGGCCATCAACCGAGCCCTAAAATGGATAGTAAAACAAAATCGAAAACAGTACGTCATCATAACAGACTCACTTAGTGTACTTGAAAGTATTGAGACAGGTAATTCCAAAAGTAGACAAAACCTGCTAGAGGACACTATGCTGACCATCAGGGAAGCGGATAAATCACACCAAACCATACAATTCTTGTGGGTAAATCTCACATCAATTTGCCTGGAAATGAAAAAGCAGACCAAGCAGCAAAAACACAGTGTGATGAAAGACCAAATTGAACCAGTACAGTACAACACTCAGGAACTATATAGTCAAGTCAGGGACAGAATGAATAATAAATGGCAACAACAATGGGAAAACTCCACAAAGGGTGGACATCTATACCAACTACAAAAAGAGGTCATTAAAATCCAACGTTTACCAAAAAGCATGGCAGCCATTGATATTAAAATCATCAACAGAATCAGAACAGGTAAAACACTACTAAATGGCAGCTTTATGAAATATATAAGTACAGGACCCACGCCGGATAAATGTCCACACTGTTCAGAAACTGAAACATTGGAACATGTATTCAACATATGTCACAAATACCATCGACAACGTACTGTCCTCCAACTACAACAAAGAAAACTTGACTCAGTTACGTCATTCCCCCAAATTCTAGATAAAAGGCATAACAAAAACGTAAATACTACCTATTTAAATATACTTAATTACCTAAAATCAATAGACATAAAACACAAAATATAAATATCAAAACCATCAAATTAATAAATAAACATAAACATAGCCATAGAGTTAATATTTATCAATCAAGGGGCCAGAGCAGATAATAACACCGATTGCTCAAAAGCAGACCCACGTAACAATTCCTTAAATAAACAGACAAAAAAAAAATATTATAACTACCAAATAAATAAATAATTAACAAGGCCATATTGGTTAACGGGGCCAGAGTGGATAGTAATACTACTAGCTTAAAAAAGCAGAACCACTTAACAAAACCCTAACATAAATATATAAAATAAAAGAGAAAAGGGGAAAGGAAGGGAAAGGGGGGGATAATATAAACATTGTAATGTGAGGAAAAAAGGAAGAAAGGAAGAAAAGGGAGAAAGGGAAGAAGAAGGGGGAAAAGAGAACATTACACTAAGTAGTGGCACAATGTAGGTACAGTAAAACCAGTCAACCGACAAGTGGCAAGATAAATACAAATGTGATGAGAACACCGGGATCAAATAGTGATATCTCAAGGAAACATAACACCAACCAACCGACAAGAAAAAGTAAAAAGAAAGGGAAAAGAAGGAGGGAAGAAGGAAAAATAAAGAAAGAGTGAAGAAGGGAGTAGGAAGAAAGTGGGAAAGAGAAAAGGGAAAAGAAGAAAAAAAGAAGGAAGAAATGAAATAACACCAAACACACCCCACTCGAACTCCATTTTTTTTTTATTTTTTATTTTTTATTTTCCCCAGGGTTCTCATTTGGTACGAGAACCCTTTTCGAACAATCTCTTTCTCGAAATCTAACTTGATCAATTTTGACCACCGCTCAAAATTAACAAGCTAAAATACCTAACAGTGACTACACTCATTTATGTCGCTAAAACAGATTAGCAATTAAATTTGTTAAGGACCTACAACATGTGCACTATGCACTAGAAATATATATTGATAGGAAAGATGAAAAATGTTATACTATATGGATTTGATATAATTGCACAGATGGCTTACACATTATTGGTATTTTTTCTGTCCATTGTAAAACTGGACTAAATTAGAAATAAGGGCGTTTCAAGCGTAAACAATAGCAACATCCAGGAGTGTGGAAAAACAAAAATAGGCTAACCTGATTGTCGACGAAAACATGGATGATCCATTGAACTTTATCTACTTTTACGTAACACGGGTTCTGATTAGATGTTGGAAATCTTGATTTCAAGCACGGCCTATTCTCACACTGATGTAAAGTATAACTAAACTATTTGGCAATACACTAATTACACAGATACTTAATACTTCATTTTAGAAGTAATAAGATATCAAACCGATTGGATTATGTCTTTAACTAGAGTGAAACAATTTGACAAACTAGCTTTCCTAAACCGGGTGCTTTCCTGCTTTGCCGTGACCCGACATGTTACTCTAAGGAGAGACTGCCATTTAACGCGGGTGCCGGGGAGACTGCGACAATACAGCCTAGTGTAGTCAAAGTTACCTTTGGTCCCGACCAATCAAATAGCCCGACCATCGGGCATTAACTGGTCGCGAAAGCACATAGTTGCGCATGCGACCTTCATATTAAAAAAGTCAGTCTGGCTACCTATCGTTGGCACATCGACCTAAAGAAGATGAGCAGACTGAACAAACTGAGGGAGCTTCAAGTGGACCTGGACAATGCTAGACGTCTCCTGGACGAGCTGGCTATGGAGGCCTTAGAAGAACAGGCCAGAATTGAAGAAGAAGAGAAGGACAGAAAAAAGAAAGAAGAGGAGGAGGAGAAAGAAGACCAATCTTGCCTCATAGCATGATGGCTAAAGCCTGTCGGGTGAAACCTGAGGTAAGGACGACTTCACCACCAGAAGCAGCTCGTCACCTACAGGCACAACCCCAGCCGCAAAAACCACAGCCTCAGCCGCAACAACCACAACTTCATCCACGGTTGCGGAATATAGGAAGACATGAAGAGGCTTTCACTATCCCTCAAACGGAAGATTGGGATAGTGAACCCACTCAAGCTTCCTCTGCACTCCCAATCACAAGAGTGAATTGGGAGAACGATTGGAGTAGGAGATGTGTGTGAGGGGCTAGACCTGGGATGTGTCAGCATTAGCCAGGTGCATTTTTCGAGTTTTAAAAAACAGCCCTTCTCATGGCTAACCAAATGTGTAGAAAAGAGACTGTTCAAATTGACAATGGGTATGAGAGAGGAGTAGTGTGATTATAAACACTAATTGTTTTTTTAGATGGTAGATGGTGTGATTTTGGATAGTAAATTATGTGGTTTGGTTTGACTATTTCCCGTGTGTGTGTGTGCGTGTGTGTGTGTGTGTGTGTGTGTGTGTGTGTGTGTGTGTGTGTGTGTGTGTGTGAATGGTATATGGAGTGATTTTGGATAGTAAATTATGTGATTTGTTTTGGCTGCTTCCCCGTGTGTGTGGATGGTAAATGGTGTGATATTGGATAGTAAATTATACGGTTTGTTTTGTCTGCTTCCCCGTGTGTGTGGATGGTAAATGGTGTGATATTGGATAGTAAATTATATGGTTTGTTTTGTCTGGTTCCCCGTGTGTGTGGATGGTAAATGGTGTGATATTGGATAGTAAATTATATGGTTTGTTTTGTCTGCTTCCCCGTGTGTGTAGTTGGTAAATGGTGTGATATTGGATAGTAAATTATATGGTTTGTTTTCTCTGTTTCCCCGTGTGTGTGGATGGTAAATGGTGTGATATTGGATAGTAAATTATGTGGTTTGTTTTGTCTGCTTCCCCGTGTGTGTAGTTGGTAAATGGTGTGATATTGGATAGTAAATTATATGGTTTGTTTTGTCTACTTCACCGTGTTTGTGTATGTGTGTGTGTGTGTGTGTGTGTGTGTGTATTTCAATGGTGGATGGTGTGATATTGGATAGTAAATTATATGGTTTGTTTTGTCTGCTTCCCCGTGTTTGTGGATGGTAAATGGTGTGATATTGGATAGTAAATTATATGGTTTGTTTTGTCTGCTTCCCCGTGTGTGTGGATGGTAAATGGTGTGATATTGGATAGTAAATTATATGGTTTGTTTTCTCTGATTCCCCGTGTGTTTGGATGTTAAATGGTGTGATATTGGATAGTAAATTATGTGGTTTGTTTTGTCAGCTTCCCCGTGTGTGTGGTTGGTAAATGGTGTGATATTGGATAGTAAATTATATGGTTTGTTTTGTCTACATCACAGCGTGTGTATGTGTGCGTGTGTGTGTGTGTGTATTTCCATGGTAGATGGTGTGATATTGGAAAGTAAATTATATGGTTTGTTTTGTCTGCTTCACCGTGTGTGTCGATGGTAAATGGTGTGATTTTGGATAGTAAATTATATGGTTTGTTTTGTCTGCTTCACCGTGTGTGTGTGTCTGTGTGTGTGTGTGTGTGTGTGGATGGTAAATGGTGTGATATTTCATAGTAAATTATATGGTTTGTTTTGTCTGCTTCACCGTGTGTGTGTGTATGTGTGTGTGTATGTGTGTGTGTGTGTGGATGGTAGATGGTGTGATATTGGATAGTAAATTATATGGTTTGTTTAGGCTGCTTCCCAATTTAAGACACAGCTATTTCTGGATATTAGACGGGGAATATGTAGTGGAAAAACTACATAATGAATGAAAGTTTACGAACAGCTTGGACTAGGCAAAAAGACTGAAAATAGCTAGGGAGCTCTTAGAAGGAATGCTAGAAGAAGAAGCCGAAAAGTTACGAGGTTGCATTAACCCACCATATGTTAGAGTGGGGACCTTGAAGGAAGTGATAGATATTGTCGAAAACATAAAGTGCTTTTTGGATAATATCTTGACAGAGTGACCCCATGTCCAAAATGGTTTGGACCAGCTCAAGAAAGCTGAAGAACTGATGAGAAAGGAGCTATTAGAAGAAGTGAAGAAGATAAAAGATAACTGGAGTAAGGAGAGAAAGGAAAGAAAGGACAATGAAAAAAAAAAAAAAACAGAGGAATTTGAAAGATTAAATAACAATTAGATAAAGATACAAGAGAAGTTTACAGCTATAGAACTTCCTGACTGGATCCCGAGGACGAAAAGAAGAAAAAGGGAATCATTGGTAAAATCAAAAGGTGGTGGAACAACAGTAGAAAAAAAGAAGTATCCAGAGGCCCTTTTCAGGAACACTCATATGCCTCGAAAAGATAT
The DNA here is from genome assembly GCA_029339505.1 of Unio delphinus. Lineage (NCBI taxonomy): Eukaryota > Metazoa > Mollusca > Bivalvia > Unionida > Unionidae > Unio > Unio delphinus. The sequence continues at coordinate 20,494,648 of JAQISU010000242.1, read as the reverse complement.
TAGCTTTCTTTGCCTCCATTTTCCCCTTGTCGCTAGACAGACCCATATAAAAATGCAAATAATATTTCCCATGTTCAATTTCCCTTGTCGCTATACAGACCCACCATGTTCAATTTCCCTTGGGGCCCAATGGTCCCAAATAATATTCCCATGTTCAATTTCCCTTGGGTCTAGAAGGTCCCACGACTTTTGGACCTAGAAGGTCCCACGACTTTTGGGCCTAGAAGGTCCCAAGCTGTTTTTGACTGGATTTCCCATTCTTCCTAGAAATCTTGGGCCTAGAAGGTCCCAAGCTGATTTTTACTGGATTTCCCATTGGGCCTAGATCGTCCGATATTACTACTGATGGGGTACAGAAGCTGGGTACCAGAGGATGAGAAAAAGAAGATGAATGTCCACCAAAACGTGAGAAAGTGGTGGATGCATTGAAATAGATATAAGAAGAACTCAACGGTCTTAATCATGTCCACTAAATCGCCTCGAGAAGATATACTCATTGCCACAACCTATTTTTGACTTCATATTATATAAGCTTGTGTTTGTTCGCATATGTTTAAGTGTTGCTTGTCCCTATAAAACCTATAAAGCCTTGCACCTATAACTGCCATGACATCACCCATTTTAAATTCCTATTGAACCCCCAAGTGCCATTCCTATTTTAAATTCTCATTGATCCGCAGGTTCCATTCCCATGTAAAGTTATGATTGACCCTCAAGTTGTATTCCCATGTTTAAATTCCGTTTAAACCCATGTAAAGTTTCCCTTGACCACATAATTGTTTTCCCGCCACTGTCAATGGTATGTTCCATAGACCTCCCACGCGCCCCATATAGCTATTTTCAGCATTAAGAGAGTCATTATTTGTAAAACAATGTCAAATCTGATATGTATAATCTATAAATGTATCGTGGTTCTCTCAACTCCTTCATTGTTATGTGAATAACAAAACATGTGCATATTTTCCTAATATAGCTATGTATAATCTATAAATGTATCGTGGTTCTCTCAACTCCTTCATTGTTATGTGAATAACAAAACATGTGCATATTTTCCTAATATAGCTTTCTATGTTCCTCTTACAGGGAATACATATTACCGGGAAATGAGATTCAACTGTATCGTTCATCAAGAATGCAATTTGTTCTTATGGATGATGTTCATTTTTCCATGGTCAGAAACAAATGTAACAACTATCGACGGAAAGGTTCTTTTAAGAAACGTTGAACATGGGATTATTATAGACGACAAATGGAGAGGAAGGATAATTATTAATGACGATGAAACTGATCTAAATGTCACGATTCTGGATGTGGATATTTCAGATGCGGGAATCTACTACATACTTAATGAATGGTTTATGAGGGGACCAAGTGGATTCATTATTACAATAACGGGTAGAGTATGGAATGTTGTTTACTCCTTCGCCATTACTAGCTGATTTTAGACCCCTGGCTCATACAATCACTAGGTAATCAAACCGTTAGTCTCAGATAAAGTCGGCAAACAGAAAAGCTTACCATGGCGACACTTTTTTTCTGTTCAAATACTGGAGTTATAAACGGCGAATTCTTTGACAATACATAATACGATGTTGTCGGGTAGAATCGTCCTCAAGAATCTAAAATACTGTCGAAATTAAATATGGCTACAAAGACCCGAATTACAATGAGGTTCTGACAAATATTATTAGAAGCAAACGTTTTAGACATAATCTATATTCAGCCTTCGTATTAAGCATCAATTTTCCCAGTATAAAACTTGCATATTTCTTTTATATATTGCTCTTACAATGATCTTGAAATTTCTTTGGATTTTGTCTGCGAGTATTTCGGAAGATGGTATACATGCATTTAGGCCGGAAGAAAATGGGTTTTAAATGTATATATTTGCGTGCAATTTGGTTACTGAAGTAATTACTAGAAGAGTGAAAGCAAAGAATATTATCTTTCTAACTTCATGTCCTTCTTTATCCATAATTGTTACAGAGGTAGTTATAATTTGATGTTTTTGCAACATCGACGGAGTGGCTAGAAATTAACGTAATCATTGTAACGATTTTTTTTGTACTTTCCGTGTACTAAAATAACTGTACAGTATATATCAATTTTCGTTGCAGATTATCCCAAACAGCCGGTAATATTATTACGAAGCCACGAAACCATGACAAAAGGTGGTCTCTACGAACTTTATTGCGCTTCTGAATCAAAAAGTTATCCCGTGTTTACAAGGAAACAGCTCTCATTTACTTGGAGGATAAATGGACACAATCTGACTGAATTTCAGCCATGTTTTAGGTTGAGTGGACCGATACTGACCCTATGTACGGATGCTTGTGGACTGCGGGAGAATGATAACTTCTCGATATCCTGCACCGCTAACGAAGATGGTTTAAACTCAAATGAAAGTGAGCCTTTCATTGTATCGGTATCTCGTGTCACTTCAGCACGGTCAGCAAGAGACTTGGATAATATGGGTAACGATGCTTTACCTAATCAGCTTTTGAAATAACGTACAACGGTACTTGTTATCACAATAACCTAATAATCGTAGTGGCATAAATAAAAAACACTCAAAACCACGCCAAGGTGAATATAATGCATTCCACATAAAACGAATTTAATGTTCTCGAAAAGAGATTGGTGCAAAATACTACTACTACTACTACTGGTACTACTACTACTTGTACTACTACTACTACTACTAATAATAATAATAATAATAATAATAATGAGGACTTTGTATAGTGCCTAATCTTTAGCAGCTCTAAGCGCTTTACAACATTTATATAATAATATGACTACAAAAAACACAAAGGCAACAAAACAGACACCAAGAAATTAGTTAAAATAAAAACATACTGACATATTTAAAATAAGAAATATTATTAGGTCTTTCTTTAACTTTGCTCTTGCATTAAAAAATTAATTTTAAGAGCACTCTTGTAAGGGATCACCGTGTCTTAATGTCTAGTTTCAATGGGCAATTCGTTCCACGCTGCTGGGCCCTAGTATGCAATAATTATTGTCGTTTTCATTGTGGGAATAGCGAGTATACGATTATGAGAAGAGGAGCGTAATTATCTCGCTGGTGTATACACATGGGTGAATACAGATAGGTATGTTGGAATGGAGTCTGTCAGTGAAACATAGCACAGAGAACAAATTTTGTTTTGATTCTGGATCGAATGGATAGCCAGTGTAGGGTACATTTTAGCGGGGAGGTGTGTTCAAATCTTGGTACTCTAAGAATGATTCGAGCAGCTTTGTTTTGAACTTTTTGAAGTTTTTGGAGGAGATATTGAGACGAACCAGACAGAATTGAGCTACAATAGTCGTCTTAAAAGTACTTATGAACACATAAGCCTTTATGTGACATCAAATGATATATATTTGCGAATGTAGCTGATGCGTCTCAGCTCAAGATATGCAGCCTTGCATATGTTAATGACAAGTTGGTGCAATGTGAGAGAACTATCTAGAGTACCTACCAGGTTTTGTATTGACTGTGAAATTAATGTTGGTGGTACTGATATGTATTGTTTGAGGTAAAGGATGTGAATGAGAAAGTCTTTGTGTTGTGATCTGAATGGCCTCAATTGTATTGTTACAAGCACAGGGGTATTCACTTGACCGAGCGGTGTCAAAACCCTGGCGCGAGTCACGCTGGAAGTCATATGTTTTCCCCAAACTTCCAAAGACTTCCATACAACTTGAGTTGTAAAATGGAAAGAAAGACGTGTCTGCTATAATTATTAATCTTTGCTGTAATCAATGGGCGACCCAGAGGAGACAACTTGCCCAAACGTCCATTAACTGCACCTTTACATGGTTTTTCTTCATTATCATCCGTTTTCCGTACCGATAGCTTGTCATGCCATAGAAATTACACCAGTATTCCCTTACTAACTGGGAAATATTTAACTGCGCGACCCTAGGCCAGTCCATCCACAGAATTTCCGGCGTATCACACTCATATACATACGCCAATTTTCCACTATGGCCACATAAACGGTACCTACCAAGTCCCAACTTATTGATTCCATTCTATAATTTACTGATTTCCAACCATAAATGCTGCCTTTTCAATCACACTACTTGTATACACCACTGAATTTTAATATGGACTATGTTATCGAAAGGGACAGTCATTCGGCTTGTACCCAAAATCACTACTAACGACCCAAGCATGGTTCAAATTCACTAACACTTACTCCAAAGTTTATTACAGTATCATCATTCATATGCAGCCTGTTACATGTCATCCATGATTTCACATCCGACATGCACCTCTCTACACCTTGGATGGTAGCATCAACTTCAGTGGGTGGCTAGATTTGTATATGTTGGTGTCATCAGCGTACAATTGGCGAGACAATGGATGATGATATATGACACTTGAGAGCGACTGAGTCAATATAATGAAGAAAACTGGTCCAAGAACAGACTCATGTGGAACACAACAACATTGATACGCTGAGTTGTAGTTTGAATTTGCAGATACAGTTTGTGTCCTGTTGACTAAGTAGGACTTGAATTACAGTAAGACTTTATTTTGAAAGCCAAATACATGCTGGAGACAGTGAAGTAATATATTATGATATATTATGTCAAATGCTGCAGAAATAAGAAAGGGTGAGAATTGTAATATTTCCACGATCCCATAGAGAGAGAATGTCATTAACTACTGTCAGAAGAGTAGCTTCAGTACTGTGGCAAGGGCAATATGCAGACTGTACATTGCCGTAAAGACAGTTTGAATTCAGATCAGATACAAGTTGGATTAGAACAACGTTTTCTAAGATTTTAAAAAAAATATGAACTGGAGAAACCGGGCGGTAGTTTTTTTTCAAACGGTTATTAGTAGCGGCTTCAGAAGAGGCTTTACAAAAGCAGTTTTAAAAATTAATGGCAGAGAGAGGTATTAATAACATCAGTTAGTGAAGGTAATATTGGATCTAAGCGCTAAAGCAGTGGTGATGATGGAATTGGATCAAGTTCAGATGATTTAAGTGCACACTTCATCATGATTGTACGCAGTAAATCCATAGAGACAGGTTCAAATGCTGCTAACGTACTTGACATTAGTTGTTAGAAATCTCGAAGAGTTCTTTGCAGCTGAAACTTTCCGTTATCTTAGTACTGTAGTGTTATGATTAGGCTTCATGGACTATGTTTGTCGCGTTCTTCTTAGCAGCTTCATATATTTGCATATGAATAGTGAGTCTGGTGGAAAGACAAAGCCTCTCCACTTTACGTCGGTCTCTTTAGCAGTGAGAAGCTAGTCCTTAACACTGCAATACCACAGAGAACACTTTTGAATTGATACTCTGTGCTTATTTGCCGGGAAATGTTTTGAAGCAATGAACGTAGGCAGTTATCAAGTTGTTCTGTGTGTAGCAGGTAGACAAGTTGTTAGGTTTGCTTGGATGTCATGCATTAGTTTGATTCTATTTATCATACGAAGGTTTCTCTTAGTAGCAAATACACGTGGAGGGTTAGGGACTAATACGTCCTGACGGCATATAATGCAGAGGTGAACTGATGCAAGTACGTAGGATATAACGGTGAATGTAGAATATTGTCATTAGGTCTATGAAGAATCCAGTCTAAGATTTAACCATGTGTATGGGTGGGTTGCTTAACTGACAGTTTAAGGCTGAACAAATGAATTGAATCTAGGAGTTATTTTGTGTGTATGGCTTTCCAGGAGAGCCAAAGTGAAAGTTGAAATCTCCAAGAATAATCAGATTGTCACCTTTCGAATTTCCATACTCCAGGAGATTAGGAAACTTCTCCAAAAAGAGAGATTCAGTCAGCTTGTTTTTCTACTAAGAGGAGGGCGGTAGGAGCAGATAAAATGGATTGATCTTTGTTTCAATGTCAATGTTGTTTGGACTAGTTCAATCTATGATGTGTGGCAGAAATTGAAGGTTGAGTTGTGTTTATAACATTTTGTCATGGAGTTCTTTGTGATGACAGTAATTCCACCTTTGCGAGAGTGGCGGGGTAACGACTTTTTGGAGCAACCGGTGGGTGTTAGATCCGCGCACTTGAGCTCATTGCCTGATGTTTTAGCCATGTTTCGTTCTGGAAGAAGACGTCGATATTCTGATTGTTGATAAAATGAACTGTTTCTGTGCACTTTTTTGGTGGTCCTCTACCGATTGGGTATTGGATAATCTATTACGCAGTGGTATCTCTGGGATAGTGGACACAAATGTTGACGAATTAATAGAGATTTGCACATTATCTAAAGTAAAGGCAGAATTTTTCAATTGTTGAGCCGGAAAGTGAGAAAGGGAGATAACTCGAATTCTTCGTTCTGCTCTACGTCTGCCATCTTTGAAACAACGTTTCTTTGTTTTCGCATCCGTTTACATTTAAAAAATGATGAATGAAATCCCAGTTAATTTAGTCTTGAGCAAACTTTAGTGTGGAGAGCTAAGGATTTGTCATATAGAAAGCAATTGAAGAAGGTCCATAAACTGGTTGACTGGCGATCACGTGATGGCGGTTTATTCAAGAACAAAGGACGTTGTAGCAGTGGAGCAAGACACTGAGAAAAATTCGAATAGTTCTCGTTTCCCAAACCAGGAGATGAAGAAACACATACGAACAGCCAACGCATGATGAAAGACAATAATGTAGACGAAGACCCACAACAAGAATATATATCATGCAAAACGGAATAAAAATGGAACAGCTGCTTCAAGCCGGTTAAGCGAAAGTGGCCATCTTGGAATCTCGAAGGGTGATCCGTGCGAAGTACACGAATAATAGTGTGTATCTGTTAACGACTAATATGCCAAGCAATATAATGCATTATAAACATAACGTAGAAGGTGTCTAATCAAACTTCTGAGGGACAAACCATCAAATGGATTTTGACACAACGTCTCGCACCAGTAAATGAAGGTTCGAAATATCTCGCTCATCATTCATACATGTATCTGGTATTGCTCCATATGAAGAGGGCTATTGTTAGGTCTATGTAATTGTAGCTGCAAAATTGAAATATATCTTGCTCTGAAAAGCAGGTAAAGTAGCAAGGAGTATATGTTTCTTACCTTTCTTGAATTAAAATTAAATATCCCCAAAAGCATGATGCGATATCGGTTTCTCCCTCTAGGTTTCTCTTCCAGTGCATGTACTATCAAGCGGTATATATATATATATATATATATATATATATATATATATATATATATATATATATATATAATTATATATATATTCTTAACACAATATGACACAAATAGATTTTATAAAATATATTGATGAACATTAATTGCACCTATTTTTAATTCTAATTCACAGATCGCCGGACCGAACGGGCCACGTGGATATTAGTTGGAGGTTGCCTAGGCTCTTTTATAACTGGGATATTACTTTGTAGCTCGCTGAAGTTCTTAGTTAAAAAACGATGTGCAGTTTGCCGGAAACGTAAATACTTAGGTTACCACGCATTGTATAAAAGACACGCTGTATAATGTTTAAAATATAAATTTGGTAATTTTACTTTTGTAATGCACATACCAAATACAATCCAATGCTACGTAGACAATTGTGTAATCAATATTTAAATAATATTTTTTTAAAAATACATTTTCTTTCATTCTTCACATGTATTATAGGAAACACACCTCAGAAGTTTATTCTACGAAAAAATGTTAATAAACACTAAAAGTCTCTCAGAGATTATACCGAGTTACATATCTTGTACGAACACAAATACCTAATACTAATTAATCTGAAAATAGTTGATGTAATGTCTTGCTGGACTGATAGAATGGGTAGCACATAAGAATAATTATTGGCATATTGTTGTATACAAACATCTAACTATTTTCCAAACAGTGCTCTACCAACACAATCCTTTTTTTCAGATCACAGAGACGAAGAGAGGTACGCCGAGACGTTTTTTTCCAATCTTGACTTTTAATATATATAAATATTTACATTAATTTGCTGCACTTAAATAATATTTGGTGTATTAAAAAAAATCGATCCATAACAAATATGCGCCTCTGTTTTTGAAAATGTTTCAGAAGTCAATCTGCATTCCTTTAAACCATGTCTTGATGTAAGCACAATATTGCATCCCCTTTGCATGAGATACATATGCTCGGAACGATAAGGAATAACATTTTGTTAAAACAAGTACTTTCTATGGTTTAATTAGAGCAGTTAGGAGACAGAGACTTTACTTAAATTAAATCTTGTACATATGCCCAAAATAAAATACCCAAAGAAGAAAAAAGGAATACAGGCACCCATAGTATTTATCATGAAAATTACATATATAGTATACGTTGTTCGAAGCTAGTCGGTTGGTGTAAGTTTCCATGAAGACCAAAACATTAAATTCCAATATCTTATAGTTAATCAATGTGTTTATGACAAGCAATGAAACGCTATCGATTATAGTTCCTTGTTAAAATAACCACAGTACAACATCGGCCATTGTAAATCATCAAAACATTAAAGTGAACAGCAAATTTCGAAAACATGTTTGACTCAGTTTTGTCACTGACTTCTCGGGACTTACGACAAGGCAAAAATTTCAAAAGGATATAGAATAAAAATATCAAGCGAGATATATTTAAGAGCATTGAAAAGTTTTAGGATATTCAATTTTCTAAGCTTTAATCAATAACTGAATTTGCTCTTGTGTTTAAAACGTTCGATGAATAATTACATTTTTTATTAAACAGGAGTACTGACATTCTTGATGACACACCGCACGTCAACACGTTTATGATGATACACGCAAAGCCTGAAGGTGAACTCCCATCTAGGTAATATGTCTGCCTTACCTATGTATATTTCCATTTGTTTCTAATGTATTTCTTGTTGTTCTTTAAATCCCCCCCCCCTCCCGCTCTCTCTCTTTCTCACTTTCTGGATGGATGGATGGATGGATGGATGGATAGATAGATAGATAAATAGATAGATAGATAGATAGATAGATAGATAGATAGATAGATAGATAGATAGATGGACAGAACACACATGGCTTGATTTTATTCGATATTCAAGGTTGCCCACCCATTTTAGGCTTTATGTTACACGGTACGATATTTAGAACAAAACTGATGATTGAATATAATGCTCAAATTGTTTAAAGAACGTTTCTAACTCTCATAACACTGGCAATAGTGTTTCAGTTAAATTAAAGATAAGCATTATATATTGCGACTTGTGCCTTTCAAGAAAATAATTTTCCTGACAATGCTGGTTGACTCTAACCCAATATTTAGGGGTTATATACTTAGTTATGATATGGATATGGTATGGAATTTAGGATTTTAAAGGTAAATATAGGGGGATTGGATAGGTAGGGATATTTTAAGTTCTGTTCATAAGGGGTCACACTTCTATGTGATACCTTTTCATTTACATCTCACTATTGAATGATGTTATATTATTGTGTTTGTGTGTATGGTGTATGCGTATATTCCTAATCTTTACTTTGGTTAGTCATTAGTTGACTGGATTTGAAAACCCAAAGGGTGTGCTAGTTAGCATGTATAAGTGTTGGTCAGTACAAGTAGTGTTAAGATTATCATTCCCCTTTGTACCCATAGTGACATTGCTGTAAATATAAAGTGAGAGGTACGAAGATAAATGTCTTGTTTTAACATTATCGTCTCCTCGTCACTCATCTTATCAATTTTGAAACTACTTGTATAGCCTGAACCTTATATTTGCATTAAGGCAACAGCGTCACATGTAAGCTAAAGCAGTGAACTTTTGAAACATGGAATTCCTGTTAGAAGTCATAGTTATATTTCAACATAACGGAATATTTATATGTTTAACATCGTTATTATCATGATGCCTTTTTGACTTGTTGACGTAATGTTAAATGCACGTGGTAACCATAGAGCTACAAACTGCTACTAATAAATCTATACGTAGGCCAACAATACCCATTCGTGCGAATTCGCGTAAGAAATGAGCTAACGAACATAAAATCCTTTCTATTTTGTCATCAGCTACACAAAATACACAACCTGAAGCAAATATATTTGGGCGATACCTCTTTAAAGGATCACTATCGTAAATTGTTGTAATTTTTAGGATGCAGAATTTTGATCGTTGATACGAAAATTCCATGGAAGCGGAAGATATTTGCCAAATCTATGATGCAAAGACAAAACTTTTTCAGTAGCTATAATGAGATATTTAACTTGTTGAATGCAGTCCTTTCGATTGTCACTAGATGTTTCGCTTCATGTCACAATACATTGTTTCTGCTTTACTCATGAAACAATCCCTTATGTCTACTCAGAAATCATAGATATTGTACTAAATTTGGAGTACACGCATTTGATAGCGCCCCGTTTTAAGCAATTCTTATATTTAATTGTGTGATTATTGGGATTCGGCGCCATAGAAATATTCCTAGCCCGAAATAATTAGCCAGTTGTTAGGAGCAAACGTCACGGAGTCGAGTGTTAGTGAGTTCGAACCATGCCATGGTTCACTAGTAGTGAATTTAGGTTCAAAATGAATGACTGTCCCTGTTGTAACATAGTCCATATTAAAATCTAGTGGTGTATAATAGTGGTGTGGCTGAGATGGCAGTAGTTACGGTAGGAAAATGGTAAATTACACAATGTAATCAATAAATAGGGACTTGGTAGATACCGTTTGTGTCCATAGTGGAAAATAGGTGTAATTATATAAGCGTAATACGCCAGTAAAAGTGTACTTTGTCTGACCTAGGGTGGCGGAGTTAAATAGTTCCCAATGAGAAAGGGGATACTAGTGTATTTTCTATGGCATAACCGGCTGGCGGTACGGAAATCTGAGGATGGTGAAGAAAAACCATGCAAATGTGCGGTTGATGGACTTTTGGCAAGTTTTTTAAACTGTGGTCTTGAATTGATTAGAGCGAAATTTAGAATATAAAGACAGACATGTCTGGGTTTTCAGTTTACAACTCAAATTGTATAGAAGTCTTTGCAAATTTGGGGAAACCTATGACTTCCAGCGGGATTCGGGCCAGGGTTTTTGTCACCGCTCGGTCAAGTGATAATCCTGTGTGTGTAACAATATATTCTATATAAAACAAACAGTCATGAATACATTTCATGGAAACAGTTTTATATAACGGACCTGTTAAAATTAGCAAAGACCGTTCATGTTCCCTATGCGGTTGGAGTATCAGAGTTTGGTGTTTGAACCCCAGCTGAGACATGAGACATACTAGTAGCTGCCTTGCTTGACATCCAACATTAAGAACATAGTTTTAAGACTGATCGGCCTGGTGTCAGATTAATGCGACTGGGTTTGACATGATTTGACACCCAACATAAAGAACATAGTGTTAAGATTGGTCGGCCTGGTGTAAGAATAATGTGACTGGGTGGGACATGATGCTACATGTCTGGGGCATGTTTCCTCAGAGCTATACGTCGCTATAAACTGCCACACCACGACTTCGTAGCGATGTGACTACAATAGTTCACGCTACGTTAATAATGTAAATCACACATACACACACAACATTAATAAATTTAGATACATCTTGTATAACTGATAGTATGCCCACCTTTCGTGCTTCTCACCTGCTTGTGACACAGATTGTTACTTTTCATTAATGCATGAAATTGTATATTTTCAGGTTGTTTGTATGTATAATCCGAGGGTCGTGTGAATCCGAATGATTATTTTTTACATAAAATAAAATGGGGACTTTTTATATGTCGTAGGACTGGCCTGAGCTTCGTATGTTCTTCGTAACATAAAATATTTGCATGGAACCTGGAACAACGCATGCAATAAATTAATATTTCTCATCACTTTTGCACCATTTTGCTCTGACATGATACATCAGTACTCTTCATTGCTTTCGATGGAGCTAGTGATGAGTCCGGCCTATCCACAAGTATGTATGCAGACATTTTTGTATCGTGCCATCTCCATTTCTTTTGATTTCACATCGCACGTGACCGTTCCTAGTGTTTTAAGAAGCGTATGTACCTTTCCCAACACTTTGATCCACATTTGTAAACTGTAGAGCACAGCCGAAAACTAAAATGTTTCTGGATATCTTAAGGGCGGTAAAACTTGCCTTATAATCTCTATATCCTCATCTAGACTTTCCTCAACCATTACTTAAAGCCACCCCACGTCAATATTTCCAAATCTCTCCAATGACGTCACTTATCTGAGCGTATTGTCAGCAATAGCGTACAACCACTGTAAAATACGAAATAGTAATATCTATGTTAAACACGGTAGAAGTAAACAAATGTGTATCGAGACCCATGAGAGACAAAAATAAAATATACTATATGGAGTACCATTATTGGCAAAATGTCTGTTCATATGGTGGCGACGGCTTTGTTATTGTACAAAAAGGCCGTGCGTTCGATGTGCACTTGCAATAGGTCAGGAGTCAGCAAGCGCAGTGAATAAATAACTTATGATGTATACTTAGCGAGCTTTCTCATGAACGACTCGCGGATTGAAGTTCTTCGACGATGTGTAAATGCTTGATTTATAGTTTCGTCGACAGTGACAAAAGCGAGCGTATTTCGTATTTCATTCTTTATGGATGTGTAATTGTCAATAGTAAATTAATAGTAAATTGATTGAGGTCGTGTAGGCATTCAACACCAATTATTTCAGTAATGGGTGTCGTTCTTTTGAATTTGATTATTCATACCTTTACTTGGTAATTGTTCATTTTTTTTTGATTATCATTCATTTATATTCCTCTGGTTGGTCATTATTTACTCTCAGGGAGAAGTACATACGACAAAATTAATGCTAACGTATGTTGACATTTTTGAACGAGATCAACCCAATGGTGTGACCCAGTACAATCCAGATGTAGTTTTCTCGAGTCCATTAATCATCTTTCCAACACTATAATGGTTCGTTGCTATCGATAATTCTCGTCTAAATGTTTCTTGATGACAGTTGAGGTGCAGACCATTCAATAATGCGGATTGAATCGACTTTATCGTTAAACAAAATTCGTATTACAATGCAAAGCAGCATTTTATAATTATGATGAGTAAATGCATACACATGAATTATTGATCTGTATTAATTTTATTATAAGAGACTATTATAAAAAGACCTTGAAACCTTCATGCGAGATGGCGTTGTCGTTGTTTAAAAATGTTTCGGCTAGATCGTGAATTTCACCATTTATGCTGGCCTTCGTCAACCACCGGCTAAGAAAAGAAACAGTTACCGAGAGAAAGCCGTAGCACAGTGCTGTTATCTCCATGGGTATATCGAGAAGAACCGCAAAGATCATTGGCAAGAGATCAACCATCGCCACTCCAGTGCCCAGAATATTCAGCATTATTGTGGTGGCAGCAACGTCCTCTTCATTTGTTGCTCACGTGAACCTTTTCTACAGATCACACTGCTTCTACGACCTCGCTGATCTATTCAGGCAAAGGTCATGTAGGTCACTGATCATCAAATATTGCATCATTTTGATTGCTCTATAATCAGAGATATGAATGTTTACTTACTCTGGAGGGGTGGCGTGTGGCTAGTTAATCTGCCGACACGTACCTTTAACATCTAGCCGCGACTTTCTGATAAGATAGCTGGGATGTAAAATATGTAAATTTGCTTAATATCATTAGAGCTGCAAATTACAAGGTTTCAACACGCCTGTCCATACGTTCGCCAAGAGTAAAACAAATCATGCTTTTGTCGGCAAGACCAGCGACTGTCTGTTTTCCCCACCTATTACTGTGATGAGGTAGAGCGCGTCTTTCTGAAATATAACTATTTTATAATGGTGATGCTAGTAATCGGGCACGCCAGAAGCAAGACAGATTCCGTTTTTGGTGTAGCCTCTACATGCGACTTAGATCTTAAGTATAGCAGCAGAGAGGGTGAATCAGACAACTTTTTTTTTGATTATTTTTTATTATACCTTTAAAACGGTACGAATAGACCCTTCTCGCGAAAAAATAAGTGTCCGACCCTTATGATTGTTCGCGTTTTCGTTGATGAATCATAAAATGTCGCAACGTCGTTGTCACTCACCCTCTCTGCTGCTAAGGTTTACGGTGATTTTAACCGAATATTTGATCAAGTCCTTACTACGACGAAAATCCTTTCAGGATGAAAGTCCTTAGGACTTTACAAATAGACTAATTTGTAAAACCTCCTCTTGTAAATCAATCAGATTATTAGACTGGTCAGTGAGTTTGAAATTAATTCTGGTTAATGAATTATTATGACATCGCATATAGACTGGATTCACCGGGGACTCAATTATTAAAAACCCTGGAGGAGCTATTGGTGCAAATGAATACAAAATATATCCTTGCTGAGCTTGATTTGATCGTTCTAAATTTATTTGATAGCTTCCTTCGATCACATCACATACTAAATTGAGCGCAATCACCGTTGAAATGTTCACATTGAACGGAGCAATATGCCTGCCACCACCATCTGGGTCATTATTATGTTTGAGGATTTTTATTTCCGGTGATGCTGTTTTTTTCCACGTATCATGGATTTTTTTGAAACCTTCATCGATGGCATCACTGAGAGATTTTTGTAATTCTGAGATATTATATCCTGGTAGTTTAAACTCACGAATATCTTCTACGCGTATATTACCTTTCATCGCAAACTCTGTTCTCGTTTTAGGATTATCGTCACCTAATATCTCTTGAATAATTTGTGAATGAAATGTTTCCATGTCATTGATGATTTTGTTACATATTTCTACAACGCTGATAAATTCATCTCGGGTGAGAGTGCCGGATTTAATGGATATTAACAACAGTAAAAAATCATATTCCATCGCTGTGAAATTTTCAGTAATTTTGTTCTGTCGGGGTACGAATTTGACAACGTTATTTTCTACTATTCCATTGAAAAGTTCCCACTTATTATAATCTTTATAACTCTTTATTGGATTATCAGATTTTATCCTGTCTGTGATATAATCGGTTTTTTGTGGTTCTGGTAATTTAACGGTTTTTCCCCCGGGTGGGATTTCAGGCCATCCCAGTACGGTTCTAATAGAACTCTGATAGATATCTACGACATAACCCTCTGTGCTTATTTCAATGGCAGATGATAGTGTTGGCTCATGAACTGTTATAGCTATTTTTGACTCTTTTCCAGTAATCGATTTTATTCTACGCGCGAATTCATTATTGATTTATTCGATTTGGTATGATCCGGTTGGTATGGAAACAACGTTCCAGTCTGGGGTACCGTCGGGTTTATTCTTATTTGCAAATACCAGTGAATTATTGGGTTGTTGACCACCAAATGATTTTGACCTAATATTTGGCCAACTGTGGTATACTCGTAATTTTGCTAGCGCTATCTCCTTCACTGGGACCGAAGAGGGGAAATTCACACTGAATTCTGGATTCGTTGAGGTTATTGAGATCATGCTTGTTTGTACTGGTTTTGTGTTCTCCACTATTTGTTGAAGTAATTCCATCTGTGTTGTCATTGTTATTATACTCATGTTTTTGTATTTCTAATTTTGACATCGCAGAATCATATATATCTACCATCGCTGAAAACTCACTCTCTGATATAATTGTATCATCGAGCGATGACGATATCAATGAGGATAATTGCGAGTATGCAGTAGACACAACATGAAATTGAATTATTTAGTCTTGTAGTTTCCGTTGGCTGCATGATGATATTTTTTTTGTGATTATTGAAATAATTCCAGCGATTGTTGTTGCCGCAGAAATGCAAATTGGAACAGCTATCGGAGCCATCATTGTCACTGAAGACAGTATAATACCAGCTCCGGTGATTACACCACTCACAGCGTACACAGTAACATCAATTGCGGTAATTCTCCTGCGGTATTTTTTAATTTTCATTGCATACTCCTCAGACAAGGTTTTGAGTCTAGTTTGATACTCTCTGACCTGATCATAGCGATATTGCGATGATGAAATCATTTTTATTTTAAATACGCTACCGTTTTCAATTACGATTTACTTAAATTCGCTACGAATTCCACATACCACGTTGTTGAGACCCTAACCAAATCTTTATCAGTAGATGTAATTGTAAACTTTTCAGTTCTATCCTTGTCGATGATCGTTGAAATCGTATTATTGACCCCGGATGAACTGGACGATGAAATATTAAATTGAGACAATTGTGTTACTAGTGTTAATCGATAAATACCCTTAACGGTTGCAGTGATATCTAATTTGTTGTTTGTAGGTGACCACTCCAATGATCCGTGTTGGATCGTGTATACTAAGTTGTTGGTTTTCTCATGAGGAATTTTTGTTTTTTCAATGGTTGTTATCATCCTCGAAAGATCACCTTTGACGGCTTCGATGAAGTTTTTCGTCTCATCGATGGATTTTTTAATATCAGGGAGTTTTAGTTCAATTTTATCGAATGTAGTTCCAATAAATTTATCAATGATATTTCTACGAAATGCGGTAAACTGTTTTATGTGTTCTTCGGTTTTAGATTGAAGTGTTTCTAGTTCCAACGCAGAATCGTTGAGAGTTTTAAATCGATCTGTAATCGTCGAAAAAAGTACACCCGGTTTGAGTTTACCCTGATCGGAAAATAACGCGATAGTATCCTCGATTGCGTTTTGTTGTTTAACCAAAATATCATCCAGAGAAATATTACTGGTTTTCAATTTACCCTGATCGGAAAATAACGCAACGGTGTTCTCGATTGCGTTTTGTTGTTTAACCAAAATATCATCCAGAGAAATATTACTGGTTTTCAATTTACCCTGATCGGAAAATAACGCAACGGTGTTCTCGATTGCGTTTTGTTGTTTAACCAAAATATCATCCAGAGAAATATTACTAGATTTCAATTTACCCTGTTTGTCTTGAAATACATCTATTTCGTTCGGGTCAACATTTACTAAATTCAACGTCTCAGCGATTTCATCTTTAATTTTTTTTTTATATCCTTGATAGAATCAGGAGTTGCAGTGTCATCGGGTTTGGGTTTCAGAGGTCTCCCCCAAATATCAATCATGTTATTGTAAAACTCTTTCTCTCTCTAAAAAGCGATTGCTGGTGTAGTCATTTACGACAATGTGTGGTGATTTTCTAGATGCTGAAATAGCGTCAAGGACATTTAATACTTCACTGCCGCATATTGGTGGGTCATTGATTTGTTGTGTTGGTAGCGTAAAATACCAAGTCTTCATTGGAAATTGTTTTATGTAACGCATAAACTCTTTTGGTGGGGCTAATCCATATGAATCAAAATAGACAATCCCACGTGGATCAATAGCGTATGCAACCCAGTGAGTTCCAGGTCCGGTGCTGTTATCGAGATTAATAA
This sequence comes from Unio delphinus, assembly GCA_029339505.1. Lineage (NCBI taxonomy): Eukaryota > Metazoa > Mollusca > Bivalvia > Unionida > Unionidae > Unio > Unio delphinus. Next base: position 20,477,341 of record JAQISU010000242.1, on the reverse strand, counting down.
TACCTGTTTCAGTTTTGTTTGGTTGATGTGGTAATTGATCTTTCATAAAAACACCTCTGAAATTTTTAATCACTAGTTTTTTAGCAGCATACATTAAATCAAAATTGGACATTGGAACTATAGGTTCCTCAATTAATAAACCGTTCCTGGTAGTCTTAGACCCTTTCCGCTGTACCATGAATACGGGGTTCCTGGTAGTCTTAGACCCTTTCCGCTGTACCATGAATACGGGGTTCCTGGTAGTCTTAGACCCAATCCGTGAACAGATCGTCCCTTTTTTTTATACCCTCGACCTTTCTTCGGTTCATATGATTCAGCAATGCTCTGTACCGCTTTTATTCCCAAGCCTCCAACTACCCCCAATGCGGCCGCTTTTGCTACTGCTGGGGCTGCTGCCGCAACCAATAATGGTATTGCAGCAAACAACGGAAATATACCACCTGTTTTTATCATATTTTTGATAGCAGCCGAAGAGAGTGTGATCTGAACTCCTTTTTTATCCTTGAAAGCATCATTGAAATGTTTCACTTGACGAGTTGTCAGCGATAATTTATTTGCACCACCAGTCATTTGATTAGGTTTCAACGTGATTGTGGTTCCACATTTTTTAGCCGATTCTGATTGCAATTTTTTGATTTGACCAGGAGTTAACGCAACACTAATAACACTATATGACATGTTATACATAATTGATTGATTCTAAATCGTTTACAATTTCAATCAAAGATTTTCCACTGGTGCATCAATAAATCTCATTCGTCCACCAACACCTTCAAGTAGCATTGATTTATCACTGAGAATGACAGCAACCGCTCTATAGTTAGCAACACCACCAGGACGGGTTACACGGGCTCTGAAGTGTATATCAACGACAGATTGTCTTGTTAAATCAAGATGTTCCAGTGAAAAGTAATAAATCGGATAGAGGCTTTTGAAATCCCATTGTGATATTTGCAAACCGGTATCCACATTTTGATCACGTGCCATAAATGACAACAGGTTATTATAGACACGTGCAATATGATTTTGACCGTAATCAAGTTGCACATCTTCAGATGGTTCCTGCTGTCCGTTTATTCTCAGCGAGACTTCATTAACACCTAACTGATCAAATATCATATGACTTCGTTGTTGATTACCAACTCGTGCATTATTCTGTAACGCAATAAATATATGACGTGGAGCTGAAATCCCTTGTTTTGATGCCAGGTGCCATGTGAATGTACCATCAACATTGTCTTGTTTAGTATCCGTAGTCACTGATAACCAACTCAATAACGACTTTCCTCCTTGGTCCATAAATGATAACAATTTTCCTTCTGCTGTGATTGATGGAGTTAACACTGGCATCCACAATGATAGTTTTGTTAAAACGACTTTACCATCAGGAATACCAGCATCACGCCATATTGCATCATTATCAGTACCCTTTCGTACAAGCGCTACTGTGTGTTTAGCTCCATAAATAACTTTTCGGACGTTTCTACAGAATCCGAATATTGATGCAGTGGAATTGCACATGAAAATTGTCGACGCTGTCCTTGTAATGTTGATACACGTGTTGCAAATCCTAGATTGTAAGTAGTAATAGTATTTATGACATCAAAATCACCAGCTGGTCTTGTATATCCGGCTGGTGCTGGATTAACTGCAGTGGCTTGTGTTGCCTTGACTCTAGAATACGGGTTGTGTTCAGGGTGATCAGTAATATCCTTAGAAAACATCATAGATGGACCTGCTGATCTTGTATAATCATCAGAATATCTTGCTAACCATATGATTGTTGTAGCCACATCAACTTCACGGTCAATGGATTCAATTTCTTTTCCATCAATGAGATATCTAGCGCTTTCAAATAACGCCATGATACCGTTATTAACAAAACCAACTCGGGTAGTTTGGCTAATGTCATATGGAGGATCATTATGTGCAGCATCATTTGTTACAAGTTCTCCTTCTACTTCAATAAACGCTTCACAAGGCAAAAAGTATTTACTGGTATCATGAACTTGAAGTTCAATTCGTGATCGGAGATCGGGTTGTACTGCGTGATAAGAATAAAATTGAAAATCGCGTACAGAATCATCTTTACGCACTGGGGCATCCATATCAAATGCTGGATCAGGTGACCTTTTGAACATTTTATTCTATTTATCAGAGTCTAAATCGGATTTTCCATTTCATCGTGAAAAACGCTAGCGTTTTCGTCGTGGTTTTTTAAAGCCACTTCCTGCTATCATGTTTGCTGTCATGTTATTTTGGTCCTCTTGATTTACCATCGACGCTAGTTTTTCATCTACTGCGTTATTTATTATTTTACTAACACTTGCAGGCATTTCTTCTGTAGACGGTAACGGTTTCTTTTTTCGTCTCACTAATGATGTTATTTTATCCTTCGCAGTTGAAAACGCTTTCCCGGCAAGATCTCCAACAGTACTAATACCCTTATCACGAATAACATCAATGGCTTTCATTCCTAGTTGTTTAGCTAACGGCATCACTTTTGGGGCCGTTCTTGAAAAGAATCCTAAAATGGTATTACCTAAACCATCTCCGTAGTATGCTCTATAAACTGGAAACCGTGAATTAACTACATAGACGGGGGTTGGTTTATCATGATTGTAGTGTATAATCATCTTGTTATAAAACTAGTAGTTTTTTAATTAGTGATCAATCGCTGTAATAACCATGGGCATCTTTGTGATTTTCAACTAACTCAGCAATGAGTTTTCGATATACATTAATGTCCATGATACCACCGGCAAATAATCGTCTACAGATATCAGCTGCTTCATTAATTATTTCCGGTGAGTTATTTCCGGCTCGTTTCCCTCCGATGAGGACTTCTAACCGTGATATATCACTGAGAATGTTACCAGGACAAGTAACGCTAGTGTTTTCAACTATTCCGCTACCTAAATACTTATCTTCAGTTGACTCCTCTTCATCCTCTTTAACTACTATATTCATTTGATTTATTTTACTCAATACTTTGTCTTTAAAACTCTCAAAATCATTGCGGTTACCTTCTGTGATTCTAAATCTACCACGGTTTGCCAAGTATACTTTTTTTTATCCAATTCTCGTCGTTTTTTATATACTCTTTATACCCTTTGTTTACAGCTATTTCTCTTTGATCGAGTGCAAAATTCCGCACGGTAAATTTAATTAAATTATTGTCATCTTTAAAACTTTTAATTATGTTGTATGCATAGTTTGCAAATATAGTTTGCGGTGAATACATTTTTGCTATAGTAACGTCTTCTTCCTCTTCTTGTTTTCTTGCAATAGCACCTAGTTCTTCTAGTACTTGCTCTTTTTTTTTGTTGTTGCCGTGAAGTAGCTACTATATCCACTGGAAGCGTTTCTAAAGACTTTTTTGTTTGTTTAGTTCTTTTTGCTATTTTTTCTAACACAGGGAGAAAAGTCTCTTCTTGTTTTTTTCCTTGCTCAGAGATTGTTGACACTATCTGTTTCGTTGTTGTAGTAATTGGTTTAAACAACTCTTCAGATCCTGCAGCAAAATCAGTCTGAAGACTCTGTCGTTCTTGCAGTTTATTCCTGACAGAGTCACGAATTGGTATAAATTTCTTAATTGCATCTAGTCGCTCACGAGCCAATCGGGTCGTTAATGCTTCATTGACCATTATTTGAAATCAGAAACCATTTTTCAATTGCAAAACAATTTTTCCCATCGATGATTCCATCCTTAACGGTCCAATTTTTTATTGCTGTGAAATATTTTTATTTTTTATCCATTGATTTTGCCTGTTTTTGACAGTTTTGGTGCCATTTTGGTGGTTTTCAGTTGAAAATCTCAAAGAGATTTTACAGTCAAGTAGTCGATTTTACATGGGATTTTCCATAAGGAAAAGCTGTTAAAACTCATTTTTGATGATTTTTAGCCATTTTTCATCAATTTTTGCCTGTTTTCAGTGATGTTTGGTCATTTTTCATCGATTTTCATCAAAAAACCTCGTAGGGTCAAGTAGTCGATTTTGCATTGGATTTTCCATAGGGAAAAGTTCTTAAAAGAACTTTCAAAGCTGTTAGGATTCTATTTTATTTTCGCAGTGTGAAATATTTTCACTGATTCAATCAAAAAATGACAAAAAAATAAAAATCTCAAGGAGATTTTACTGTCTGACAAAATCTTTTGAGGGTCGGTCAATCAAAATAGTTCATTTTCTTGAATTAACGCTCGTAAGTTTCTAATTTTAGAATTAACTTCCTTTTTCAATTCATATTCGTTACCCAATTCTTTTCGTATTCCTTCCACGATAGTATATAACGGAACAAACACACCTACTTCACTGGAAAATGCAAGAGAGTCTCGAATAGAATTTTGAATTTTTTTGATGAGTGCATATTTCTTTGGTAACATATACTTGTTAGTGCTAACTCCGTATTCTATATCCTGAAAATCCGACTTGATTTGATCAGGATTTAACCCATCTGACAATTTAATATTCTGATTTTTCAATTTTGCAATTTCAACTATGATGCTATTCATAATTTCAGAATTCATATATGATAATACATATTTCTAATTCATTTTTCAAAAATAAATGAGCCGTTAATATTTTCAAAATTCAGTCTGTATATATAAATATCTTTTTTAAAATTCAGTCTGTATATATAAATATCTTTTTTAAAATTCAGTCTGTATATATAAATATCTTTTTTAAAATTCAGTCTGTATATATAAATATCTTTTTTAAAAATTCAGTCTGTATATATAAATATCTTTTTAAAAATTAATTCTGTATATATAAATATCTTTTTTAAAATTCAGTCTGTATATATAAATATCTTTTTTAAAAATTCAGTCTGTATATATAAATATCTTTTTTAAAATTAATTCTGTATATATAAATATATTTTTAAAAATTAATTCTGTATATATAAATATATTTTTAAAAATTAATTCTGTATATATAAATATATTTTTAAAAATTAATTCTGTATATATAAATATATTTTTAAAAATTAATTCTGTATATATAAATATATTTTTAAAAATTAATTCTGTATATATAAATATCTTTTTTAAAAATTCAGTCTGTATATATAAATATAAATGCAGACAAAAATAAATATCAACCATGATGAGCGGTTATCAGTCATTTGACCCCCTTGATATAGGCCGCTGTGGTTCTATTTGCATTCATTGGGTCCCTTATTAGGCCTTTGTGTCTTTCATAGGGTTCCTTTGTTAGAGCATTTTTCTGTTTCTGTTTTATATCAGAATGTTTTTGCTCTTTGAGATATGACCCTATGACCGTTTCTTTTAGCCGATAATTCATTCTGGGGTTACCCAATGTGCATCCACCAACCTTTTTTTGGCCGGTAATTCATTTTGAACACCATACGGGGCTACCCAAATGTGATGGAGAGCTAATTACATCCATGGATGTTATTTATTTTAGGGCATTGTATGTGTTTACATTCAACATGCAACCCATGAAATCAAATTCATGGTTGCGTAAGTTGTCAAAAACCGACAACCCACGCTAACGTAAATTTGATAGCATGGGTTTGCATGTTATGTGAATGCACACAGAGGGGTTGCCCTTCTTCCCCTCAATTAAATAGAAGAAAAAAAACATCCACCGTTTCACCATCAGACAATTTGTCTGCTATGGGGCGCGAACATGTGAAGAATAATTGTCTGGGTTTACAAGCCAAACACGATACCGTTAGACCACTGTTCACGTCCATAAAGAATAACGTTTTTTAACATATATATGTTGTACTTGCTTAATGAGTTTTTTTATAGATATAGCCGCCCACTAGGGGCATTTGTATATCTTTTATAGGTGCCATGTCGGCACCCATTTAGGTGGGAGGGGTTGTTAATCCCTCCCTTAAAGTGCTTAAATGCACTATAGATTAAGGCGTTCCCCTGAATTACTAAAAAGTAACTATCAGGGGAAATGAAAGCCTATATTGGGGGTGGGTAGGAATAGTACCCACACACACCCACCCCTATCATCCAATCAAGCAGTAAGGTAGCGAGGGGAAATGTTTCCTCATTTCGCTAGTAATTTGGTGAGCGGCAGCAGCAAAGGTGGAAAGGGCCCAGGTCCAGGTGGGCGTTGACACAGCAGCACACACCAGAGCACGCAGACAGCCAGACAGCACAGCAAAGGACGCAGCCCACACCTGAAACAACAAGGTCATACTAAAGGTCAAATTCAGTCCAGTTATACTAATGGACAAATAACTTCCAATAATGTGTTAGCCACCTGTGCAATTATTCAAATATTTAAGTTGAAGAATTATTATTTACAGTCCTATCATTCGAATAAAACTAGTACATAAGCGTACATATAAAAAGTCCCTAACAAATTTAGAAAATTAAAATGTCTAAGCGACATATAATAGTGTAGTCAATGTTAGGTATTTTTGGTCTTAAATTTGCTGGAGGCAATACCAATAAGGTCAAATTAGCTTTTTAGGGCCACGGAAAGTTGTTCAAAAAGGGGTACTCGTAACCAAATGAGTCCCCTATTATTCAGGCGAATGAAAAGATAAATGGCATATATCTTTTCGTTGTACTGCTTTATCCGAGTAATCCGATGGTGACGACTTTTCCGTAGACAGCTGTATTTCCATCAATATGTTGGCTATCTGAGGTAGAGTTTCGCTGACTTGGTGATATCATCCTACGGCAACCTGCGGGATACTCGATATTTTGACATCACCAGTCAGCGCGCCTCAGGTCCGCCATATTACTTAAATTCCCATGGCTGGTTGTAATATGGTTCCAGCAACTTGATGCAGGAGCAATCCAACTTCAAAGTCCGCCATTTTTCTTCTTCACGTAGTTTAAGTAGGCGATTCAGTTTCTGCATATCTTCAATCTCTGCCACTTGTTAAAGGGACTTATAAAATATCCAAAATGTTTCCACTGCATCGTCCACCGCTGTACATGTTGATGTTTCTCTCTGTAGTAGTGATGTGATAACGCTTCAGTTCGTCCTTAGCTGTGAAGCCCGGGAAACATGCTCTCGCAATCCGCCGTGACGTCATCAGATCGCCTGCTCCAGAAAAGCCGTCCTACTCGGTCTGCAGTCTTCGCCTGAATGTTATATATGTTGTAAATATTCATATAGTATATAAGGGGACTTAATACAGCAATCCGCAAGGTGTGCTATTTTATTTTCTTGAATTACTTATTAATGGTGTTTCACAGTATTTAAATGAGACAGCATATTTGACTTAAACACTAAAACAAAGAATATAATTGTTTGAAAACATTTCTTTTCTTACAAAACAATGCCCAGCCGCTGAATCGCAATAACCCATAAAACAAGTTAACACAATCTAAGGGAGAAAGTATAAAGGTAACTTAATACAGCAATCCACAGAGTGTGTTATTTTATTTTCTTAAATTACTTATTAATGGTGTTCACGGTATTTAAATGAGACAGATTATTTGACTTAAACACTAAAAAAAAAGAAAATATTTCTTTTCTTATAAAACAATACCCAGCCGCTAAATCACAATGATAACTCCCTTAGTTATACCCATTGGTTATATTTAAGAGTTGTCTCCCTTGGTGTTATAGACATACGAAAATCGAATTTTTTGTCCTGTCTCTTTTGAAATAGCCTGTAGATTTGGTAAAGAATTATTCTGAGAATCGGAATCAATATGATCAATAACATAACCATCCTTGATCAATCCATTAAACACCTCGAAGACGAATCTGTGACAATGATAACTTTTCTTCCCAGCACCAAACATCAAATACCACAAATCCAACTGGATTCTTCAATCTGCGGTTTCTGATAATACCATCACGGGATGCTTCATAATTAACAAGCACGGGGGTGAGGTCTGAATTCTTGGTTCATTTGTATAATAACACTATTTTTCTAATTCATTGTTTGGTTTAATTATAAGTCTCTGTATATAATCTTGAGGAGTCTTTATGATTTTGTCATCGTTGGGGTCAATGACAGTATTTTTTATTCTTTTATCATAATAGCGTTTTAGTTCCCTGTATCGTTTGCCGCCACACCTAAGACATAATTGCGATTTTCCCCTGACCCCAACCCCACATTGAATACAGGGTAACGGACCAAGGCTTCCACGACGAAAGCTTTGCATATGATACCAACAGAATTCATTTCTGCGTGATTTGTTACACGGTGTCACTGATCCAATCATAAGCCATTTGCAATGATTCATTATACTTAAATCTTTCATTTAAATGCTTGTTTTAATTATAGTATGGAGGAGTTCGAGAGATTATCGAAAATTAAGCCCTGGAAAAGTGTTCAATTCAATCTTGATAGAGTTTCTGATACACCAAAGAATAAAATTCTTGATAGAACCTTGATTAGTAAAATCAGAGACTGTTTTAATGAATTCAAGCGTGATGGGGCAGCTCATTGTTGGTCAACATTTCGAATTGATGGTGTTGTTGACGCTACCATGAATGATGAAAAAGCAGCAGTGATAATCTCAAATGTTGGGGAAGAAAGAAATTTTTTTCGAATAAAATTCCTTATCCGTGATAATGGAAAATGGATCATTAGGGACAAATACGAGCCTATTCTTAAGGACAAAAAACTGTCTTTGTGACTCAGGATTCAAAACCAGGAATTTTGACTGGACTTGATAAACACTACTACGAAAAATCTTATCCTGTCACAGTAGTTGTTTACGGGATATATCCACTCAATGACAAACCTGATATTGCAAAACTAGCACCCATGAAATATTCGACAGGGCTCAATTGTGTAGCAACACGAATAATAGAACACTTCACAAATGCGTCCCGGGGAAATAAACTAACTGATCTAAGACAAAAAAAAATAACCGAGTGGGAGTTCACGGTAAAAGAGCATGGGGCAACAATTCAGGATATAACTAAATTAGAAAAATCATTAAGATTTCCAATATCGGTAAGGACAATCACCGGAAAAGTATTATACGAATCGAAATATTAATCACAGGGAGCTCCCATTGAAATTATTGATCATAACGCACACGCGTGGTCATCTGCAGTAACAATATTCCCACGGGATAGAACTGTAAAATATCTATCCCAAACCGAAGAGTTTTTTTCAGAGCAGAAATTATTTGATGCTATTTACCATTTGAGTAAAAACGATCCTGTGTCAGTGTGGCTATTTCATAGTACTTCAGACGAAGAATGTAGATTTGATCAGTTTGTAAGGCCCAACGGAGAATTATACCGTACTGAAGAGCTGCATAATCAAATGAAACAACTAGCTTGTGAGTTTTCTCTGGAGGAAGACAACGATCAATTATTAGCAAACTGTTTTACAGTACCATCCATTGCAGCACATTTTGCTAGAAAGAAAAACGCGTGGAAACCAACACGAAGTGAGTTCTTATCAGATGTCAAATTGTCCTGTCTTGAATACAGCCATGGAGGATTATGGAACACAAAATACACCGCTGATACCGTTATTTCAGTTGATATGATTGCATGTTATCCAGGAAGTTTTCTTGGGTATGGAGAGTGTGAGAAATATTTCAAACGATTTGGACACCCTACGCACGAAATGACCCGTGTTGCTATTAATGGACCACTGCCACATTTCGATTTAACCGGATTCGCTTGTGTAGTATCATTTGAAATGGCTGAAGGACTTCATCCGTGTAGTTATCTTTGGATTGGTAAACACATGTCTGAAAAACACTGGATGTCAATAGTGTTATTACGGTATATGCTTGATTGTAAGATGTTAAAATCATTAATTGTCAGTGAAGCAATTATATCCTATCGAGCACAGAAATCAGTCTGGCTACCACAACCTGATCTAGAAAAAATAATTAGCGAAGAGCGAAAACTGTTTCCAAATTTCAGTGAACAACAAATCATTGATTGGTCCCAACAGTTATTTGAAATCAGAAACAATGAAGCAAAAGACCTTGGACGAAGAATAATCGGTAAATTTACCCAAGGTGGCAAAGATGATAATACGAGATATTCTTCACGATTGATTATAGACAATGCTGAATACGATTTTGTAATCACGGATTTAACGAATAGGGGCCTATATGTCAATCGTAAGGACGCATTTATGTCCGATGGAACCAAATTGGGTACAATTGTTACTTACACTGATGGATACAATCCGCAGTACACACATTTGAGAGCTTCTATGCTTGGTTATGCTTCTATTAATTTATTTTCAATGATCAATAGATTTCCTACCACCGCAGTTAGAGTTGCTACTGACTCATTTTACATAAATAGCAAAATGGCTGATTTTAAGGCTACTGGCAACGAGAATTGGGGGTCATGGAGAATTAAGAAGGAAATGCTTCATGATTATATTCCATCAGCAGATGTTACCATTGAAAATAATTACTTAGAAAGCAATCAGTGTTCAGAATTTTCTAGTGCACCACCGATTTCTGATCCAATCTGTAGATATAAAACAGTTTATTTAAACGGCTGTGGTGGGTCAGGAAAAACAACCCGGGCAATTGAGTTATTTCGTGTTTCCAATCCAAACATGATTGTACTAACACCGACTCACAGACTTGCAAGAGAAATGATACAGAGAGAGGTAAATGCCTGCACTTATCATAGTTTCTTTAGATGGAAGGGAGATAAATGGACTCCTGAGCGCATGGGAGAGAAATTTATTCCTGAAATTATCATTTGGGATGAAATAGACACAGTGTCCGAAGATGTCTTAAAAATATTTCTTGAGTGGTTGTTATTAAAAAATACAAAAGTCGTCATGTGCGGTGATCACGGCCAACCACCACCATTTGTCGGTGCATCCCCCCATGAATGGCTAAAGGGTTTTGTAGACTATTATGAAGAAATTGATACCGATCATAGATCACTTGATAATGAATTAAAAGAATTTAAGAAACTAATTAGATTACAAACCGGATAAAATCCAGTGTGAAATAGCCCGTGAAATAATTTCGGAAACTCCCATGAATGAGTTTTGGGAAGCGTGGAGACCAAATGATTTAATCATTGCAAGTAGAAAAATAGTCAGGGACACACTTCAGATGAAGTTATTTGAATTGCATACACAAAAATTTGCAACACTTCCAGTGCCCCTCTGTTATAGGCCATCGGATACACGAAAACAGAACATCGAAGTTGATATTCCAGGCCTGACAGAGTCAGGGCGTGAAAAGAAGATTCTCGTATTAAATGATATTGTGCTGGTTGATATCAATGTCGTTGAAGATGCATTGTGTGCTAATAAATCCCCATGGACGCTAGGTTATGCAGCAACAATACACTCTTCACAGGGATTGACTATATCGGATACAATTGTTTGGATGGTAGATAATCGCATAGAATGGTCGAATTTAGTCTATCTCGCAGTGTCTAGAGTACGAAAAATAAATCAACTTCGAAGAATTGTCTTCGATGATGAAATCATTGGTGGCGATGATGAAATCATTGGCGATGATAATGATATTATTGATAAAAAAAACTCTCCGGTTACAAACAACAAGACAAAAAAAAAACAACGAGAATTTGATATTGATGCTGAATTAATAATCACTTTGAAGCAACAACAAAATAATCACTGCGCAAGTTGCAATTGTATAATGCGTTGGCAGTATTCGGATAAGGATCCTCGCCAATTCACCGTTGACAGAAAAAATAACAATCTCGGTCATGTCAGAAATAATGTGATGTTGACTTGTCTTGAGTGCAATAGACGCAAGGGTGCTAGTTAAGCCCATGCGGTGGTAATTGAGTATCCTCAGGTATCACTTGTAATTGTTGTCTAGTAAAACCCCGTTGAGGGGCAGTTGAATCCAGTTTATAGATTGGAGGTCTACCCGTAGATCGTGTTATACTAGATATCTTATGCGTAGTGACGCTCCAAATAGGATCAGTAGCCCTTTTTGTGCCACCCTCAAGCTCTCCTGGTTCGTATAAGTACCTCACAGTGACATTACTACCAAGAATTGGTTGGGAAACGCTAAAATCTTTTTGAATTTCCATTTCAGGTATTGACTTCTTTTTAATCGCATTGATAGGTTTCATGTTGATGGTTCTAGTAATCTCGTTATTCAGTGCAGTAATCACAGCTGGTAACCTTTGAACCCATTCACGGGATCTTTTTTCTTGGATGAATTCTTTTGCGTATTGATATCCAAATAACCGCTCAGCAAGGGTTTTATTAAACCGTTCTACAATTGCCTGATCACGATGTAGCGCAGTATGTCCTCGTCTGATAGTGACTTTATGATTTTTCATTATTGATAACACTGCACCCTGAAATTCCTTGCCAGGATCAATTTGTAATTAATTTGGCCAGTGCAGAGGACTCCTTCGATAAATCCTTTCAAATGCAGAAGCCACTTCAGTGGCTGATTTTGTTTTTAACGGTTCTGCTTCTTTGTATCGACTTGCAATATCAACTACGGTTAATGCGTATTTGTAACCACGATCATGTGGCAGAAATAATAGATCAGCCTGATGAAATTCATTAGGAACTGTCACATCAAAATGCGAGAATTGAATTTGTTTAGGCGGTGGTAGATAAATTTGCCATAGTGCCTGTTTGGATAACCAATGAGCCGCAGTTGTTTTTTCACTTTTGCAGCGCTAGCGAGTTTATGGATTGCTGATTTACCCCTCCAGTATCCTCTTGGGGAATAATAAATAGATTCCATGTTGTTATTAATTACCAGCACCTAACATCAATTTACTTTTCATAGCCGATTTTATCAAAAAGGAAGCCAATTTTTCTTTGAAAGATTTATCAGAAATAGCATTTAACGCATGAATTAATTTCACATCTGCTAGATGCCTGTGCTGCAGATTACTGCTTTTATAAGATACATCATGAAGGTGACAGGCCTTATCAATAGCGTTTATTGGTTCCTCACCGGGTCGGGGCTGATTTTGATCATTGAGTCTGATATCAAGTCTTGTTCCCGGTCCACAGTAGCTATATCCTGGAAGGTGCTTTTCTCCAGGGTATTTTGCCCATGGGGCTCCAGGGAGTTTAGTTAGCTTGGCTGCGATATCACCTCCTCGTTTTTTTTTAAAGGTTCCTTGAGTTCCTTGGGTTTAGAAACAAATCTAAATTTCTTTGTACTGCATTGTACGCATTTACCAGAAAGCGCTGATCGGTTATTTTTAGTTGTAATCGTCGTCAAGTCATCTGTGCCAGTACGTTTTTTACACTTCACACAATATAGATCCATAATTTATATATAACGGCATGAATATAATTGATTATTCAGCTACCCGACGACGGGAACCTATTAAACATCATGAAATGTTGCCGAATTCAATTAGAATGATTATAATCGGACCATCTGGAAGCGGAAAGACACAACTGCTACTTAATTTGATAACGAGATGGATGAAATGGAACAAATTGTATTTAATAGCCCCGAGTGTAGACGATCAGCGATGCTATGAAGTGCTAAAGGATTTTAACGAGAAAGCAAAAGAATTTCAAATCGATGAAGATTTTATTGAGTTTATTACTGATATAGAGGAAGCCCCGAGCATTGATGCTATTGATGGAAGTATTAACAATTTAGTGGTATACGATGATATCATGTTAGATAATCAAAAAAATCCTGCTAGAATATTTTCCCGAGGCAGGCATAAAAACACTGATGTGATCTATGTCACTCAACGATACACTCAGATACCAAAAGTGATCAGAGATAACTGCAATGTGTTGTGTGTATTTAACGGCGTTGATACTCATACGCTACGAAATATTCATCAGACCTGGTGCAGCGGTGATATGAATCATAATCAATTTAGAAATTTCTTTAGTCACGCTCAGTCAAAACCACACGGATTTGTGACAATAAATTTAGCAGACCCTAGGACACGATATTGTATCGGACTTGATCAAATATTCGGTTAAAATCACCGTAAACCTTAGCAGCAGAGAGGGTGAGTGACAACGACGTTGCGACATTTTATGATTCATCAACGAAAACGCGAACAATCATAAGGGTCGGAGACTTATTTTTTCGCGAGAAGGGTCTATTCGTACCGTTTTAAAGGTATAATAAAAAATAACCAAAAAAAAGTTGTCTGATTCACCCTCTCTGCTGCTAGTATCTTTCTACAAGGAGTAAAACAACGACCTTCTTATAGTAAATGATGACATGGCGTTAGGAAACAATTCCAGTGACACGTCCATAAAGATGTCGAGTACCGCTGGTGGTTAACGTGCCAGCACTACTAGTGCACAACAACAATCGCACAAAGCGAAACATAAAGAGGAGGTATTTGACTCTTCCATGCACGACGAGTCACCAACATTGGAACAGAATGACGCTATGTAACATGCACGAGCATCAAGAGAATCCTAGCTGTTGGTTGCATTGCATAGGTGCTTGGAGCTTTATGGGTTCTAAGATCCACTCTTTAATAATTACGAGATTAACATTTGTTGAATAACTTAATTTTTTTCTTTGAAATTCACGAAATGTGTACACGGTGAAGCTGCTTTAATGAAATCCCCAACAAATATGTCTAAGTACCACAAAATAACTAAGGAAGAAAGAGACCAAAAAGAAAATAAGTCTATTTATTATACGTACTTATTCACTTCATATGAAACGAAGCTGTTGGCGAAAGTTTACATGAAAACACGAGCATATTATAAAGCTAGACATTGTTATCAAGAAATTTGATGAAACTATTTCAATTAAAATACTATCAGGAAAGTAGCAGCGATTTCCTTATTAGCAAATCAGAAAATAGAATGGTTAATAGGTAATTTTCAAACAGATTTTGGAATCAATAGTTGTCTTGTGCGCTAAATGTACTATAAAAATATACTGTTGTGTATTAAATAGGAATACTGATGATATGCTGTACGTCAACTCTATCATGGCTGATACACACATTAATAATGAGGGCGAAATCAGACAGTACGAGGCTTTGGATCATAGTTCCGTCGAAGATCGCCCAAATCAGTACGACGTTGTACAGTCAACGAGGTATATTTACTAAGTGTAATTATATATTTAGTATTGAGATGTAGTAGTGTGGGAACAAATGGTATCTTGCATCATTTTTTCATCAATTGACATATTTTGAGTTAAACAAATACCGTACATTTGCGAAAGCAGCGATGGAGAATGCCCAGCAAAGTCTTTAATATAAATACCTTTCATGAATATTTCATGAATATCTAAAACAAGTTCCAAACAACATAAAGTAGCTTACATGTATCAGCTTAGTTTTTATCTAATCGTACAAAATTATAATTGAATGAACATACAGTACCTGATGCAGATCAATGTCCAACTTTTTCCCTTTCCTCTTAAATTCCACCCAAACTTTACAATACTGTGTTTTCTCTTCATTCATAAAATAATAATAATAATAATAATAATAATAATTAATAATGAGGACTTTGTATAGCGCCTAATCTTTCGAAGCTCTAATCGCTTTACACCATTAATAATGATATGACTACACTACAGAAAAGCAAATGACAAAAACAATGAGATTAGAAAACATAAAAACATGCTGAATACATATAAGATACAAAACACGATTAGGTCTCTAATTTTGTCTCTGCATACTCATTTAAAATCTACTCAATAACATATCTTCCTTATATTTACAGTCAATCCTCCAGAAACCGTGGTATATAAGGAACCTTTTTAAAATGAGCACATCTTGTGTGTCAAATTTATATATGATTCATGTAACTGATGTTGTCTCATATTGATTGCCTCTCAACTTTGATAAACACTATTACATTTTATGCATTACTCGTTACCCATTTGCTGCAATCTTATTTTTTCAGCGTTAGCTTATGCAATTCCTCGATCAATTTAGCATACAACAGACTGATGTCTTTTTTTTGGGGGGGGGGGGGGTCTTTTTGGTCATTATTTTTGAAATTATTGTTTACAGTCAAGTTTCGAAACTAGTTTCATTGAGATTTAAGAAAGTTACTTATCACACAACATTGTATTTGTTTGTAGTGGACATAAACTTTCTTCAACTTGTCTACTGATATGACAATAAAACTCTTCCCTTTTCAGGTCAGGTCATAATTCCAAGGAGGATACATTTGAAGACATCTGACGTATTTCCTATTGACATCTTGCAATTATCATTCAGAATACCCTAATTTCCTTCATGTTTATCTTTTCATTTATAAACGGCAGATTTATTGTAGAAAACCTTCAGAAACTTGAAACATATTGAATTATTGCTATATAACTGGTTCACATGGTAAATACGCTTACAGCTGGTACTACTCAAAAGTTCTACAATTAATCATTGTTATCAGAAGGAGTTTGGATCCAACAAAAGTAAAACAAAAGAAGATTTTGAAACATTTTTTAAACGATCTTAACATTCTATATGGTACTTTTATTTTATTCTTCTTGTATATGTACACTCCGCGTTCTTTGACACTTTGAACGCTGAAATAAACAACCAATCGCATTGCTCGTTACATCTACTGAGGAAGATAAACTGCAATAATCATTGCGGTTGCTGTAAAACTCCTTCTATATCGCCAAGTTGGCGTCTCCTAATTAAACGCATTGGAAGTCAGAACATGTGGACGTAATTGAAGCAGCTATCTTGAAAAATGTAACTGAAACAACGAAACCTTACCCAATGACCAATCAATTTGGCTTACAGCGAGCAGTAACTCTTTTGTCGGCAAGAAGCCACATATTCTTAACACTTTTTGAACTAACTGCAGATGCAAAGGGTATGTGTGAAACGGAGTTGATAGGCGACCCTTGTCTACCAAAAATGCGGTACACCAATTAACGTGTCTTTATTGTTTTGCAAGCATACTGATATTTGTTTGATTGAAGATACTTTCTTTACGAGGTTTACTCGGTGGCTGTCCCTTTTTGGAGTAATGAGCTTTCACAACATCTGTAGCACTGGGTCACACAATTATTGAGCACTAAGGTGTGGCCGACGGGAGGGGATGACACAATGTGTTGTGGTATTTTAATTCGGTAGCTACTCTCATAACATAAAACAATGCTTGTTTGATTAATTCCATCTGGATATCATTTCTTTCTGGCGTTTATGAATTGTGGATTGATGTTTGTTACTCCAATGCTTTATTTTGATACCATCTTCCAGAGGAGTATACTATTTGAGGCCCTCACCTGGTGTAACAAGAATGGTTTAACATGTCTGATAAAAACAAATGCTTTTACAACGAAATTTTTAAAATTATATTTAAAATTGACTTTGAAAATGCGTTTATAGGAGGATGGCTTATGAGAAGTCATGGTTGAGAGGGGTTTTGTGTTTGCCATGGTGAGCCACGTCTGTAGCTGAGTCTTTAAGTTTGATTAAATTGACCAGAAGGTATGTGATTTATCAGCGCGTCAGCTTAATGTTGGCCATGTCCTAAAGTTTAAAACTCAGCTCCTTGTAATCGACAAATGTTATAAAACTATCAAACGATAAACAAAATTCACCACCACCACCGCCTAAATAGTAAACGTGCATTAGTACAAAAACTAAAAGGTAAAGGTGTTACAGTTTAATTGAACGTTATATGCAACAAGGTAAGGATGCAAAAGATGACATTAAATATTCTGTGTTCCGAAGTTTGGTTTGGTTCCAAAACATAAATGGGTAGATAAGGAATATCAATTTAGAATAAAAGAAGTAGAGCTGGCAAGTGAAAAAGCACCATCCTACTTCAATTACAAATTTCAGTCTTGATGTTGCAAAACAATTAGGTTAGTGTCCCATTTCAGAGAAAGAGAGTCCGACAAATATTTTACTCGTTGTGAAAACGTTGCTGAATATTTTAAATGCCCAAGGGAGTATTTCACTCAAATATTACAATGACTATTTATTGGTAACGTTAGTTTCAGTTCATCAAAGTGCTGAAAAAGGATCTAGTTAAGGAATCAATCTATAAAGGTTATGTGTTAGTCCCCGAGGCTTATCGGAAACAATTCAGGAACTATACAAATGAAGATGGACAAATTTATGTCGAATTTGCTAGTTTGAAAGGGCAGTTGTTTATGTTGATATCCAAAAACGTTGAGCACGATTATGAAAGTGTCAAACAAACTTGTATTACTAGAAGAGTTCAAGAACCGTGTCCATAGTGACATTAGAACTTATCTTGAGCATAAGATCAAACCTTGGAAAACGCTGCTCGGGCTGCCTGTCGATAAGTATCTTAATTATCTCATATAGTTCCTTTTGTAAATAAGACATGCGCTCAACAGTCTTCAGCCTAATACAAGCCCTTTTAATCTGAAAGTGGCACAACTTTTAAAAATCAAGCTTCAGATAAGGTTGATCGAAGATCCTTGTTACTTCATTTGTGTACCTATTGCAAAAAGAAAGTAAACGTTATTTCTGATTGCCAAAAATTGCCTAATAGGAATTAGAATCAAGACAGACCTATTTAAAATGCTCTTATTCCTAAGATGTCAAGGTGGCGGTCATATATTGAAAGCAATACATTTCTTGCTGTGAATAAACCCAAGTCAGAATTTATTATGTTGAATTATGCACCATTCGTGTCGAAGGGTTCTATATCACTCATGTGCACTGGTTAATGGAAGGTGAACAGTGTGATAAACACAGATTCACTTCCATAACCAAGGATCGATGACTGTGTTGATGAGATCGGAAATGCCAAGGAGGTCCCCATATTTGACCTGCTAAAAGAATTCCGCTAAATTCAACGAACGGAAAGAGAAAGGATATGTTGGCATTCGTGACTCCAGATTGACTTTACCAATAGAAATTGATGCCGTTTGGGTTGAAAGAGTCACCAAGTACTTTTCAACATCTAGTAAAAAAGATTTCCTCTGGTGTAATTAATTGTGATGCTTACATCGATGATGTCATCATCTACAACGACACCTGGAAAGAATATTTAGCAACAATCCGGAAATTCTTTGACAGACTCACAGATGCAATGTTGACAATTAATTTATCCAGACGTGAGTTATGCCATGCCAGTGTAATATTTTTCGAAAATATTGTGGGACATGGACAGGTTAAACATCCAGCAGATAAGGTCAAGGCTATCTCTGTATTTACTCTGCCTTTTGATAAAAAGCAACGGATGGGATTCGTATGTATGGCTGGGTACTACTGGAAATTTTTTTCAAATTTTCCAAAATTGCCGAAACCCTGACAATTTGTTTCTTTGGACTGAAAAATGTGAGAGGCTTTTGATAAGTTAAAAGCCATATTTAAAAGCGCGCCAATTCTTACAGATCCAAAGATCAGGCAATCATTTAAACTGTCTGTTGATGCAAGCGATGTTTGGGTTGGAGCAATATTGATTCCAGAATACGAAAATGGTGTTTATCATCTACTGTGCTATGTTTATAAAAATAAGCTCTAATAAAATTACGCAACAATCGGGATGTTTGGCTTTGATATTGACATTATAACATTTTGTAATTTACATTAGTTCAGTTGTTTTATTGATTATTGTGTTTAGTATCCACAACCCTCTTACTTTCATCGGCAAGATGAAACATTAAAATCAAAGACTACTAAGGCGGGGTTCATTGTTACATAAATATAATATAATAATATAATAATCAGGCGCATCAATGGAAAACCGCACATTTCCGTGTATATAAATGTACTAATTAATGCACTGTGTATAATTCATAAGAGTGCTTCTTATGTTTTAAACCTCATGTATAATTTTTCCATGGTTAAAAATATCTGTATCATATACATCTTTATTTTTATTTGATGGGTAAGTGTTATGTATTTTTCATACAATTTAGATTTGATTTAATTGGTAGATTGTTAGCTTAAAATTTTTGTATTGCATTACATGCTTTTGTAACGGAATTGTATTTTCTAGAATTTGAGATCCTCCAGAAATTAGTTAGATCTGATTCATTTTCGTAAACACCTAATAATATAACTTTTGTATCTAAAACATGAACTATTTCCAGACCTTGATTCAGAATCATTAAGGAACATTTTATTACTAGGATTTTCAAAGTTTAAGTCATGAATTATTTTTGGATTATTTTTGAAAATGATTCTTAAAACCACAAGTTTGTTTTTCATTGTTACCTGCTTTCTAAGGAAATCATTATTTGTTAAATTTTACAAAGCTTGTTCTCTTCATTTTGTGTTCTTGTGACTGTTTATGAGAGCCTAATAACAACGTAAATAGCTTAAATTATTCCTAACCGATGATTCAGTGATTATATAATACTCTTAGAAGGTATTACTGACTCCTGACAAATGAAGTAACATAAAACGTTACAACTATTTCAGAAGACGGTAAACATGGGTGTCATGTCCATTTAAGTGATTTACAAGTCAGTAATATCGTCAGATTCATCTGGAAAAAACAAGTAGTGAATGATGGAAGAACGAAATGTACAACACAGAACGTCAATGTGATTTTATGAAACTGATACATTGTTTAGACAAGGGAAAATAATTTAAAAAATGTTCACTTGCGAGTTTATAAAATGTAACAAGGGAATAATTTAATTCACAATAGTGCAAATTCGTTTCACTTTTTTACTTTATATTCAGGGAATTATATTATGTGTTGCATTGTACTAAACGTGTACATTCTGGGACTCTGTAAAGTCTAATGGAAAGCCCTAGAAGAACACCAAACTGAAGATGGGCATATATTCTACTATAGTGGAGAGTTGGAAAAGTCCATAAATGGAGTAGGCTTCCTTGTAAACAAAGGCATCAAGGGATATGTGCTTGAATGTCGCCCCATAGCTAGCATAATCACCTCAATTCGTCTGAAAGCATCTTCTTTAAACATCATAATTATCCAAGTCTATGCTCCAACTATCAATCATGATGATGAAGATATAGAGGAGTATTATAATAAACTCCAGGGTATTATAAACATGGTAAGCAACAAAGACATCCTCATCATCCAATGCGACTGGAATGCCAAAGTTGGCAACGATGCTCTAATAGACTGGGAAAATCATTATGGACATTCCTGTAATGAGCTTATCAATGAACGAGGGAGCTACTGGAGTTCGCAACCTACAACAACTTGGAACTATCCAACACCATGGGCCAACATAAAGCTTCACTATGTTGGACATGGCACACACCAAATGGAACCCATCATAACCAGATCGACTACATACTGGTTCAAAACGTTTACCGATCTAACATCAATAATGCAAAAACACGAACGTTCCCAGGTGCTGATATTGGGACTAATCACCACCACGTGATTATGAACTTTTGAGTGAGGCTGAAGTAAAGTAACCAGCTAACGAAAATGAGGCTCAAATTCAACTTTGAACAACCGAAGGACCCTAATGTCTGCAAATTAGTTCAAGCCACAATTTGAAGAAACTTTGCTCCACTCCTTGTGATGGATGTTGATGTTAAATTGATGGCAGACACTTTCAACACAGTCATGACAACAGCTGCCAAGGACACCATTGTCCACCATCGCCCAAAGAAACAACCCTGGGTTACAGAAGATATTCTGAATCTGTGTGAGGCCCGAAGAGACCTCAATAAAACCAGACACACAACAATTGCAATGGAGTACCGAGAAATAAACAAGAATATCAGAAACAAAACTTGACGAAAGCAAAAGGCAATTGGATTGGACAAAAGTGCACAGAAATAGAGAAGTCTGCTAACGACTAACACAGCTGGACAGCTGGAATAGACAACATTTCAGCTGAGCCTATCAAGAATAGTGGGGAATCAGTGATATAGCTACTAACAAAACTCTGCAACAATATGTGGCAGAGAGGTGAATGGCCAACATAATGGACCCAGTCACTGATTATAACACTCCCTTAAAAGGCAATCTCCATCTGTGCCACAATTACATAACTATCAGTAAGGTGATGCTTGAGGTCATCTTGAGCAGACTCAATCCACAAGCAGAAGAAATACTCGCTGAAGAACTGGCTGAGTTCCGGAGTTTGTTCCGGAGTGGAAGAAGCAGAACAGAACAAATATTCAGTCTCATGGTTCCGTGTGAAACGTATTCGCAACATCAACAAGACATCTGTCATGTGTTCCCATATTTCAAAACGACGTTTGACGGAGTGTGGCATTCGGCACTGTGAACCACAATGAAGAAGTACACCATGGGTCAACAGTTGACTATAACCGTGTACGCCAAGGCTACCAGTGCAGTAATTGTTCACGGATCTCTGAGGGACTGGGTCAAGACAACAGTTGAAGTACGTCAAGGCTGTCTCCTGTAACCTAGGGATTTCAACATCTACTTATAGCGCATCATGAGCGAAGCCGTGACTAACCAATGTGGGTCAGTCAGCATTAGAGGACACAACATCACCAACCTACGCTTTGCATACGACATTGATTGGCTGGCAGGCAGTAAAGACGAGCATGCCACCTTAGTGAAAAACCTGGAAGAAACATCTTCCATAATTGACAAGGAGTTACGCTCCGAGAAGACAAACCTGACGACAAATAATAGAAAACCAATCTTAGCCAAGATTAAAGTCAGAGGACAATTCAGATATATTGGTTCCATAATCACAGGCGAGGGATCAAAAGCAGAAATTGTGTCACGTACTTCACAAACAACGGCCGCTATGTCAACGGTAGGACCCATCTGGAGAGGCAAGAACATCTGTCTTAAAACTAAAATCAGACTATTGAGAGCACTAGTCGTCTCAGTCTTTTTGTATTCATGTGAGGCCTGGGCCCTGACATCAGAATTACAACGAAGAATCCATGCACTTGAAATGAGATGCATGAGAACCATCCTTGTCATCTCTTACATAGACCACATCACAAATCAAGTAGTGCGTAACCCCATCAGGCACAAACTAGACCATTATGACGACCTCCTCACCACAGTCTAAAAAGACAATTTAAATGGTATGGCCATGTCACTAGAGCCAATATGCTATCCAAAACAGTACTGCAGGGAAGCGTCCAGGGTGGTAGAAGGAGAGGTAGAACTAGAAAAGGACTGACAACATCACATCCAGGAAACGTTTTGCGGAGAGACAGGCATTGGCTAATGATCGAGATAAGTGGGGTAAATTGGTCAGATATTCAGCAGAGTTCCTCAACGACCACACTTGGTCAAGACACTAATGATGATCATGATGATGATGATGACTACACGTGCTGGATTTCTCTTTTGTTTTGTGTCTTAGTTTTAGTCCATATAATTGTAACATATAGCTATCATAAATGCCCAATTAAAATAGTTGACTTAAATGAATTTGAAATTCAACAGCTAGAGTTATGGAACATTTACGATGTAGAGACACATATCGTCATGCTCGATTAAAAATGATTTATAAAGATGGGATTCATCACAAATAAACCAGCGTGTCAATGACTAGGACTTTTACAAGAAGTGATAACGCCATTTAAAGAATAAACTTGCGTTAATATTCAATGGATAAGGTAAATATTTCAATGGTAAATTGAACTTTATATTTACAACAATATTGTAGATATCTCAGTGGCGAATTGACTTTTCTTTCTAAAGGATGCTATACAGTGAAAATCTCAATAGTGAAATGGACTATATTTTGAAATTTTAAAACCACCACCAACACACACACACACACACACACACACACACACATAGTATTAATACATTTCATTTTTATTTCTACATACGGCATGTTGGTCAGGTATAACAAAGTTTGTGTTGAATGGTATATCCAAAGGTGTGGGTCGGATAGTAATGGTACACTGGCGTTGGATAGTGGGGCGGACTCTATAGTCTCAACCTCGGTAACAGAAAAGAGCAAAAAGAAGCAAGTATCCAATTCGACAAATAATTACATTTACAAGAATACAAATTGAAAATTTTCAAAGAAATTAACAGTATTGTGATGTAAAACCTAAATAGTCCAAATGTTTAATCCCAAGTCTAAATATATGAAGTTCGAAATGAATTCCAGACGTATCCCAGATATGTTCCAAGACTGAATGTTTTGATTTGTCTGTAGTTTCGAATATGCTAATGTTCCAGTAGCATTGATTGTGACGGTGTACTAAAATGTTTTCACGTTGCTTACAAAATCAATGTTCCTACTCAGTACAAAGTGAACTTAATATTACACTGGAAGGCTGGCGAACAACTTCAATTGTTTTATAAAGTGCCTTTGAGCTTCGCTCGGGTAGTAGAAATTGACCGGAATATCGAGACTGGCTTCATTGAGAGTACTTCAAAGTAATTAATAAAAAAAACTGGAAGGCTGGCGAACAACTTCAATTGTTTTATAAAGTGCCTTTGAAGTTCGCTCGGGTTGTGGAATTGACCGGTACTTAAATACGGACCATTCATACCATGGAGGATTAAAAAAAGATAGTTTCACAATAACGTTGTATGATTTAAAATTGTTATATTAGCGTAAGTCAATACAGTTTAATCATGGCACCAACAACTACCACGCGAAAAAGTTATGATGCAGAATTTAAGTTAAACGTCGTAGCATTTGCGAAAGAAAACGGAAATCGTGCAGCAGAAAGAAAATTCAACGTAAGCGAGAAGATTGTGCGTGACTGGCGTAAAAAGACGAGTGGCGCTAATATTTACTTAATAAACATTATTTATAAATCTTATTTGCTTATATTTCTATTTTTAAAATTTCAAACAAGAATATACTTACACGTTGTTGGAAATTACCAAGTCGTATGCAATGGCCGGCGGTATCAAAAACGTGATTACGGTTAGTGCGCAGGAGCGACTTATACGCAGGAGCGACTTATATGTTGAATTTTCCAAAATTATCTGGATTTCCCCATCCCGCGACTTATACCCAGGAGCGACTTACAGGGCGGAAAATACGGTATATATATATATATATATATATATATAATGTTTTGTTCTTGATTGGATAGGATATTTGAGTCTTATATCACTTGTGTTTCCAGCGGAGCATGTTTACTTGTTAAATGCATGTATAGCCTCATATATTTCACCCCCAAAAATAAGAGTATAAATTGCCGCCGGAATAAATGCGGGAGGGAAAACCGAAAAAGCCTGGGAAACTAATGGTACGTTTTCGCGTATGCTCACATTGGGAGATGCCAGGTCTCAGACAGAGGTGAGATAATAGTGATCGATAAAGGTTAGAGCTTTAGACCACTCGTAAAAACCCTAGTTGAGAATATAGTTCATATAACTTCAGATGAGTTTTTTCCCAATTCAATTCAGGAAACCTCGTTGACGCCTACAAAGTTGGTCTGTTCACCCCCTCTGCTGCTGACTGATATCAATAGTCAGACCACTATGATATGCCGATCGGCGTTCGATAAAAAGTAGTATTAATCGTTTTACTTCATTTACACACTAACAAACTCTGTTTTTAATATTTTTAGGTTAGGAATTCTTCGGATTCAATGATAAAATCACTTGTTAGAAAAAGAAATTCATTTCATATGTAACTAGTTTTGACAAGGAAGTATACGTCATATTCATTTCGTTCAAATCTTCCTTATTACTGACTGCGTAATATAGAACTTCAAAATAGCTTAAACATGTACTTGGACAATTTAAAAATAGAGTGCACGTAGTCCTTTTAATTGGGACTTCCTGTTATGATCCGCAGTGGAGTCTAAATCAAGAGATCAAGATATATGCTAATCAAGTTGTGTCTCAAATTTACTTCGTGAAACACACACCAGTACCAGGGTAAGTACTGATGGTACATATCTTTCTGATAAATCATTCAGTTATGTTTAATTTAGATTATACATTAATATCAATCTGTGTGAATTTATTATTTCTTATGTTGAAATATATAATCGTTCCATTGTTACAACTAACATGCACATCCTTTTCTTTTACTTGTTTTACTTCGTTTTTCATTCATTTTTATTCATTATTTATTTTTATTCATTCTCTGTAGGATATACTCACAAAATCAAATATCCGCTTGATATTTCAGTACTGTACTGTTAACAGTTTCTAAAGTAGAAATATCGACCAACATTTCACTTTTTCTGTAAAGTATTATGACCATCAAGAGAATATCGTAGCTGTGATTCGCATCAATTGTATGTTTCATGTTGAGTACACACACACACACACATAGATATATATATTCGTCCCCTTGCTTAGGAACGAGCGATGGTCAGCGGGTTATGGCACCCAACGCATTCAGTGCATGCAGCCAACAAAACTTATAAAATTGTTACACATTTGATATATAGTTACACAGATTCTCCAACAACCATATTCCACCTCCATATCTGCATATCTTCCTCAATGTTTCAGATTTCGGTCTTAGATGAAGTGCCCCATGATACCTGAAATTTCTTTGAAAAGGTAAAAGCATCATGAAGCTTCTTATCCATACAAACTTTCGAATAATCTTTAGAAGCTCTAAGCGCTTTATAACATCTATTATGATATGAATTGATTAAAACTAAAACAAACACAATGAAATCTGAAAACAAAAAAAATGCTGAAAATAGCTAAGATAGGCAACAGTTTTGGGTCTTTAAGTTTGTTTTTGCAGTCAAAAGAAGGTGAGATTTAAGATCGCTCTTGAAAGGAATCACTGTGTCTATGTGTCTAAGTTCACTGAGCAATTTATTATACGTTGCTGGGCCCTGGTTTTCAAAGGAATGTTATCCATATTACTCTGTTTTCATAACGGTAATAATAAATATACGAATGTAAAAAGAGGAGCGTAAGTATCTTGTTGGTGTATATACATGGGTGAGGCCGGATAGGTATGCTGGACTGGAGTCCGTCAGTGAAACGTAGAACAGAGAACAAATGCTGTGTTGGATTCTGTATGGAATAGTTATCCAGTGTAGAGTCTGAGCAGTGGGAAGGTGTGCTCTGATCGGGGTACTCGAGAGATGATCCGATTAGCTGTGTTTTGAACTTTTTGAAGTTTCTGGAATAGAAATTGAGACTAAACAAACATAACTGAGTAACAATAGCCCAGTCTTGAAAGTACTAATGAACAAACAAATGTTTTAGTGGCATCAACGTAAAGATATTTGCAAATGGAACTGATGCGTCTCAGCTCAAGATATGCAGCCTTGCATATGTTCATGAAATGTTGGTGCAATGTGAGAGTTCTGTCCAGAGTAACACATAGGTTTTGGACCGATTGTGTGCATTTAATGTAGGTGTTGGTGATATTTATTGTTTGAGGTAAAGGATGTAAATGAAAAAATCTTTGTGTTGTGATCAGAATGACATCAGTTTTATCATCATTCATCGGCAGTATGTTACATGACATCCATAATTTCACATCAGAAATTTCCCTTCTCTTCTCCTTTGATAGTGGCGTCAGCTTCAGTTTCAGATACAATTTGTGTCCTGTTAACTATGTAGGACTTGAACCACTGTAAGGCCATATTCTGAATGCCAAATACATGCTGTAGATGGTGAAGTAATGGTCTATTGTGTCATATGCTGCAGACAAATCAAGGCTGATGAGGACTGTAATCTTTCCGCTAAGCAAAGCAGAGAGAATGTTATTAAATACTTTCAGAAGAGGTTCATATTTCACATGGTATTCTATAGCCATAGGGGTGAGTGTTACATTTATATTTTATTTGATATGCGAAGTTTAATGAGTTTATATTGTCATATCGTGTTATTACAACGCAGATTTTAAACGTTCAGTAATGTGAATTATAAGTAGCTATTAAGTTTAATGTATTAGCATTTTCCAAAAGAAGCAGGGAGAGCGAATCGGACAACCTTTTATAGAGGCGTCCATTTGGTAAACCAAGGCTTCCTCCAAAATCGTAAAAAAGTGTCTTTTTAGCAAACCAAGGCTTCCTCCAAAATCGTCAAAGAAAGTTTTCTTTGCGGACGCAAGGTCGTTGTCGCACCCTCCTGCTGCTATGGGGTTAAAAATCTTTTTTACGATGAAAGTCTTAAGACGAAAATCCTTTAGGATTTTACAAACAGACTTATTTGTAAACCCTCACCTCGTAAATCAATCAGATTATTGCATTAGTGAGTTTAAAATTAATTCTCGTTAACGAATCATTATGACATCGCATAAAGACTGGATTAGTTGGATCCTCAATTATTAGAAACTCTGGAGGAGCTGTTGGTGCAAATGAATATAAAATATATCCTTGTTGAGCTTTATTTGATCTTTCGAGGTTTATTTTATAACTTCCTTCGATAACATCACACACTAAATTCAATGCAATCACCGAGGATATATTGACGTTTTGAGGAGCGATATGCCTACCGCCTCCGTCTGGGTCATTATTATGTTTGAGGATAGTTGAACCCTTGTGTTGTTGTCTCCATGAGGTGAATGTCGCAGTAAACGTTTCATTGATAAAATCATTAACGGAATTTTTTAGTACGTTTGCGTTATACCCAGGAAACTTGAAATTCGGTAGATCAGCTTCTGTTATATTGTATACAGTTAGGAAATTTCGTTTAGAGTAATTAATGTTGCCGTCGCTATGATCAGTTATTACTTGAATTACTTGCTGGTTGATATAGTCCATGTCAGATACAAGTTGATTTAATATTTCAATTCGTTTACTGATTTCACTCCGATTAGATGCATGGAAAGCCTGTTGTAATCGTTGTAGTTGTTGACTGTGTTCTTGATTAATCTCTCTGAAGTATTCAATAATTCTGTTATGATATATATATTTATATATGTAATTGATTTTAGAGTCTGTCCAACCTTAAATCTCCAAAAGGCAGAATCCTGATCAACAAAATAATTCTTTATATGATGTGGTAATTTCATGGCATGGTTGTTAATCCGTAGCATAATCAGATTTTTGTGGTTCAGGTGGAGGTGGGTTTTCAGGCCATCCTAATATAGTTCTGATTGAACTCTGGTAGATGTCTACGACATACCCGGGCGAGTTTATCTGAATCGCTGATGATAACGTCGGCTCATGAACTGTTATAGCAATTTTCGGTTTTCTTCCAGTAATGGATTTAATTCTGCGTTGTAATTCGTTATTGATCTGTTCGATTTGGTAGGACCCAGATGGTAACGATAACAACGTTTCAGTCTGGAGTACCATTGGGTTTATTCTTATTCGCAAACACCAGGGAATTATTCGGTTGCTGACGACCAAATGATTTTGATCTAATATTTGGCCAACTATGGTATACTCGTAATTTTGCTAACGCTATCTCCTTAATTGGAACCGCAGTAGGGAAATTCAGCAAATGGGGTGATTGTTAGTTTGTATATCCAGTAAATATATGTTTGTGTTTATAAACCGTATACAGTACTGACACACGATCATAAAAGGTAACTTGCCAGTTGAATTGTGTGATTTGGTAGATATTTATTTTAGTCGTTGTGGAAGTTTTATGAAGAAATCAGTGATTTTGCTGTCACTGCTCAAGTCAGTTCTTCATCAACATTTATTATTATTTAATTAGATATATGATTAGCAAGCAGTGTTTTTGCATCTTGAAATCTTGTACCGACCTATTTACGAATGAAACTTTTCAGATTTGGACTTCCAGGAAACTTATGAACAGTATTATGTATAAATCTTTACAATAACATCGAATTATTTTTTTGTGAATTCACAGATTACTCTAGGTTAAGATGGTTGTCATAAAAAAACTAGTATGGAGATACTTGAAATAAGGAAACTACTATTGCTCATATTAGTAGTAGCCACATCGTACGGTTAAGGTTGAAG
This sequence comes from Unio delphinus, assembly GCA_029339505.1. Classification (NCBI taxonomy): domain Eukaryota; kingdom Metazoa; phylum Mollusca; class Bivalvia; order Unionida; family Unionidae; genus Unio; species Unio delphinus. Next base: position 20,447,753 of record JAQISU010000242.1, on the reverse strand, counting down.
ACTAGAACACGGAATATAAAAATCATATAGCCTGAATTGTTGAGGATCTGGTCCAAAGTTGTGTTATTTTTTAAATGATTAACATTTTTAAAAGACAATGTTCCCAGAGTCGGTAAATTAAAGACTAGTTTGCGGAAGAAAGAACGAATTGGCAGATAAATGTTTTAGCAAACCTAAAGTATGTGCTATTTTTATTTAAGACTCCGTTGACAGCTAGTATAAAATTATAATTTCTCGTGAATGCATGATACCTATGAAATAGTACATGTAAGAACTTTTCAACGGACAACAACATATTGTCTTGAAATCCTTGACAATCGGTGAAAAGTCGACCTCAAGCCAGTTTCATGCATGTGTTTAACTTTTCTTTAGCTCGTTTTTGACTGTTGGTGACTAGATGCTATAATTAAATGTTTAATAAATCAGAATCAGGATATTATTTTCAGTCTATATATGTTCCAAATGTTTTCTTTATTTTTTCAAGAAAACCATAAACCTTTCGTTCTCTTAGACAATATTCCTCAAACTTAATTACACCAGAGGTTTCAAAATGGTGAGGAGAATGCGAAAGTTATGAGTTCAAACCAATATTCTTTTTTTAGGGTATGGCAGAACTTAAATACAAACTGAGTTGTTTGATCTTGGAGACTATTGCCATGTATGCTTTAAACGTTTTAATTTCTGACCTACACTTTTTTCTATGCAAATCTTAATATGTTGATGCAGTAAAATGTTATTTTTAATTCCATGCATCTTCTCATTTTTCAGATCAAAATGACACGGAAGGTTCCATGCTTGATCCCATTTTTATTTGCTCTAGGTATGAATATTTTCAAATGGAATAACAACTCATTTACACGGCCTACTTATCTGAATGTTTGATCTTTCTCCCATAAAAATGGTGGATTTGGTGTCTACATTAATCAGTTGTAGAGGGTCACATTGAAATTCGCTATCGTTAAGGACTTTACTTAATGTCGTCACAATGTTGCCAAAATAAAATATATTTTGTGAACTACAAATAATTTAATTTCACTTTACTGCATTGCTGAGATGGCAGATATGGTACACTTTATCGGGGACATAATACATCTTAGATAAGTCTAGTTTGTTCATTTTATATTTGAACAATCCCCTTTAGAACTTCAGTATAATAAAACTGACCGTGAACTGTCTAATGTATTGTCTGTACAATGGCAATCCACATCATTTATATAATTGGTTTCTTGGCAAACAAAAGTGACAGTTGTTTCAACACGTACTGAAAAAAAAGAAACCAACGGCCAGTACGCAAAACCCGTGGAAGGTATTAGAAACATACAACCTGTGGTCAAGCAGATTTATATTCCTCGAGTTGAATCAAGTATTGTTTTTGAAAGATTCACCAATCAAATGTTATTCCACTTATTAGTTTAGAACTAAGTGTATCTTTTCTGCAATAACAATAAATTTGGTGGGCTTAAAATCGGGTTATATGTTTTAATGGTAACATGCCCTGCACGGTTCTATATAAATTTATCTCGGTAACAAACATTGTATGCAAGTGAAACATCACATTAAGTGACGCATTTTTTTAAAATGAAATGGATATATCTTTTACTTAGCATCATTTAATTTATATGAGCTGGTACTGGCTGCTAAACACTCGTATTAACCGCAGTGTTCTTGTACCGTTCATAACATTATGCTCCATTAGCCACCCTATGAGAGCAGGTACTGACTGCCAAACAATGGTACTCACTGCAGTGTACTTGTACCATGCACATAATTTGATTACCTTACACCAGCTATATTTGTGAAAGTAATATTAGTAATGTGGGATAGGATAGAGATAATGGGGAATTCATGTTAAATTATGGGTGGGTTGTACTATTTAATATAATGGTAATTTAACATGGGGTAAATTTAACAAGGACGGGAGCGGAACAAGGGAAAGTTGAACATAGGTTGGGACTGTATAGAGACAATAGGTATGGATCAGTTGGGACGACGTCACAGTACTGGACATTGGCAACAATGTTGCAAGAGGCTGACATCAATCGGTCCCAATGGGGATAGAAGCTAGGACGCTTGGGAGGGCGGGGATGACCTTCTACGCGCTACTGGCATAAAGAAACATCAAACAAACATAATATAGGCTACAACCACCAAACAAATACACACACGATAAAATAGATATTTTCGAGGCATTGGAGTGGCCTGAAAAGGGTGCCTTTGGTTTGTATGTTAACACTATACAGTCAACAGAGAGCATCGCATAGGTCTTCTTCTCTTCCACAAACGTCGTCTGACTTCTGGTCTTTATATGAAGACTCGCTTCAGACAGCCATGTGTTACCAGACAGATCCTTAGTTTCCAAAGGGTCGCATCGGTAATCTTGATGATTGTCGATGATGATTTGACATACATGGGCAAGTCCGCGCGGAACAGTATCTACTATACGAGATTAGACGACTCTACCTTTGTCCACATCGTGTGACGAGAACACATGAAGAGAGTGAAGTGAACTTCGGTTATTTATAGTGGAAGAGTGGATCGAAAATGATTGAGTTCTTTCACCAATCCAAACAAGCGTAACGAACTTCAGTCAGAGCGCGCAGTCTGTCTTCCACCCAAAAGCGAGCGATCTGTGACGCCACATTCCCTACATGTACAAGTAAATGTGCGTAGTGAATTAATGCAACATTTGTCTTAAAAGATGACAGAAGCTAAGAAGATGGTGAAGTGGGGTGCATCGGCAGTGGATATGAAAAGAGATGGTATATCAGCGGCTAATAACATAAATACTATCCTACTTCCAGACGAGGCCGATTTTAATTGAAATTTTGTGAATGGTTTCTCTTCGAAGACTTTCTTCCCGTACCAGCAACTTCTCTTCCCTCACCATACGTAGAAGACTTAATTTTGTGCAACAGCAAAAAGAGCAGATCAAGCCTTTCTAGTTCAATAGCAAAAGCAAGAATAAGACGAGGCACAAAGAAAACGACATGAAGAAGAAGACGTTGAATGTCAAACGGTGATAGTATTCTTTGACATTTTGGCAGTGAAGGGGTCTGAGAGAAATGACGACCCAAGAGGAAAAGACCTTCGAGAGACAAACAGTCCAAACCAGTCCACACGCTTACTACGCCTGAGATACCCATGCTAGTGCTTTCCACCAAATCATTGACATCAACGTTGTCTATGGCAGTGGCAAAGAGATATGGCAGTTAAAGATGATTACTTCCTGTTGTTTTATTTTTTAAAGAACAAACACATACAGTCCTTTTCAGAGCCACCTACCTTTTAGAAAAAGAGATTGTAATCATTTGCAAAAAAATTAAAACTCAATATTTCTTTTTATTTTATCATGGACCTGTGTGGGTGCACAAGTGTATGTCCTTATAGTTATAAAAATAAAAAAAAAAGACACGTTTTCTTTCTGATATATTTTGGCATAAATTTACAATCCAATGTCCAACACAACACTTAAAAAAGTTCATTAGCTTCTCCTGTGCTTTTTAACTCCCTCAATTTTTATTTCCTCACTCTCGCAGGTGTTTCTTGTAATTATCGTCTTCTTCTCGTCTCTTTCTAGACGTGTCTGTGTTCGTAGTATTTAGAGGATACCTCTTTTTCCTGTGCTGAATCACTATCGCATGCTACGGATGTGTTGTAGGACAGTCTGAAGACCAATGTCCTTTCTCTTCACATTGATAAAATGTATCTTGACTTTTGTCTCTTTCGACACCTGTCTTACTTTGACGTTCAGGACATTCAGAAGATCAATGTCCTTTCTTCTAACAATTATAGCAAGTATCTTGATTTTTATCTCAGCAGGAGGGGGATTAGTTTGTCGTTTTCTATAATGAAAACCTTTGCATAACACCTCGCAAAGCTCTGATCAGAGATCCTATTGGAATTGCACATCTATCGGTCTGGTAGGATTGGTAATGAAATGAATATTTCTAAAAACAACAACAGAGACTGGCAGTTTAGTTTATATTGAGATATAAGGGACTATGGCGTTTCAAATGTAGTCATTTGACGTTTTACTATCAAGATTAAACGATCGTATCATTTCGTGATGAAAGTAGAAAAAGAAAATAAGAGGCAGAAACGGGACCTATTGCATTGCACCGTATCTAAAATCTTCCCACTGATTTCGAAGATTACATGAATGACCCAGAATCCAGACACAGAGAGTCTAAACCAAACAAACGTTCACCCGCAGTAACGCTTGAAAAGTATTACCAAATTAGAGAGACCGATAATCGTTTTGTAATACAATTTAGAACTGCCAACACGTACATAGTGAAGTTTAAAGATTTCGAGTTATATGTACCGTTAGAGAAAGCAGAAGAGTTCATTACCGAAATGTGGGAATCTTTGTTAACCACACTCAACCCACAATGCCAAGCCACAGGAGACGCTTGCATAGCAATCTCCATTGATCACTATATACTGAAAATGTCCCCTTTTAGAAGACCCGTAGAATTGATACCTTCCAATGTCACCTAATAGATTCTACACGTACAGCAATCCAACGAAAAGATTCACATCACCGATGGAAATGCGACACTGAACATGACCCACATTTCGTTTTCTTTAGGAACGGGACGCAAAAAGGTGTTATTGTTGGACGACCTTTGCAGCATCGTGACCAAATGTGTTTAGCCAGGGTCATCGTGGTGGGACGAACGTACGCTGACAGGAAAGACTCTGCAGGATGGAAAGGAGACTGGCAAACTATTCGAAATCCATAATATCTAAACAATGAAGATCAGCAGAACTCCTGCTACAGCAAACTGGCCTATCCAAAGACACACCCTGTGGCATTCTTGAAATACCAAACTTGCAAGACGTCTTAGCTCCACGTTACACCATGACAGTACACCCTCAAGAAGTGCTTGGACCTCTGTTGTTTTGACGCAAACATTTCCAATAAGGAAAGATATGTTCACGTCTATCATACGATGAACATTTCGATGCCATTACTAGTATCACTGCAATCATGGAATACGGATTTTTTTTGTGAGAAATGTGACTATGACTATAACAAGAGCAGCACAAGCATTGTGGATCCAAATGTGTGGGATGTTTAGCGTCTAAACTCTGTCTGGCCGAAGGACAAAAACAAGTGCATTGCCTACGTTGTCAGAGCACTTTTGTCAGCCCTTCAACATCTGATGACTCACTGTTTACACCAGATAAAAACGTACCAACTCTTGAGCCCTACTTATGAACAAGTCGCACGTACCTATTGTGCCAAGACTCAAGCATGTCCAGGAACAAAACGATGTCATTTGTAAGCAGAACGTGGACTGCTACATTTACAAATACCATTTCAAACATGAAGAGGATGATTACCAAAAGAAAGACAATTTCATATTTTTCGATTTCGAACGCATTCAAGAGACCGATATTCACATTCTTAATTTCTGTGTGGCTCGTCGAGTATTCGAGAAGTGCATCTAAAAGTATATCTTGAGTCGTTGCACCCACTGTAGCAAGATTCCTAGAGGACGTGAACAAATATTTCGGGCACCGAACACGCTGGCCAATTGCGTCCAATATATCTTAGATTTCATCAACCAAACGTGGAACTATAATGACATCAAACGTTATTGACTTTGCCATCGCTCTGCCACGGTGACGGCTCACAATGTTTTGGGGTAAGATGGCCAATTTCTTGGAGTTACTATAGACAAAAATCATTTCCATACACGTGGAACAAGTGCAGTTTAATGATTCGATAAGTTACTTGGCCATGCTTTTGAGTCAAAATCCTAATACATTTGGAATGACAGAATTTGTTTCGCCATTTTTCAGTACCAATGCCAAGTAAAACGCCATTCTGTCGCATTTGCCTAATGCTTACTACTTTAAACCCAACGAAAAAAAGCTTCTACATTTTTCCCACTCTCTCTGTCTCGCTTTGGACCACTTCGACGTTCAGGAAGAAATGTTACACTATGGTCTTTCCGACATGGAAAATGAAAACCTCAATATCGTGTACGAATTTAATGGGTGCTTATTTCTCAAGTATAGCATCTATTACCCTCAACGTGGCACTAATTATTATTACGTACCATGCAATACTTTTACCAGGCCACTTGTCGGTGGAGCATGAAGTTCGAACCGAAAGGATACCAAGCGATGGAAATGTGGAAACACCATTACGATCACCGTTTGAAAACCGATCTCGATTTTTAACGCATTGATAAAAGTCACAAGCCGGTGGACAATTTTAACCACGGAATAATTTGTACGGTGGACAGATGAATGCTACCTGTTTGCTGTACCACGCCGAAGAGGAGAAAAGAGAAGAAAACAAATACTTAGACGTGTGTTCGCTGTATTCTTTCATGTACAAATATTGTCACTTTATCCATAGGTCATCCGCAATGGCTGACGAAACACATTGACCTGGACAACATTTGAAAATATGAATGACTGATCAAGTGCAATGTCTTGCCTCCCACGGACTTGTACCATCCCGTTTTACCACACCATTGCGAAGGAAAACGAATGTTTCCCTTGTGCCATACATTGCCAAAACGTGCAACCAAGAGCAACCTTGTCAACACACCCAGGACGAACGCGGCTAGACAGGAACGTGGTCAGAGTGGATTTGTTCAAAGCTCTGGACATGGAATACCAGCTGTTAGAAAATACTAAATGTAACGATTTCCCAAAATAGAGAAATGCCATAATGTAACAAGACTCAGAAAGGCATTGTTGCTGAATACGTAAATGTCTTTTTGAACTGAAACAAGAATCGAACCGCAATCCTTCCTGGTGCCAAACACCCGAAGACCAAGAGAAATTCAAAGAGAAATACTTGGAGCAGGAAAACATCACTTTAGACGGAATTGACAAGCGATTACCTACTGTGAATCTTTTAGATAGAGCAGGTTTTGTCTACTTCAGACTTGAGACTGATTAAAGATACGATGTAACGTGTTTCAGGTGTGCTCTGACATGTCGAATGCATTGATGACCAGGAACAAAAGGAAGACTTCCAAAACTAGGCAGAAGAAAGCACAAAGATTTACAAGATCGAGACTTCAGTACGACTAGAATCAAAATGGAAAACGTACAAAACCGAGAGTTGATAGTGACTACAAGCACCAAAGCGAGAAAATTAATACCTTGCAATAACAGGGTTACTGTACGCTTTAATCTCATCGATGCAGTACCTCATCATAAGAACCACCACTACCATACTTGCAATGGAAACTGATGCTGTGAAGCCTGTCGGAGTCTAAAGCGATGGCACTCGTTGTCGTAGACACTTTAATGGTTTTCATTGTCAATATCGTCCTGAACGTCATAATAATCTGCAGCTACCACTCAAATGATATCATCCGTGCCTGAACAAACTACCGAGGGTATTACATCCGCTTCATTAAAATGAACATGTTTAAGAAGAATATACATTCCATGTACACTTGTCTGAATAATGCGACTTTGAACGCCGATTCCAATCCTTCCATGGAAAGTAGCCTTGGAGGAATTACCCCCAAAGAACTACCTAGAAACGTATTGATCTACTAGGGAAAAGTGGATAAAGTCAATTGTTTCAGTGGAAGCAGAATGACTCCGCTTGCTTAGAACATGTTCGATGGTTTCGATGCTGTCACTACCTAGGTTTAGTGGGACGACCTCAAGAATCTCTCGATGGATAATTTGAAAGAGTCAATTCGTGGTTTGACTGGAGTTGAGAGAACAACTAGAATTCCAAATAAAGATTTATAATTGGATTGTATTACTGTGATACAACAAATAACATTTGATACATCAGTATCATACGGGCAACCATAGGCACATCAACACCTTTAGATCCGATTTTTAATATGACGTTTTTCTCCTAATGTATATTCAGAATTTTAATTATTGTCACATATGTATTCTATAATTATTTCGAATTTATTTTGCAATACCTTACGTAACATTTTCCACATCATCACAATGTACTCTAATAAAACAAAATTGAATTTTACAAAATTTGTTGCTTCTCACTCTTTCCTATTACTTGTCACGGAATTGTGTACGACAGGTATCAATATGTATATGTGGCTGAAAGTTTGCTCCTTTAAGGATAGAAACATTTCCGACAATACTGGATCGTCATGCGATATCTGCTTAGAATTTTTCTTTATATACCCCTAGCTGTGACCAATATCCGCAGCTAGGTACTTTTAAACTGCAGGCAATTCGCACATGCATCATGAGCTGAGTTTTCACTCACCATTTCGAAATAACTAAAAGCCGATACTGAATAAACCACTCTCGGTAAGGCTATACGCAGTAGGGAAATCAGAGTACATTTTTGACCACTTATACATATTGATACCTGTCGTACACAATTCCGTGACATTACTTGTAGTAATACATTTAAATCCTTTTCGTGGACGCTTTCTGAAACCCTGTGCCGGAACAATCAATCACAATCTCTTTTTGATAAGTAAAATATTATGCCGTTAGTTTGGTCACTCTGTGTAACGGAAGGCCGTCGCTTACACCATTTCATGTCCGCGTGGAGAGCAAGCTCGTGCAGTTTATGGATAAGATCGTAGGAGTTTTAGATATTTTTTTATTTGTTCAGTTAATGAGGCTTTTACAGCCTGTTGTGAATCAGTTAGAGTCGACTCCACTTAACTGCTCATCGGTTAACTGCACACTCCGGATAACTGCACGTAATCACGCCGGTCCCATTTTTTGCCAATGCTTTTCAATGTACTGTGCCGTACTCGGTTAACTGCACACTCCGGTTAACTGCACAGTCTCGTGACGGGCACGAGGGTGTGCAGGTAACCGGAGTCGACTGTAAATGATATTTAACATTACTTTAATTTCATTTCTTCGGTAAAAGTACACTGAAAATAAAGTATCAAAGCTTTTTAACGAGACCTTATTTTGACACTATTTAACCATTTATCCTACATAATGTTTAATAAATGAAGTCCGGGCAACTTAGGATAAGACGCAATGACTAGAGATAACACTGAAGTAAAGTTTGAATTCAAGGAAATCACAATGCCCCCGCTATTTGCTAAAGTTAGTAAAAATAATATTTTACATTGAACTACTATGAATTAAAAATAACGCTATTTTCCAGCCACTTCGTCATCGGTATTCTTTGATTACAATAAAATTGCAACACGTACGGAAATTGGTATGGACTGCAGAGTGAGCGATCCAGAAGAAAGAAGTTCAATACAAATTCACCAAGGTAACAGAGAGATGGTTACCATTACCTCTGGGTGTAGCATCAAGTCCAACGATAGCAGACTAAGGATTTCCTGCATAGAAACAGAAAATGCCATCCTCATTAGTGTAAACATGTCTGGATATGCTTTATCTGATCTGGGAACCTGGAACTGCAGTGATGGAAAATCCTATGACACGGTTACCTTCCAGGATTTTATCGGTAAGTTGTGTATTGATGTGTGTGCGCGCGTTCGTGTTTCCAGATTATAGGCGCTAATAGTGCAGCGGTATCGGCGTATGTGTATCACGACAAACGAATATACAATTTTCTAATTGCACATAAAAATCAAAGTAAAATGTTTGTTGCTATAGTCTTATATTTTCTTTATCATTTTTTATTTCGCTGTAATCGAGTGAAAAATATAATATTCCACGTATTACAACTCAATGGTCTTAAAACAAGTAATATAAAACCTTTGATGACATACGAGCTTATTAAAAGGAATATTTAATGAGTAGACCTAAAGAAAAACACAGGCTCGTAAAGGAAATGACTTTTCCAACAAAATGTCAATTTGTTTTGCTGGCAGTGGAAAACTTAAACAGCTGTAAAATAACTCGAAAATGAACTGGTACGTGGTTGAACGGTTTTAAAGAACTTTAAAAGCTAGAATGTTGAAAGTACGTAGCTTAGAATTAAGTGATGACGTTTAATGAAATTTGATTCAGGGTTACGATACTAATTAAAAGACGTGCCTAAGGTCAAAGCAACAAATGTAAACATTGACCAATATATAAATCAATCTTATTTTGTTGGCCTGGAAATAGATACATATTTGTAGCGCCTAAATTTCAATACGGTAAAATATCTAAAGTTTCAAAACATAAACCATGTTATTGATATGTTATATTCCTAACTAGTATAGATAAGACATGTAATATAAGGTGATACGATTATTTACGCACTGAAAAACTTTAAAGTAGAGAATGTAGACTTTATCTTAACCAAGGAATTGTTATTTTTATGACAAACAGGACCATATTCGTAAAATTGAAAAGAGCTAAAGATTGGATGGCAATACGATTGTATTCACTGCGTGGAAAATACATTTTTAATCGTTTAAGAGATCGAAAATCGCTAAAAATACATTGCAAGAAAAGTAAATGACAGTTAAGCTGTGAATTGGAGCTTAGCAAAAGAAAGTATGTCATACATATATAAACATTTATGGGAAATAAAATCTTGAGTTTTGGATAGTTAACGGTTTGTCTAGAATGAAAAAGAGTTACAATGAACGAAGGAATTAGAAAATCCATGATATATGAGCATGTATTGATTACCGAACTAGAGGAAGAAAATTAAAGGACATCCGAAAATAAATAAATAAAGATTCTCCACGTCAACTAATGAAAAGGATACTATAGTGGGGATATTGTCTTATCAGGGAAAATAACGTCTTTCAGCAAGATTAGATCTTCTTTAACTAAGAAGTTAGAACACATACAGAAAGTTGATGGTTTCATTTCCTCCATTTTTAATCCCAGATCGGATGCCATTGTGTGTCCTTGAGAGGAGGCCTTTATTGTAATTACCTATGTTATGAATATTAAATTCAAATATTTGTTTATTACTTTAAATATTTTTTATTCCCTTACATGTATGTAATGTAACAATGTACGCTGTACTGTACATTGTCCAAAATTGAATTCATTTCTGCTTGACCTGATTGATTTTTTATTATAAGACTTTAATTTCATTTATATGAACGACTAACAAGAGCTTTATTATTCTCTATTTCGGATTTAATTGTCAGCATTAATATTCAGGTAAACAAGAAGTACTAAATCAGAGTCAGGGATTTGGAGATTTCTATGTGAACTTTGTAGGCTATTATGTTGTAAATGCACAAGACTCAATACATCAATTTAGAAGGTTATTTTCCATTAGGTAAGAGTTGTTTTAAACAGAAAGTTATATTATCTTGTGACTGTGAGGATTTTACCAATCTTGCTTTAACATCTAGCACTTTGTATTATGTTGTGATCAGTTTGGGCTGAATTTAATTTTCCTTATTTACTGAATTAAATTGATTTGCTTCTCTGACAATACAAAATTGATCTGCTCAAATTATTGGATAAAGACAGTCACTGAAATTTATACTGAATTTAAACCGGGAATAATATTTCTGTGATTTGACAAAAGTCTGTTGACAAATCAACACTTTGCAGGCCATAACATACATTAATACACGTCATCGTTTTTTATTTTAAATATCTTCGGGACTTGAACTGGTTTTATCTCAGGAATTATTATTACTCTATTCGTGTCTTTAATTCTTGGAATTATTTTGGAATTAATTCGCAATACCGTTTTTCTCACTTTTCACATCGTATTCTAAGGAAATAAATTATTTTTTAAATTTTACAAACCTTACTGTCGTCACTCTTTTTATCGCTTATTTTAAGAGCATAGATTTGTAACAGAAAACTTGGCGATCGTCCGTGGGGTACGAAGTTAGCTAAAATGTTTCAGAAAACTTTGTTTTGAAATTCAAATTTCCCTAGTTTCGTAATGTTTTACATTCCAGGTATGTTTTCACATTCTAGAAATCTTTTGTGAAAGCAGCAAGACTTATAAATGTCATTAAAAGTGGAGATCTTTGTTTCAAATCCTACCCAAAACAGAACAGTTAGATTCCTTGAAAACAGAAGATGAATTGGTTGAGCTTGCCAGAAAATATGATCTTTCTAAGACAAAATCGTCTTCAACGATGCAAAAAATAAGAAATATTATGGTTCAGTATTTGATAGAAAAAATGTTTTGGATTAAAGTGATTTGGTTTTGATTAGTAAATCTGTATCAGACACTAAAATAAAAGTGAAGCAATTAAAATTAAAATAGGAGAGAGAGAGAGTTAGAGCTAAGAAGGCTTGAACTTCAGAAACATAAAGAGGAAAACGATTATAAATGTAATAAGATAAAGGGGGGAGAATGAGAAGCATATGCAAAAATAAAAGTAATAAAGTGAGTTTCAATTTAGATTGACAATTAGAACTGGCAAGTCAAATGCACATCTCGTTTAGATGTTGCTGAAGCCATTAGATGGTTTGAACTAATAATAATAAGTTGTAATAATTTACAACTCCAATCAGAAGAAAATATGATAGAAGACATGCATACAATGATGTACAAAATGCTAATTAAATAGACCTACGTGGGCATTCAACGAGATCAGAAATGATCAGAAATCTGCAAGGAAATATCCATAAATGCGGAAATAGGGTAAATAGAGGTTCAATGCTTCTGCACAAACAGAAGAAAATTGAAAGAAAAAAAATTAAACATCTGAAATATAAACTGGCTCTTCGAACTAAATTTCTTTATTCTGCTTTTTGTAGATCATAAAGAAAACAAACGGCAGAGTTTACGTCTTAAGAGAAGGGCAATATTACAAATAACTGGCATTCTGATTATAAAAAAGAGTGTAAAGGATTATCACGTGTGGGAATAGTAAGACATCCGAGGCAGACGCTATTACCACTAGGCCACCAGAACGGTCTTTTTGAGTAGTATTCTTCTTAATGTGGGGTCAAGGTGATTTCTTTAAATTGCTTCGTGAAGAGGCTCGGCTTGTCTTTCCATCCATCAAAATGTTCATTACTGTCTAAAATTAGCAATTTTATTTCCATTGGTAAATATTGTTTGTTTATCTTTGAACAATAGCATTTCGTTTAACGTGTGCTCAACTGAAATAATTTTCCTAGCTAATGCTATTATTTTCGTCTACTGCACATATGCATTTTCTTCACCATCAGCTTTATATCAAGGTATGTATAATCCTTCCAAAACCTTTGTTAAACGCAGTCATGTTGGGTATTTATATAATATGTTGCATCGTGCACATCTGGTCGACAGTGTCGAATATTGTGCTTTAGGACGTCTTCTCTACACTTTGGATATCATGATTATGTCATTATATTAGCTGTCAAAAGTCAGCTGGAGAAAACAAACTCGGGAAATTTAGACATACACTGTTTCAGCTGGATACAGACAGAGCACTGTCGTGTCTTTTGAACAACAAAAGTACAAAGGATCATGCCCTGTTCATGTGCAACCGAATATTTTTATTGTTTTAAGTTTAGCTGTTTGCTTTTGCACTAATGTTATGTGTTGATAAGTACTTCCCTTGTATATGATTATTATATTATGATGTAGGGTTCTTAAACTAAGTAACTGAACAATGCAAAAACAGCAACAAGTTTTGTAAAATTCAGCAAATATTTTATTTCCCTAGAATACAAAGTGAAAATTAAAAATAAACAACTTATTATTACAGTGAAACGGATTCCACATAGTCCTAATAATTATATCATAAGTCCGACATTATAGAGTATTCCAAATCATCTCCAGTGGTGTTCCAAATACATTCCAATCTCGAATGTGCTGATGCACTGATATTCCGGAATAGTGTTGATGGGAAGACAGTCTTGACGTACCATTATGATATAATCCAAACTTTCATTGAATGAATTCAAAATAATTTCAGTAGCTATTATATTCATAAATCAACGAGTCCTTTGTTATTCCACTGAATTTTTTAACAAATGAATCCTCTGAACAAATAAAAAAATTGATTCCATTACAAATAATGTAAGGATATGGAATGTACAATTATTTTATAACTTCCTTAGAACGAGGATGATGGTCATTTTCCTAAAAACGTCATTTCTAGAACAATTTAAGTTTGAATAAGTGTTGGTTGTAACTAACGTGTAGTAAAGGACAAACGAAATATTGATGTTGACAGATTTTATCCAAGGAGAATACTAGTATTTTGAACTCAGATCCAAATAAAACAAATTACCTCCAAGGAATAATGATCTTATACTATAACTTAAAGTAACTCTTCTTCTGGTTTCGCCTTCTCCTATTGTATTACAATGAGAGTTGAATAAATTCGATCATTTCTTTGCGAATAATTGTGATCTCCTTGTATTAGAAATATGCAATATTTAAAAATGTTTTAACTCAATATTTTTTAGAACGGTCACGCCTCTATGGAGAATTGCCCGACGCAACGTTGAGCTGTATAGTATATGAAGACTGTTACCTGTCTTTGCCCTTTAAACAAATCGAGCATGTTTTCGTATTCATACAGAAGATCGATGGAAGAATGATACGATGTCGTCATACATATCCATTTCTAAACTGTACACTCACGGAGATTAAATTCTCTGATGCAGGGATCTACTACATTTTGCAATTGAGGGATTCGGCAGTATATGCATTTAGTGTTCAGGTCCGTGGTAGGTGGTTTTCGTTCATATTCTCGGGGACATTGTTCTCCATTGTAATACTTATGCTTTAATCTGACTTTCTATATAATATGTGTAACGTAGTTGAATCTCTGGGACAAAGATACAGATTTTCAAGAATTATGTGTCATAATCCTTCGCATTATAATATTTTAAATTGAAAATTATTTAATTTTCCGACATAGTGAATGTCCCATCATACAATTAATGCTAAATTTCCTGTAAATTAAGAAATATTAATTATGCAATAGTAGAATGTAAATAAAAAATATACAAGTTTCCATGTCAAGAATGTTATATAAATCATACGGAGTAAAATAGATGTCATTTCGTGTGTTTAAACACTCAGATATTCTAGATTGTTCTATTATCAAGTAAGTGACAAAAGGTTAGCATAACACATTATTATAATTCCTATCTAATTCACACATTTTTGTTGCAATTTACGAATTATCTTTATAACAGCCAAGAAAGAAATAGCCATTTTGCAAATCTTGAATTGTTAAAAACATCTATAGTCTTTGAGCCATTCGGTTTACGGTTCTAGCCAACATTGCTTTTATTTTCATCACTTATTTTACCGCTATTTAGTCGACTAGGTCTCACCAAGATCATTCAATCATAGAACTGTACAGCTATATGGATGTTTTTTAGGAGAATAGTTAGACAATGTTTGTTCTGTACGAATGCGACAAAGCGAAAAGTAAAATGTAAATCTCTAGTAGATAAATATGTGTTTACCATAAAATATACCTCCACTTGTACTTTAATTTCGTCACTTTAGCTCTTACATACTCATACAAGTCTTAGAAATTTTGAGTCCTACGAGTCATTAGCACTTACATTGTACCTTCAATGATACTTATTGTTTATTTCGTGTATTTTCGGCAATAGGGGTATTTGAATATGAAATTCACCACCCAATTCAGTTTTAATGCTTAATACAAGCAATGCTTTGTTCCTTGGAATATTTCACCATCTACCAGTTTAAACTCGTAAACGATGGTAAGAAGTCCTAAATTTAAGTAAATAATGCAAAAGGTTTCGGTAAAAACAATAAATAATCTTCTAACTGAAAGTTTTGTTTTTGAAAGTATAAAGGCGATTCCTTGCTATACATATTTTGTTTGCGTTTCATTGTCTGCAAATATGTCAGTAAGTTCGTTTTGTGTACTGTTGAGCTATTGTTAAACAAACAAAACATGGCAAGTACCACATGTATCAAGAAGGTTGTTATATATTGGTTTTTTTTCTTACATTTTTATGTATATATAATTATAGGCAATAAGTTACATTGGAAGATACACTCCTGTATTTAAGAGACAGAGAGAAAATAAAACAGATAAGAAAATGAAACAGATAAGAAAATAAAACAGATAAGAAAATAAAACCGATAAGCATACTGACAAAAATACAAAAAGAGAAATATACATTTAAATATAGAATAATTATCGTATCTAATTTTAAAAACAATATCACACTATCATCCATGTAACTTACATAAGATAGTCTCCTATTTCACGTCTTGTTTATTTTTTCTAAACTAAAATACAACTTAAATAATCTGATTCAGTTAGTGCCCGCTCTGACAATAAAACAGGAAAAATTGCAAACCAGTAATATTTATCACAGAATAGCATCGCACACTAATTGTGAGATCAATATTACAAAACAGACCTTGTAAAAGGGTCACAAAACTTATTTTAATCTCTACCTTTGAAGTATTGAGCCAGCAGAGATTGGATATATTTTAACTATATTTAATTTAACTAACTAAAATCACCAAATATAAATCCTTTACTCACACATACCAAACAATTATTAGGTACACAACTGATAGCAAGAATACTGAACATAAATAAAATCGCAACAGTTACAAAAAGGCTAATTTACATGAAGACATACTGACAAAACGTATGTCACAGAATTAGGCGAAAATTTGAACTAATTTTTGTTCTACTTGAATTGCAAACGAAACTCACCATTTTCTTGATTTCGTCGTACACGCATTACCTGGGGTGATTAAGTGGCGTGTAACGATTTGCATGTGCCAATTTGTAATTTACATGAAATCCGAAATACTCGTTGTACGTGGTGCACGTTAAGCTCGATGTGATTTATGTTCACCTATAGAGAGTATATAAGGCAATGGATTTCTCATTATTATTTACGGGAACTAAAATATCTAATCAAAGGATAGATAACCTCGTCTTGCAAATCTCCAGCCAAAAGGGTGAGTGTTAAATTTACATTTCGTTTTATTGTGAATTTTATTCAGATTATCATTTCGTATAATGATGCCTTTATTGCAATGAACGTGGAATATTTGGAATTACTAGTCACTTTTAGACTTTAAATATAATATCGTAATCTACGGCTTAGATTATTTTTGAGACCACTATTATTAGTCTGGTTTTGTTTATTATAGTTGATTCCGGAGATCTAATAACATCGTTGATTCCGTAGATCTGATAACATCTGACAATCATTGATTCAGTCTGATTCCAGTTGATTCCGTCGTTGATTCAGTCTGATTCCAGCTGATTCCGTCGTTGATACCGTAGAAGTTCATCACTGATAGCGCATCTAATAACATCGTTGATACCGTCTCTGATACCGTAGCTGCTAACATAGTTGTTACATTGTTTCTGGTACCGTAGCTGCTAATAACATCGTTGATACCGTAGCTGCTAATAACATCGTTGATACCGTAGCTGCTAATAGCATCGTTGATACCGTAGCTGCTAATAACATCGTTGATACCGTAGCTGCTAATAACATCGTTGATACCGTAGCTGCTAATAACATCGTTGATACCGTAGCTGCTAATAACATCGTTGATACCGTAGCTGTTAACACATCTGATACCATCTTTTGATAAACGTCTTTGATATCGTTTGATTTGTTGTGGGACATCTATTGTTTGTTCTGGAACATCTCTGTATAAATATCTGAATGTGCTTGTGCCGTTAATTTGTGCAAACGGAATTGAAGTATCTGTCTGTGTGTCGAACTGTCTGTTCGTCAATATCTGTGTAACGTGTAAATATCCGGAAAGCTAGAAGTCCGAGTGTCGGAGCTGTCTTAGAGTTGTAAAACGTCCGGGTTGACATCTAGGGGAGTGAGGAACCGTTGGTTCGGGTAGATGTTGTATGCTGTCTGAACGTATAACTGTGGTGGATCCGTGTAGGGAAACGTCCGATAATAGTATTGGTCAACCCTCGGTTCTCGGGGAAACTGGGAGACGATTCAACTGTTGCTGAATCGTGCGGTTATACAGGGGAGACACATAGGTGTATTGAAATTGTGATATAATTTAATACATTGTTGTATTTGCATGCTTATGTCAGATCGCAATAATATTTCAAGTGATCACATAGATATCAATAAAAGCTAGCAACTTGATTCAATACAAGTATATGATCGTGCTAGTTATCGCAATCCATCGTGCGATAGATAGTTTGTCGTTTGTGTTTATTTTTTTTCGTAAATCATACTTGCATTTATTTAACTTTCGTAAAGGATTCTTGGATCTGTGTATAATCCAAGAGATTCCTTTACATCTGAGATTCCTTTTGTATTGTTATTTAATTTGTTCATGTATTGTGAATGGTTGTGAGTTTAATTGTGGGTTGAGTGCATGAATTATTGTGTTGTTACATCTGTATTTTTTTTCATTTATAATTTATTACATAAATTTATATTTTCTTTCACAAATTGTGTTTGTATTGTTCATTTAATCCACCTTCCTCTCGGTAACAATTCTGTTACAACGTATTCCGTTTAAAAGCACAATGTCGTACATAGATAATTCATAAATAAAAAATCGTATTTAACTTATTTTAGGATAAAATGATATACCTGTAAATAATATATGATATTTGATTGCCCGATCCCTGACAATAACACAGGGATTAATTATGCAAACCACAAATATGCACTCAGAATAGCACACACAAGCCAAACAGCTACATCGGTATTGCATAAAAGACCACAAGGGTGAAGGTCACAAAAAGGAAATTTAGTGTCGACTACTCGAGTATAGATTTGTCTTGGTTCTGGGCTGCGATCTTAAGTAAGAATGATATTGAGTCGTTATCGGATTAATTCAAAACAGGAGTAGAGACATGCAAAGATGCAGAGCTCAGAAACTAACTCAACCATGGAGACTCTATGACATAAGATGTGTGTGTGTGTGTGTGTTGTAGGTAAAGGAATACGTGCATCAAAATGACAAAGCGTTAAAATAAAGATAGCAAAATGAAAGATTAAACCTGACAAAGTACATAATCAAATTTTATGCAAAGAGCAACCATTGTAAAGGGATTACGGTGGGTAAGAAACCCAAGACTCATAAAGCCTAGGAAGTGGATTTGTGTTCCAACCGGTCCTCTATTCCCGCTTCTTGAAAGATCCAACAGTGTTCACTAATTCTAATTGTTTTATTTCAGACTATCCGACACAACCAGTAATATCAACTCAAAACTTGAGTTCCATTTCCGATCAAGGTCTGCTTGAACTGATATGCTCTTCAAAATCGAGAACGGAGCCTGTGTTTTCTAGAAGCCTTCTATCCTACCATTGGAAAGTCAATCAACTCAATACAAAAGACCCATACACTTGCTTTAGAATGAAAGGACCGGTACTTATTTTGTGCCCTAAGTCTTGTCCATTGAAGAACAATGCCAGTATCTCTGTAACTTGTACGGTTGAAGAAGATGGGTTGATGTCAAACGAAAGCGAACCATTCATAACTAGGCTTGTCACTTCATTAGTCCCGGTGGAACAACTAGTTAGCACGACACAAGTTTCGGTGTCAGCTGAATACAAGGGTAAGACTACACAAGTTTCAGTGTCAGATGAATACAAGGGTAACATATATTTAATTTAATGTTGTAAGCCATCAAGATTGGTTCTTAAACAAATGAAATTTTAAGTAGTTTTAGAGATAACTTATTTATAAACATGGCCTTGCAAACATTTTAATTTACAATGCAAATATTAATTTGCAGACAGGATACCTCCTACGTGAAATGAAAGAAGTAAAACAAGAACATAGGAAAAGGCATAAATCACATGAAATTAAATCGTTTAGATTGATTAAATATGTCCACATTACATAGATATCTTTAAAATATTGTGCTCTATCAAACACGAAAAGCATGACGTTTTGTAATATTGATGCACAAACATATATATATATATATATATATATATATATATATATATATATATATATATATATATATATATACATACAGACATACATATATATATAAAATGTTTAATTAAATATTAGTTTTGAATATAGCACGTGTTAAATGGCTAGCACTTCGCGGTCTACTTGAACATTAGCAAGGATTTGTCATTACTCTATCAAACGTATGGTCGACATATGGTCGACATTCTTCGTCACTATTGAGAATTAGTATAAAATAAAAATAAGTATATTTGAAATTACGTGAAGTCATATTTTCTTGTAAGTTCACCCAGTGATTTTCCTCTAAACTGTGAACAGAAAAAGCTGATAAGCGTTATAAAGATTTAAATAAAATTATTTTCTTTATAGCAAACATTGCGGCATTTCTTCTCAATAAAGTGCACTGTGAAGCATATAGCTCCTCCTCTTTGTCACCCCCCCCCCCCCCCGTTTCCTATAGCTGCTAGAAAAAGTGAGCAAACAAGTTTTGTTAGAAAATTATTTATGAACATTAAAGTTTTGACTTAGTCCAAGCGAGTGATTTTCAAAAGAAGATTGATACTTTTCATCATTACAAGATGCTAGGACATGGATAATTGACTTCATATAATATTGCTTCTCCGTCTTATTAGCTACATAAACTTAGGTTTCAGCATTACAACTTTTTCTAGCATGAAGAATTATGCATGATTTGGTATATGTACTGTAGTAAACAAAATCTACGTTGATGTATTATGTTTTTTTCAGATCAAACAGGTGGCCATAGTACCGGGGCTTTGATAGGTGCATGTTTGGGATGTCTGGTGGCGGGATCGGTACTTTCTATATTTTTAACATTGCTCTTCATTAGAAGAAGTGTACTTTGGATGAAAGGTAAATAGCTTCCTTGTCAGAATTAACGATGTAAAACGTCATCAATCAAGATATTATTGCAAAGACAGCATTATTTGTATTCTCAAATAAATTTTACGGCACTATTTCAAAATAAGCTAAAGAATTAAGATAAACATTTTATTCATAATATCTACGTAATTAGTCAAAAAGATTTTAATCACGTCTCGATCATTTGAATTTATGCTTTTCTCTTATAATGTTCTGGGTAATTGTTTTAAAATGTTTATGATTTCAAATTTCCGATTTGAACTCAACCTTTAATTCCTTTCTAAACTGGTTTATGCAATGGTCGATAAAATACGACTTTGTTAACTTTTATCAAGAAAACAAGAACATTTTTGCAAACAAGAGCTTCTCTCAGGCCATAACTTTGAACTAACGTCCACTGAATTGTTAAATTTCAGACGGCGAGGGAGAAACGTAAGTTGTTTTGTTGAAATATAAGAAACAAGTGTCAAATTTAGTACCTTTTCATTTCTACCATTTAATTTGCCCCAAGGCAAACCAAGCATCTAATGACCCTAATATAAATGCCTGTCATTCAGCTTTTATAGCTCAGTAATGTCCAGTGTTATGACCAAAACGGTTAGATTTCAATTTTTGAGCTACTCGATTCTCTTTTGCATCCTTTAATTCTTGTTATTGATGGAGACATAAAAGTTGTATAAAAGCAACCATAGAGTATTAATGAACTATTTTAACATTTAATCATTTTCTCGTCGGTTTTATTTGTAAATCCTTTACCTGGAAATTTTCTTGAGAAGACAATAAGGTTTATATTTGTTGTACATTATTATTATTTTAAATATTGGAATCAGAAGAGGATCAAACATATTTGCTAGGACGTATGTAGAAATGTAAAACGTGATTAATACTTACCTATTTTACTATTATCTTCACTTCATCTAATTATTAGTAACAAGACACGTTGTTGACTATACAAATGACTTTTAAACAGACGACAGCAGTTAATATGACTATTACTAGGATCAAAACCCATTTTACTATTGTCATTTTAATTTCAATGACTCTTTTAATTGGACTTATTCCACACACCCAACTCTTAATAAAGCAATTACTTCAGCTAAATCAATGAAAAGCCAGACATCTGCAGTTTCTATTAAATTATATCTACTTAAAAAATAAAAGACAGTTGTAGATGTCTCCTGCTCTAATAATTATGTAGCACATGGACAAGTATCGGCCAGACAAACCATTATGTTTTAATCTAAATGAGAAGAAAGAAGTTACATTTATTGTTAACGATGCAGTTTATATAAAAGTTACTTTCAATTAAGACTGAATGTTGCCACAGCAATATTATTACCATATTGCTCTTGATTCGTCTGTGACTGTTAACTAGAAACGAGCAAACACCCTTTACTATGGAATTGCGGACAGGATATTATAAACTAAAAGTAATTAGGATGAGATGACAATAACAGAAAACAAACATAAACTGCGTGTGATATTCCTTCGTAAGCCTGATACCAATCTACTTAGCTATTCGGATTTTAGTTACAAGGTGACACAATATATTTGTGCAATGTATTTCAAACATTAAGGTTATGCTTGTAAACAAAAATATATTTTATCAATGTAGTATAGAGACATTTATAACAACTTATAGATTAAACTGGGTGATATGATCATATCATGTTGCATATTCGTTTCATTATACTGTCAAAATGTCATTTACAGTAAAAGGGATACATAGATCTTATTTTAAATAATTTTACTTAATTTATTGTTAGATGAGTAGTTTAAGTTTATAAATCTTTTCGAATCTAACTTAAGTTTAATATATGAAATGTGTTCAATGCACCTTTATAATACAGGCAGTACACGATTTCGAATCTAACTTAAGTTTAATATGAAATGTGTTCAATGCACCTTTACAGGGAGTACACGATTTCGAATCTAACTTAAGTTTAATATATGAAATGTGTTCAATGCACCTTTCTAATACAGGGAGTACACGATTTCGAATCTAACTTAAGTTTAATATGAAATGTGTTCAATGCACCTTTACAGGGAGTACACGATTTCGAATCTAACTTAAGTTTAATATATGAAATGTGTTCAATGAACCTTTATAATACAGGCAGTACACGATTTCGAATCTAACTTAAGTTTAATATATGAAATGTGTTCAATGAACCTTTATAATACAGGCAGTACACGATTTTGAATCTAACTTAAGTTTAATATATGAAATGTGTTCAATGCACCTTTCTAATACAGGCAGTACACGATTTCGAATTTAACTTAAGTTTAATATATTAAATGTGTTCAATGCACCTTTATAATACAGGCAGTACACGATTTCGAATCTAACTTAAGTTTAATATATGAAATGTGTTCAATGCACCTTTACAGGGAGTACAAGATTTCGAATCTAACTTAAGTTTAATATGAAATGTGTTCAATGCACCTTTATAATACAGGCAGTACACGATTTCGAATCTAACTTAAGTTTAATAATATATGAAATGTGTTCAATGCACCTTTCTAATACAGGCAGTACACGATTTCGAATTTAACTTAAGTTTAATATATGAAATGTGTTCAATGCACCTTTATAATACAGGCAGTACACGATTTCGAATCTAACTTAAGTTTAATATATGAAATGTGTTCAATGCACCTTTACAGGGAGTACACGATTTCGAATCTAACTTAAGTTTAATATATGAAATGTGTTCAATGCACCTTTCTAATGCAATCAGTACTCGATTTCGAAGTCTTCAAAGTAAGATTATTAACTCTTAAATGTTTCTTAAGTATGCTGCTTACTTTCCTATAGGATTCTTGCTTCTTGAGAATATTCATGATATATTCCCAGGAATTCTGGTGACCGCAACGAGGCATTTTACATAAACTCAGTAGTGGACAACGGAATGAGAACTAGTGAAACGGAAATCACCAGACAATATGAAGTGTTGGATCAGAATAGAGTAGAAAATCTCCAAAGTCAGTACACTGTGATACTGTCCAAAGGGTAGGTATAAAGGAAACTTTGGCAATTTATATCGATCTGTTTGCTTCATGAATTTAATTTATTTCGATCAAATTAGAGCTTTCTTAAACTCCTGAATAGTTCTGATATGATGGTTGAAATGCATACAGTTCAATAACTTATTTGCAACAAGCAGACGTAAGTACAGGTATACATTGAATGGTATTGGTCTAATAGCTGAGTTTCGATTTGAATTTTATTTATAAGCATATAACGTCTGTCATTTAAAAAAAATAAGACTTAACTATGTTACCCTGTTAACTTACTGATTAATCTTACTTAGAGATTATATATGTCCCCTGTTTTTAATAATTTTTTTGTGGAAATTTGATCAGATGCATTTTAATAAACCTTTCTCAACCGCAAGTGTCTGACCTTTGTTTCGTGCCCATTGACTGTAAATTTCAGAAATGTGAAATTTGAAACGCTGTACATGCATTAGACTCCCTTCAAACTTATTTTAAAACTCTGTTACCTGCCGTAGTGCATTCTTCCCAACCCAAATTTATATAATTAATTAATTTTGCAATCACTGCTCATTGCGTCATTAATGGCCGAATTTGGGTCATAAAGTATGGCTGGTTATGTGTCAGTAGGTTACTAATTTGCTTTATTTTATAAATATTTTTATCTATTTGATAGTTTGCCGTTTCTTTTATATAGAAATTGCTTATGAATAACTATAGATTTAGTGATTCCAATTCTTGTAGAAATAAACATTCAAACGAAAAGCACATCAATACATCCTAAATTCCATTCACAAATACTGTTTGTTTAACTTTGCATTAATTTACATATTTCTAAACGTCTCAAGAAAACAGTTAAGATAGTACCTTTAGTTCAAACGTTACAGAAGAAAAAAAAAGATTTCTGATTCCATCTAAAAAAATTATACGACTAATGTTTGTTTAATTTAAGCTGTGTGAATTCTTGTCTTGACTGTATGCAATTAAAAACAAATTTTATAACAGTGTTTAAAGTACTCTTCACATTTCAGGTCTGGACACACGAACGAAGCAGAGATATATGAACTCGCTTGAGACATTACAATGTCGTACTAATGATATGATATAGTTAAATACTCTGGCGATGACTAAAATACACGTTTAGTCCAATAGGCATCTCTATATAGTATACATTGATGCTTTATGTACCATAATTGTAATATTTTTCTTAAATTTACAATAATTTAAATATTCTTCATGTACCATAGTTGTAATATTCTTCTTTATTTAACATAATTTTATTATTCTTCTTTCTGAACAATCATTGTAATATTCTTATTTGTGTACAATAATTGTAATACTCTTCTTTATGTACCATAATTGTAAAAATCTTCTTTATGTACCATAATTAAAATACTCTTCTTTATGTACCATAATTGTAATACTCGTCTTTATGTACCATAATTGTAATATTCTTATTTATGTACAATAATTGTAGTAATCGTCTTTATGTACCATAATTGTAATATTCTTTCTATGTACCATAATTGAAATACTCTTCTTTATGTACCATAAGTGTAATATTTTTCTTTATGTACCATGTAATACTCTTCTTTATGTACCATAATTGTAATACTCGTCTTCATGTACCATAATTGTAATATTCTTTATATGTACCATAATTGTAAAACTCTTCTTTATGTACCATAATTGTAATAATCTTCTTTATGTACCATAATTGTAATAATCTTCTTTATGTACCATAAGTGTAATATTCTTCTTTATGTACCATAATTGTAATACTCTTATTTATGTGCCATAATTGTAATATTCTTATTTATGTACACTAATGGTAATAATCTTCTTTATGTATGATCGGAAAACTAACCGTGTACAAGTGGACAAGTAGAGAACATCTAAACCTATATAATGAGTGCATTAAACAGACACAATATTAAAGTATACATGTAAACAGAACTGTATTTAAAATCTTTTATGTGGTAAATTACATTTATTTTATTCAATTTTCAAAATGTGCATTTTTTTAATATGTGTGTGTGCGTGCGTGCGTGCGCGTGCGTGCGTATGTATGTATGTATGTATGTATGTATGTATGTATGTATGTATGTATGTATGTATGTATGTATGTATGTATGTATGTTTGTATGTATGTATGTATGTATGTATGTATGTATGTATGTATGTATGTATGTATGTATGTATGTTTGTATGTATGTATGTACTGCTTTCTATATATATATATATATATATATACTGTTTAATTGTTGTCAATGTTTGTAAATTACAAAGGAAATTTTGGAAATGATATAATACATATCTAACATTTCTCCATGAGTGTCCACATAAACCTGAAGATAAATGTAAATTGATCTGAGTTTTTGGTTTTCTCTTTGAAATGCATGGTCTATTCGATGTATGCCATGTTCGTTTTATAAATGGTAAGAGACACATTCGACCTTTCTTACAACTTAGAATGTTCTGGAAATAAACTTTTACTCTCACTCTGGTCCTCTTAGGGTATCTTTACAAAAAGGTAGCGATCAATATAATTATTTATTACTACTTTATTATATATTAGACTACTTGTGTCTAGTTTTAATTTGAAATCCCCAAATATACTATTCACACAAATATGCGCGTATGCGTCCAAACACAAAAATACACACACAGACACACACACACACACACACACACACACACACACACACACACACACCACAGAGGGAAGAAGAAATTTAAACAAATCCAAATATACTATCCACACAAACGTACGCCAATGCATGCAAACACACTTTAATATCCAAACAAACACACACTCTACTATGCTTACAAACGTACGCGCACTTATACACAGACGATGATCAGAAGAAAACAAACCCCAATACATGCTATCAACACAGAAGGCGAACCCTAATATATATTATCAACACAGATAACACATTATATACAATCCACATAGTGCAGGAACTTGGTCTCATGTGTTAAGATATAACACACACATACGTGCGCAAGAACGCACACAAGTGTGCATGTATTGGGTGACAGTAACTCTGGAAATTAGTGTTTTGAGAGATGAGCAGACATAGTTAGCATTACATTAGAGAAAGAAAACATTATAGACAAAATAATAAGAAATCAGCACTCAATGTTCGATTCTGTTATTTTTGTCAGCCTTATAGGACAAAGTAAATTATCAAAACCATACATTATACAAATCTAAAGGCGAAGAAAATAAACAAAAAAAGGCAGCAACAAATGGCTCCCTGTATTATCGACATGGCTCCCTGTATTATCGACAGTCTCAACTGAGGGAAAATAGATCCAATTAAATTTTTTTCCGAGCATGTTTTGGTGTTAGAACTCGGAGTTAACCTTAACACGATTATTCAGTGCCATGTCTTTCTTGAAAAAGTCGTGCGTTTGTTTTCATTCTGAAAAGCGATACATCTATTGCTAGAAATATTTTCCGTCATACATTACAATGACAAAATAAGGATACACCTAAGATACCCGTAAGATCATCTGCTCAAGAATGTATTTCTTCCAACGATTTACTGATTTCCATTTTGCAAGGGTGTAAGCTTTTGAAAAAATAAATGACAGACAGGACAGTTCACATGATCATGGTAACTACTGATCAATGTCTACAAACAGACCAAATACAATTATGTTTCCAATCAAACTTATTACGACGGAGAGAGAGAGAGAGAGATGGGATGGTGGATGGGAGTGAGAGAGTTTGTGGTGTGTGTGTATGTGTATATGTGTGTGCGTGTGTTTGTGTGTGAGAAAGAGAGAAGGACAGAGAGACATAGAGAGAGAGAGAGTACGTTATTCCTACTTTTAAAAAGTATCACGATACGTACGTTTGTTTTGTATTGTATATTTTTC
This sequence comes from Unio delphinus, assembly GCA_029339505.1. NCBI lineage: Eukaryota > Metazoa > Mollusca > Bivalvia > Unionida > Unionidae > Unio > Unio delphinus. Next base: position 20,420,272 of record JAQISU010000242.1, on the reverse strand, counting down.
CTAAAAACGTTTCGAGGAAACACAAATTCCACTTAGAAAATCAAATAAATAGGAAACATTCTCCATCTTAAAACATCACCAGATAGAACTGATGACGAATGCGACTAAAACGTTCTCACGGAATAGTACAATTAAACATACATTTATGTATTGTGCAATAAGTTTGAGACAATTTATATGGATAGTCCATGGTACGTGCTCGTGCATTATTTTTTTTTTTTTTAAAAAAATATTTTTGTGTAAATCAACTTGCGGCAAGATCCAGGAATAAACATTGCATATCTCATTAACTGTGTGAAGAAGTATTGGAGGCAATTCGAAGCGAACGCGGTAAGAAAATATTTCTAGCAAATAAAATGGTTTACACGAGTGAAACATTATTTTGTTCTAAGGCATTATGGCAAAATAATGCCTACGCTCTTGCGTTCTTACCATTCCACAGCATACAGACTGGAATGTGAGCGTAAATCCCTCTGTTAGGCATTGTACCATTTTGTCTTGCCACATCAACTAATAAACGGTCGCAAACCAAGTAAGACTTTTGAAACTGACAATTACTTTTTATCTCACATAAACATTGTGAGATACACGCTCACATTCACATCGGTAGTTTCAGAATTGTTACATTATTGACTGGCATAGTTAAATGTGTGTTTTGCTTTTCAAACATGTGATACTGGGATTCGTAAGAAGTGAAGAAGTTAAAGTTCAGTAGACCGCAAGGATGATGACCCAAGCTGTCTGTCTATTGATGCATGCAATTACTAAAGAAGAAATATGACCTCTAAAACAAAGATATACTGCAAGAATGATTAGAATTAACAAAATGACAGCTAATTGTAGTAACAAAGATGGTGATTCCTTAACGTCAATGTAACTAAGTTTTAATCCTTTTTCAAGACAAACTTGCTCTCCTTTTGTAGGGCTAGAAATAAGAAAACTTAGGCATTTTGCTATAAATAATTTCAGCAACAGACTAAACAACACAAAGACCGTTTTAAAAAAAGAACGTCTTTGCATTACAAAATAAAATTAAAGATTAACGATGACTCACCAACAAACCGAATTTCAGAAAGGCAATGACATGTGTATATATGTCTCTCACTTAGAGAAGGTAAGTGGATGTAATCTGCCATGTACCAACAACTTAAAGAGAGAGAGAGAGAGAGAGAGAGAGAGAGAGAGAGAGAGAGAGAGAGAGAGAGAGAGAGAGAGAAATTAAGTTTTTCAATTTGTATGTTTCTTGTTTCGTTTTTGGAACGTACCTAAACACTAACAAAGGGTGGAACAAAGAAAATAAAAGCTTTGATATTTATGCACAATTGAGTGGGTATTCCTATTTCAGGTCACGTTGCAAGTGTGTGTCTGTTTTGAAAAGTGATATAACTTGAGCAGAAGATTTTCTCGTGACACTGGTAAATTGCAGAGCCTGTGCAAGTGTCACAAAACTTTATATGGTTTGTAGACATTTCGACTTGAGAAAATGTGAAGCATCCGAAACCATTATCATACACAGACGTAGAATATAGGGGCATCATAGTTATTGTTTAAATAATCCAGTTAATTTTTAAAACACTCTTGATATTTTACTGTGGTCTCATTAGAGAAAAGAGTTTGATAGTTGTTGTTTAGATAAATCCAGTCAACTTTAAAACACTTTATATATTACTGTGGTCTTATTAGAGAAAGGGGTGTGATAGTTGTTGTTTAGATAAATCCAGTCAATTGGTATTTTACTTTGGTCTTATTAGATATAGGGGTGTGATAGTTGTTGTTAAGATAATTCCAATCAATTTGAAAACACTCCTTATATTATACTGTTGTCTTATTGGAAATAGGGGTGTTATAGTTGTTGTTTAGAAAAATCCTGTCAATTTTAAAACACTTGATATTTTGATGTGGTCTTATTATAGAAAGGAGTCTGATAGTTGTTGTTTAGATAAATCCAGTCAATTTGAAAACACTCTTTATATTTTTCTGTGGTCTTATTAGAAATAGTGGTGTGATAATTAATGTCTATAATAAATGCAGTCAACTTTAAATCACTCATGCTCTTTTTATTTGGTCTTACTTGAGATCACCATTGTAGTTGTAGAATCAGAAGTAAGAGCAAGGAATATCGACGCTGTTGTCGAAGATGGAGACATTCTTTAAGAAAGCCGTTTAGATTTTTTGTTATAATATCAAATGTGGAAATATAAATGTTAAATTAGGGTTGGTTAGCATCGTGATCAATGAGAAAGCGGTAGAGACTGAGAGAAGGAGACATCGTTGCCAAGCACGTAATTTTTTGGAGTGCTGTTGTTGAGCTGTCAAACAGATCCTTAGGCTAAGGATCCGAGTACACAGTTTAGAATTCAAACACCTTGGCTGGCACAATTTAGTGATAATTTTGAGTTTAGTGCTCGAACTATTCGTCCACCTTGTCCTACCATTGTTGAGTCTTAATTATGTAACTTGGCGTGTAGGAGCTGATGGAGATGGAATCGGAACTTCCACTAGAACGTTTATCAGCTATGATGCTTATTGCAAGTGCCCTGAAGGAAGATATGGACCTATGCGTTATTTGTTGTTTTGGTTTTTCGTTTTATCCTGATGCTGGATTCGTTCAATTTGCTTTGCTCAATTACAGACAGGTTTTGTTAATTACTTAACACGTGCTAGTGCTGTGGAAAGAGAGAACAGTTTAAAGAATGAAGTGATGGTGAAGACATTGATAGTAGTTGTTGAAAAACATGATCGAAAGAACAGAAAAAGAAGTAGTACTAGATGGAACGAAAGAGCCCGACGAGGATTTAAATGATATACAGACAAGAAAGTTGAAATTTTGAAGTCTTTTATTATTGTGTATTCATACATTATTTCATCTCCTGATTCCATTGTTTAAATTCTACAATTTCTCGTAATATTTTATCTAATTCTTCCTTGTGCGTGAATATAATTCGCAGTTGCTGCCACCATTACAAGGCCCATCCAATCCGCAATGATTACATTTTTTGTGGCATTGGAAGTTACACATTCGCATGCTCCAGACCCACCACATGATGCAGATAAAGTTCCTTATGAAGCGTTACTATATTCGCACCATTCATATCCGTCTCTGTTATGTCAATGTCTTCCATATTTGTATAAAAAATCATATTGTCTTTTTTAATCCATGATTCATCTATTACAATTTCAGGAATTATGGTATAAGGTACTGTTCCATAAAAGTTGCTCCATTGATGAATGTTCACCGTATCTTGTGAAATCAACGAGAGAATGACAACCCATATACAATTGATAGCGCCTTATATGTGAAAAGTAGAATAAAAGGAAGTTGATTCGCTGATTTTCCACAAGGAAGCAACGTAACTTTCGCGCCTTTCGCCATTGACTAGACCTTTTTTCTTACCGTGTTCGCTTCAAAGTGACTTTAGTAGCTCATCACACAGTGACGAGATAGGCCTTGCTTTTCAGAGTCTTGCTTTTCAGAGTCTTCGGCGATTCATTGAACTTGTGTGAATCTTTTTTCAAAATACATCAAGGAATATTTAATTGTGTTAATTCTGTGAGAACGTTTTAATCGCATTCGTCATTAGTTCACTCTGGTGATGTTTTAATATGGTGGCTGTTTCCTATGGGTTTAATTTTCTAAGTGCAATTTGTGTTTCCTTCAAACTTTCTTAGGGAAAATATACCATGCAAAACAAACGTAAGTATCGCGATACTTTTTAAAAGTAGGAATAACATAGTCTCCCTCTCCGTCGTAATAAGTTTGATTGAAATCCTAATGGTATTTGTTCCGTTTGAAGATACCTCTCCATAAAACGTGATCAATAGTTACTTTATTATGTAAACTGTGCTGTTTGTCTTCGATTTCTTTTCAAAAACTTACTCCCTAAAAAATTGTAAAATAGTAATTCGTTGAATGAAATAAATCTTGAGTTTACAAGCTTGTACAATGCAGATATCTTCGCTGTATCCTGTTTTGGGCATTGCAATATGTCATTTAAAACATTTCTAACATGTGATTTACTGTTTAACAGAAAGGAAAGAAACGCAAGACTTTTATCAAGAAAAACCCTAATTATAATTTTCTGTTAACTATGGTTAAATCTGAATTCTTAAACCAATAACAAGTTCAGAAAATTCCCTCAGTTTAGACTGCCGATAGAACAAGGCTCTATTTTGGTGCTGCTTTTTTCCCACCTTCACACCCTTAGACTTTTTAAAACTTTGCAAAATTGTGTTTAGCGTGTGCTGCGAAACTCGGGTCATCTGTTACATTGGGAATATGTTAAGCAAATGTTAAGCAGTCAGTCGACAATAATATCACACTATCTTTTAATGAAATTGATGAATGAATGAAAACAATGAACAGATTTCACATAGGCTGTATGGTTTTTCTAATTATAATTCTCCTATAACACCGCAAAACAAAAACAAAACAGAACCAAAAATGGTGTACATTTTTACTGGTCTTTTACCATTTTTTCCTTCTCTCTCAAATGTAATGCTATATATGCCTACCCGTGTCTCAAAACACTAGTTTCCAGACCTATTCACCAAATGTAACAATACTAGCGTGCGTGCTTGCGTTCATAGGTGTGTGTTTTGTCTTTGTGTGATGGTAAAGTGTGTTTGTAAGTTTGTGTCGATAATATATTTGGCATTTGTTATTATCCATTCATGTGTGTGGATAGTATATTTGTTTGGGTCTTTTTTGTTTTTTTATCGCTCCTCTTCCCGTGTGTAGAGAGTATATATCTTTCTGGTTTGCATGCATGCGCATACGTTTTTGTGTGTGATAATAATGTGTTTGTGTTGATAGTAGGTTTGTATGCGTGCGCGTACAATTGTCTGGATAGAACATTTGGGTTTTTCTTCTTACCTCTCGTGTGGGTGTGTAATTGTGTTTGTATGCATGCGGATTATGTGGATAGTAGAGTGTGTTTGCATATTTGGGGTCTCTGCGTTTGCGAACGTTTGTATGGATATTTTATTTGTGGAAGAAACCAAAGGCCTTTATTAGTGCCCTTCATATGCCTCGAAAAAATATTTATTGCCTAAAAACGAAACTTATAGTCGATTTAATAGATTAGGTGTTGTATATGTGTTATATGTCTATGTCTATGTATATGTCTATATCCTGCCAAGTGTTGTTTTATGGTATATAGTTTAAGCTGAACTTACCCGGAACATGTTCTCCGCTGAACTAGCTGAATATACCAGCTATCCAATATAACAAGCCAACATTCCCTTATGGATATAAAAGCCCATTAATCCCCATGTTCAATTTACATTGACGATAAACGTGCCCAGTGAATTTACCTGCTACCCTATACAAGAACCTTTATGAAGTTATCAGCCGCCTTATACAACAATCCAGTCTTCCATAGTCGCTATAACCAAATATTCTCCAAGTTCAATTCCCACTGACACCGAACGTACCCAGTGGTACTGTATTTTGCTATAAAAGATAAATGGCATCATTTACCATTTAAAAGCAGCTGATGCATATCTAGCAATATATTATCCACAAACATTAATCTCGTGATGTTGCAGCGATGTAAGACTGACTTGAATAATATAACAATAATAATAATGTTTTCATTAATTGGCCACCGGCTCATATGACAAAATACAAAACAAATAAACAAAATGTGAGATATGGTTTAAATAAGTTAAATATGGTGTTCATTATGACAATAAATACATAATTTCCAATAGTCGGTACATTCTTTCATAAATATGTTACTACCTCTAAATATATTATTCACAATTTGTTTGAGGTTTCAAAGATTGAACAGCTAACTGAACAGTTGCCGTCTAATCGCGTGAGCAGATAGATCCCTTATGTGGACGTCACATGCTTGAGCAGGACAGCGAAGAAGCTACCAAAGAGCGTTGGGGCTAGGACGCAACAGGATAGTGTTTGCGGTGACACATGCATATTGGCATATGATCGAGACAAGTGGAAGGAACAGGTCAGATGTACAGAAGCACAGTGCCTCGACGACCACACTAGGTCAAGAGACTGATGATGATGATGATGAATTGTCAGAAAAGCTAGATTATAAGTGATTTTCAACACACTGGTTTTGTTTTTGTTTCTTTTGTTGGTGTCTGTTATTGTGTCAATTTCCACGAGTTAATTGTTTCAAAAGATGCAGTGCTGATTTACAGAAACTTACTTTTGATTGTGCGGTTTATTTTTTAAGGCTCATAATGCAATTGATGTTGACATTTGTTTCACTTCCATACATGATGTGCCTTCAGGCATATTTTTCCTTCCATTTTAAGCCAGCTCCACACGTCTTGGCAAGTCTTATCTATCAAATGTCCTAGTGTAAATTGTTCAAAAGCATAGGTGTTCATGTGACAAGAAAATAAAAGTAGCCTAGTGAAATCTTTGTAAGTAATCCCATCACAGTATGACGAGCTGCGAATTATTTGATGTTGAAAATGTAACTGTTCACTAATTAAATTTGTGAGTGTTTGAACACCAATTGACGTGAGTGGTAAATATCTCATATAAAGGTGAGAAATTAACTAAATATATATGCTTTTCTGAAGAGCCTTTAAAACGTTCAGGAGAACTAAAATCAATTGTGTTTTATTACTTGACTGGTGTATGTAGAATATTCATATTTCTGTACAGCCATCAACTGTACTCACGGAACTAACATATAACAGGAATAACTTGTCTGCTTCTGAGATAAAATGTTCTATTTATTTATTCTGGATTATGATATGCTGAATTCAAAATATGACAATAAAAATAACTGATTGGCTATCGTTTCCAAGCTTTTACGTTTTTAGATTTTAGTCTATTATATAGTGTAGATAGTAAGAGTTTAGTCATAAATTGTAAACCTAGGTCCTGTTATGTGTTTATGGTTACATGATAATATTTCACCTGTCCTGTTATGTAACACTTACAAAAGAGCGAAATGGTTGTACTTTTTATGAAATAAAAGGCAAATATATATATATATATATATATATATATATATATATATATATATATATATATATATATATATAAGTACATAGTCTAGTCCTTATTCAGTGTCTATTGTATCCATGAAATGGAGCGTATCTTTTCACTGTCCAGCAAGAGTCTGCAAGCACTGATGGGCTGCATTTTCTCTGATAGTTTTTCTTCATTGTTGCAATGTCTTGGTGAAATAGCTTGCCATGTTTGTCACTGACTGCTCCGCAGTTTGGTAGAAGAAAATCTAGATGAGGGGGAGATGTTGCAACCGGGGCTTTTGTATGTTATAAGGAGGTTTTCCACAACTCCCTGTAGGTGCCTGCCTTGTTTCTCAGAAACTGTGTTGCCACTAACGGGAGGGAGTTCTATGCAATCTGTTCCTTGCCATGCAGTGCATTGTCAAACGCATCATCTCTTAGTTCTCGAATCTGAGGACTAACAAAGATATCTTCCTTTATGTTAGCTTCACTTAACCTTTGTAATTTACAGAGGTACTTTAAAGCTCCTTGTGTTTTGTCCATTGTCTTGACAAAGTTCTTCAGTAGACCCAGCTTGATGTGCAAAGGTGGTAGCAACATCTTTCACGATTCAACAAGTGGTGCATGCTGAACATTGTTTCTCCCCGGCTCAATGACAGTCATAGTGGCCAATTTCTCTTGATGTAGTGAGAATCGTTTGCAGGACTATTCCATTCACAGAGAAAACAGCAGTACTTTGTATAATCAGTTTCCAGCCCAAGCAAGAGAGCCAAAATCTTAAAATCACCACAATGCTACCACTGATGTTGGTCATAGTTTATGCACCTCAAAAGATGTTTCATATTTTCATACTCTTCCTTCATATGGACTGCATGACCAACTGGAATTGTTAATGCTAATAGGCAGCAAAACAGATTTAAGACTCATCTTTGATGAGTCAATAAAGTCTCCACTCATCTTGATCATGAACGATGTTGAGGGCTGCCATCACACCATCAATGTTATTGCAGGCTACAAGATCAAATTCCACAAAGAAGAATGACACAAGATCCTTTTGACAGTCACAGAACATGGAATACTAACATCACCAGCCATGAGAGTCCACTGCTTAAGTGTGAAGCCAGACAGCTCTGCTTATCTCATGGACAGTTCCAAAACTCTGACATGATCATTTATTTCACCTTGTATTATGTAATGTGGTTCTGAGGAGGAGGATGGTGGAAAATATGGGTCATGTGACATTTATGATTCCAGACTGAAAGTTTCATGCTCTTCATCTTTCTCATCTGACTCAAGTTAGAAGATTCTGGTGGATTATGAACTACCTGTACTCTGAGGGGGAGGGGGGGGGGGCACTAGACACAGAGCTAATATGCTCTGTGCATTTTGCACCCAAGTACGACATATCTCTGCTAACCTTGGCTAAGCAAAAATGCGTCCCTTTGCAAAATCAAACAATGACAAATAATAGAGTGCGACACTGCTGAAATAGGGCAATTTGTTCAGCAGAATGATATAAGCATAGTTATGACTGCAAATCCATACCTTCTAGGAATAACATGATGCTGCAGTTCATATCATTTTTGAGGCGATACCAGCTTCATATTGCATCATTCATTGTTTTGCTTAAAAAGCAAGTAATGTCCATACCCAGACATAGATTTATTCATAGATCCAGTTAAAGATATGTTACTCATTTCTTGTTTAAATTGATATCCCTTCCCTTTATAACTTACTTATCTTTTGTCATCCCCACGTCAAGGGTCGAATATACTGACACAGTAGCATATATTTAAAACTAAAGCCAATCAACATTTTTAAGCATCAACAGCGTTATCAGTGACACAGAATTCGCAAAGTTTGTTTACATTTATTTCAGAAGTATTTTGGATGTAGACCACTATAATGATATCTACTGATTCAAAGTACAACTTTCTGCTAATGGTGTCTAGAACTAGACTTATGATATATTCTTGCAAAATAACTGCATGGCTATAGCTGTTTGTTAATGAAGAAGATTATTAACGTTTTGGTAATTTAAATGTAGTTATCCACATAATTTATGATATTTGAAGTTTTCTTTCCATTTAAAAGAACTCTTGAAATCAACATAAATTATACTTGAAGAAATGACAATGCATATCAATGGCAAAGAAATATGTAAGTATCTCATAAACACTGTTACGTGCTTAGGCTCGAATAAACAGTAACATATAAAGAATGAAAATAACAAGCTTGTAAAAACTTAATAAACAATTTATTAAGCTTAAATATTTTCCAGAAAAGAAAAATAAACTTACGGTTTTAAGAATCAATTCCAAAATTAATCCAAAAATAATTCAAAATATTATCTACTAGAGAAATTGCGAAAGTCCTGGTAATAAAATGTCCAAATAATTCCAAGTTCTAATCCCAGCGAAGTATCAAAGATGGAAGACGATGTCACTTGATGAAGTCAGTTCTTGGTAATAAAAGTCTATGAGCACAATTCTTTTCCAGATAAATAACAAAATAATTCCTCTTGATCCAAACGAATTGACATATTTTCCAGTACAAGGTAATGACAAATAACTCAAAACGACACACATCTTAGTATTCTAAAAGCTCAACTTCTACTGAATAGCTCACCCCAAAACATAGTTTATATACCTGCTTTTACGTAAACAAGAAAGGGGTCACGTGATCTTCTAGAATCTTTCAGAACAAATTTACGATCAAAAACTCACGTACCCACCGCATGACCCAACTAAAAAAGAAAGATGTTTTATACAAAGCTCCATAATGTCCTTGGAAGCAACCAACCATTTGTAAAGCTTGTTTACAACTTTGAAGCCAGGTCAGAAATAAGGTCGACACCTGGTGTTTATTCTGTAAACTACAAGTCATCTCGATTTTCTAAAAATAATATCTCCCAATGACTGAATCTTACTTAAAATGTCAAATTTGAATCTGACAAACAAATACAAATAAATATAAATGACTTATATCAAATATACGTAACAACACTACTCCACTTCCTGCTTAGAATAACTGAGAACGGGAGAGAACTATAAACAAATAGTTTAGAGATATTCTAAAATCTAATTTTAATTCAATTTCTTGTTTTGATTAAATTCAATAATTTTTTATATCATAGCGTCATAAGATTTTAAGTAAAGATAGGAAATAAAACACTATACATATTATAAACATGTTCAGAAGAATGTCAGGTCAACCCTACAAACCTCCCTATTGTAAAATGACTTTTTATCGATATAAAATTTGTTTTATTTACAAACACAACCCCGACTCGATGTCACGCCCACTCGGATGTTTGAGTGGGATTTTATAAGCCTCCATTTTATCATTTGTACTATCTAACACAGTTGAAAAAAGAACATCTGGTTTAATCTTACCAGTAGAATCAAACACTGCTATGGAATTTTCGGTGACACCATTAATTTTATCCATAATATCATTCAACTAAACATTACTAGTTTGTAACTTCCCCTGTCTATTTGGAAATACTACTATTTCGTTTCGATCCACATTTGCAAGATTTAACATTTCGGATATTTAGTCGTTGATGATTTTTTTTCACATTCTCGTGTGATATTTTTTTTAGTCGTATTTACATACAATCTAGTGGTGTACAATACTGGTGTGGTTGAGGTGTCAGTATTTACGGTTGGAAAGTGGTAAATTACTCAGTGGAATCAATAAGTAGGGACTTGGTACATAGTGGAAAATAGGTGCAGTTATCTTGGAGTAATGTGCCGTTAAAAGCGTTTATTGACTAGCCAAAGGTGGCGGAGTTAAATAGTTCACAGTGTAAAAGGAGATAAACGGCATGACCGGCTGGCGGTACGGATATCTGATGATTATGAAGAAAAACCATAGAAGTGTGCGGTTGATGGACTTTTGGCAAGTTGATTTATCTGTGGTCTCGAATTGATTAGAATAAAATTTAGTATATAAAAGCAGACACGTCTTGCTTTAAAATTTACAACTCAAATTGTTTGGAAGTCTTTGGAAATTTGGAGAACACATATGGATTCGCACTAGGGTTTGACACCGCTCGGTCAAGTGATACCCTTGTTCGTGTAACAATACGTTCGCAAATCACTACGAAATTGCTTATTTCAACACAAAAAACGATTAATTTCATCACATATAAAACAAATTATCTTTCACTCGCTTTCTCTCCCTATCCCGATCATTACCACTCATATGTTAAATTGTGTGCTATTCTTCGTAAAGACACTACCTGTAAACGTGATAAAAGTAATCGGTTCATAACAGAATTATAGCTTCGTCGCAAAATCTACCTTTTTCTAAAGATTTTTCTCCTCGAAAGATAGCACTAAGTCAGTGTCATGAACGGTAATTTATTAACAAAAGATTATAATATACTTATTTTTCATCCGATTTGTGGACACATGGTTTGCAACTGCTTACAAGAAAATAAAAAACACAAAAGGCATTATGAACATAGTGTCAAAACTACAATTTCGTGTCCACAATGTCGTGACATTGACAGTCAATAACTCATTTAGTGTACTGTGTACAGAAAATATGTTGGTACAATAAAAGCATCAACAGCGGATTTTTTCACCTTATTTAGCGTTTATGTATTGTTTTAATAATTATTTAAGTATGTGTCCATAACCTGGTCCCTAGTCGGATCGTTCACAAGTATAGCAATCCGCGCGCGCACGCACGTGTGTGTGTGTGTGTGTGTGTGTGTGTGCATGTGTGTGTGTGTTTCTATATCGTAAGCTCAAATACAGCAGTATTGTAGGCGTATGTGTATCACTAAATATTAATATAAAATCATTCCAATAGCACAGAAAATTCAAAGTAAAATGTTTTTATTTGTTCGTTGTTGCTATAATAATGTATTGTCCTCAGACATTTATTCTAGCTGTAATCCTTCCAAACTATAATCTTTAATGCATTACTAGTCCAATGTGATAAATTAAACAATATCAGGGAGTGAGAATCGAACAAGCTTTTCAAAATTCAGCAAATACTTCCTTTCAAAGGAATAAAAAGTAATAATATCTATATAAAAACTTACATGTTTTCAAATTAAATTCCAATTAATCCTATAATTACATCCACGAATTCTCATTATTAAAGTTCTTAATCAGCTGTAGGGGGAATCCAAATAAATGCAACGTTAAAAGTGTTGATGTGTCTGTGGTGGCCTGTATAATAGTGTTTTGCCAACAGTCATTTTCTGGATCACAGTAATACAATCCCAAAATTAAATAATTATTTGAAAGTTCACTATAAATTGAAATATCCATTTCCATTAATTGTTTAAACAGCACTTTGTATTCCCGGAGAAGAATTACTTATATTAAACATTTTGAACAAATAAAGTCTAGCCAATTTGAAGTACTGGAAGCAACATAATAAACACAATGCTACGATCTTAAAGCCGGAAGTCTAGAAAAACAAGAGTATATGGTCGTCTACCTAACTTTTGGAAACAATTAGCATTTTCTAATACAAATATATTGCCTAATAAAATCTTTCATTATGGAAGGGTACAAATGTTTACAATATAAAATATAGAAATCTAATACTAAAATTGGAATTAAAATGTAGTAAACAACAGGCGAGCCAGACAAATGATGTAGACAGAGAATTCTCACCAGCCTAGTTATTTAGAGTGAACACTAGAAATCGAATTACTATCAAACAATTAAAACCCTAACAAACAATGCAAATTAAATATACTTAAAAAATCTACTCTATTAACTCTTCAATTTCTTTGATATGTTCTTGAAAATTATATCTTGGCGATTCTAAGGTTGGTTTGACAGCCAATAAAGCACTTATATAACCCTTTGATTCCGATTCCTTTTGAGTAGTAACCTTTTCAATGCGGGTTTAAGGTGTCTAAGTTATGATGAGGCTCAGCCTGTATTTCAACTCTATCCTCAGCTGAAGTAAAGTCTCAAACTAGTAGCATTTGTAACCTCTATTGAACTTGTGCAGTTTTTAAACAATCATAGTTTTATGAAGGATTTTATAATTATTCCAAACCTTCGTTAAAATCAGGCAGGTTGGATGTTTGAATACAATTTTGCATGGTCCTCACCTAGTCGGAAACGTCAAAGGTTGTGCTTTAGGATAGCATGGACAACAAACGTATATCAGTATATAAATGGATACAGGTCAGCAGGCGAAAAGAACCAGGACGTTTGAACATGCACTATATATAGAGTACTTCATAGCCGTTTCGTCAGAAAAAAACAGTCCAAAGAATTTTGCCCTGTACATATGCTTGAAACAAAATTTTAACATCATACAGGAATTTCAACAATTTAAATTAGTTATTGCAAATAGAACATGCAGTGGGATAATAGGTAACATTAATATTATTATGAAATCTATTAATTATTTCCCAAGAGGATACTGGTGAGGTAAATCAGAAATTAGTAAATTCGCCGAAGCAGCAAAGGTTAAACTGGTACTGCAGCAGATTGGCTATAAAGACCGGCAATATGGCATATTTATCTACCGCCTCTAAAAAATGAAGTTCATCAGGCGGATATCTTATTCTTATCACATGGCTACTGTCAATACACGTACATATAGGTACATGTTCACTGTAGTTGATGTTGCGAGTAGACACAAAGAAGCTGAGCCGTTATCTACAAAGACGTCGAATAAGGTAGCTTCTGCGATTGAACAAATTTATCGACGAGGACCTTTACAATGGCCAAATCTATTACAGGTTGATCCTGGCAAGGAATTTCAAGGTGCATTGTTATCATTAATGAAGCAACATAATGTCACCATCAGACGTGGACATACTGCAATACACTTCGATCAAGCAATTGTTGAACGATTTAATCGAACACTTGCTGCGCGGTTATTTGGATAATAATACACGAAGGAATTTATTGAAGACAATATATCTCTTGAATGGGTTGGAAGATTAGCAAGTGTGATAAATGCATTAAATAATGAAATTACTTGAACAATCAATACGAAACCTAATAACACAATCACAAAACAAATATATACTCACGAAATGATTTTTCAAAAGAAAGAATATTTGGTAATGTTACTGTGAGATGTATATGAACCAGGTTAACTCGTGGGAGGTAGAAAAAGAGCTTCTGATCCTATCTGGAGTGTTACATCAAACCAAATATCTAACATAGGAAGATCTACGGGTAGACCCGAAATCTACAGATTAGATTAAACTACTTATCAGCGTGGATTCACACGTGAACAGTTGCAAGTGATACCCGACGATACACAATTACTACCGCAATCACTTAACTAGCACCTCTGCGTCTATTACATTCAAGACAGGTCAACATAACATTTTCTCGTGTATGGACACGACTTCTATCTTTCTGTCTACGGTAAACTGACGTGGATTTTTGTCCTTAGGCCAGGACCATAGCATTATACAATTACAGCTCGCAAAGTGATTAATCTGCTGATGTTTCAGAATCATAATAAATTCAACACCAATATCAAAGTAACGATTATTATTTTTGTCGCTTTGTTTATAGCCAGCGATTTTTTTTTTATTATTATATCACGGCTGACACTATCGTTACTGGTGTTGTCATTAGAATTTAAAATAACTCTTTGAAGTTGATTTATTCTTCTAACTCGTGACACTGCGAGATAAATTAAATTTGACCACCCGATGCGATCATCTATGATCCAAACAATTGTATCCGGAATTCTTAAACCCTGAGATGAGTATCGACATCGCGTGTCCTAGGAGATTTGTCAGCGCGCAATGCATCTTCGATAGCATCAATATCGACGAGAACAATATCATTTAATACTAGATTATGTTTTCTGTTTGCCCAGGAATATCAACTTCAATATTCTGTCTTCGTGTATCAGGTGGTCTATAACATAACGGTACAGGCAGCATTGCGAACCTTTCTTTATGTTTGTCAAACAACCGCTGTAGAAATGTGTCTCTGACTATCTTTCTACGTGCCACTATCAAATCGTTTGGTTTCCACGCTTTCCAAAAATCATTTATATTTGTTTCTTGAATTATTTCACGGGCTCTTTCGCACTGGATTTTATTTTACATTAATCTTATTAATTTCTTGAACTCACTTAATTTTGGATCGAGTGCTCTATGATCGGTACTAATTTCTTCTTAATAATCTCGAAATTACTTTAGCCAATCATGCGAAGACAAACCGACAAATGGCAGTCGGAGACCATGATCGCCACACATTATCACATATGTATTTTTCAATAACAAACAATCAAGAAACATTTAATATATCAAACGACAATGTGCATATCTCATCCCATATGTTTTTTTAAAAATATATTTCTCACCCATTCGATCAGGAGTCCATGTGTCACCCTTATTCCGAAAGAAACTGTGATAAGTACAGGAATTAACTCCTCGTTGTTTCATATCTCTGCCAAGTCTATGTTTAGGTGTTAAGACAGTCATATCAGAGTTCCCTCGAAATAATTCGATCACTCATGCTGTTTCTCCACAACAACCACATCTGTTCAAGTAAACGGTCTTATATCTACATACTGGACCGGATAGAATTGGCGCTGATGATAATTCTGATATTTGATTATTTTTCGGGTAAGTATCTTCAACCGTAGCATCTGCAGATTCAGAATAATCATGTAACATTTCATATTTTATTCTCCATGATCCCCAAGCCGCATCAAAATTTGTAAAACGAGCCACTGTTTCTATATAGTTGCTATCTATCTAAAATGAATCATTGGCGACTCCGAATGCGGTGTCAGGGAATATCTTTATGATCGATAGCGGGTGTATAGAAACATAAGCCAGCACGGATGATCTTAGCTTCGATTAAGCGTGTTGCAGAAAATGTATATAAATTGGCTTTGTCGAAAAAATACGGACAGAAAATTCGGTTTGAATATATCTGAATCGAATTGGGGTATCTCCACCGGACTTTCTAAGATGTCATGGGGGACCTTGATACGAATAGAGATTGTGTTGTCCAGATACATTTTTTTTTATTTAAAGCTACATTTACTATATAACTAATTATGAAAATATCAATGTTATAATTTCTGCTATCATAAATTTGAAAAATCAACAAATTCAATTATCGAATAAACTAAATTGTGACAAAATTCTTTCTGATTTTGATCATATACAAGAACTTAAATAAAAAAAATAAGTATACGCTACCTTCGCAGTATAGATTCATTAAGGAAATCCAATAAGCGGTTTACGCATCATTAGCGAATAATAACGAATTAAGTAAATTCGTACCAGTATTTACCGCAATAGAAATAATAGGATCGGAATTATCAAACCAATATAAAATAAAGAAAAAAATTAAAACACGCGTAAGGCAGCTCAAAATGATTATAGAAAATGAAAATACAGACCCAGTTCCAAGTAACTAAGGCGGCTTCTAAGTAACGAAGTGAAAGTTGATCAGCACAGAATATTGATTCAGAATATATTTTTTACTACTCAAATCGTGCATCTTGATTTCATCAGCGCGAATTTACTAATTCTAATGAAAATCGTCCGATTTTGTAACTTTGATAGAGTAATTACTATTTTAAAAAATAAAAATCGTCCGATTTCGTAACATTGATAGTGCATTTACCCTACAAAAGCAACCACAACGACCGATTTGCTAATTCTGAAGGGGTATTTACTAGTAAAACCCGTGCAAATTGATCGATTTCACAATAAAACATAAAAATAATTTTATTATGCGATTGAAAATATTTTATTTATTATATTTAATGCGTACTGACATATTTACTAATTCTGATAGGGTAATTGCTAGTAAAAATCACGAAAATCGTCCGCGCTGCTAAATATGACAGGGTATTTACCCTACAAAACCAAACACAACGAACAATTTGCTTATACTGAAGGGGTATTTACTAGAAAAAATCGTGCAAATTAATCGATTTCACAATAAAACATCATTATAATTTTATCATGCGATTTAAAATATTGTATTTATAATATTTTATGCACACTGACATATTTACTAATTCTGATAGGGTAATTGCTAGTAAAAATCACGAAAATCGTCCGCGCTGCTAAATTTGATAGGGTATTTAACCTACAAAACCAACCACCAATTTGCTAATTCTGATAGGGTATTTACTAGTAATAATCGTGGAAATCGACTGATTTCACATCGAAAAAAAAGCAATTATGCCACTGAAATAATTTATTTATTTATATTATTATTTTTTGCGCCTTGATTTCATCAAGGATAATTTTGATAGGGAATCCTATCAAATATTTGTTTTGCGAAATCAGTCGCCTTGATGAAATCAACGTTAACATGTATTTATAAATGATAGTAATTTTCCCTTTGCGGCGATCGATGGAGTCATTTCTGGCATCCACAATGATAGTTTTGTTATATTTACAATACCAGCATCAAGACCAGCATCTCGCCAGATTGCATCATTATCATCACCTTTTCATACGAGGACTACTGAGTGTTTAGCTTCGAAGAAAATGATCTACGCGGTCCGTGCAACATTTCCCTGCGTGTTGCAAACTGTAGATTGTAATTATCATTAACATCTACATTATCAAAGGCACCAGATGGTCTCGTATAGGGTGGGACTGGTTCAGCAACTGCAGCATCCCGTGTTGCCTTTATTTTAACATATTTAACATGTTAAGCGTGATTAGTAATATCCTTAGAAAACATTATATATGGACCAGCCAATCTTGTATAATCATCAGAATATCTTGCTAAACCCACTATTATTGTGGAGACATCGACATCATGCTAATAGATTCAATCTCTCTTTCATCAATAATATACGTAGCTTTATAAAATAATGCAATAATCCCATTGTTGACAAAATCAACTTGTGCATTATCTGCATAGTCCCCACCAGCAGTTGTTACAAGTTCTCCTTCCACTTCAATTAATGCTTCAGCGGGTAGAAAGTATTTACTTGTATCCTGAACTTGAAAGTCAATCCTTGATCGACTATTTGGCTGTACAGCATTATAAGAATAAAACTGAGTATCGCGTACAGATTCATCTTTGAGCACCGGTGCGTCTGTATCAAATTCTGGTTCGGGTGAAGATTTTGAACATTTTATTATATATTTCTCGATCTAATTGCGATCTCAAACCACTTCCCGCTATTAAATTTGCAGTAATATTTCTTTGTATTTCGTCACATCCATGAGTGTGGCGGAGTTATTTCGTCGTATATATCTCATCCTTGGTATATGTGGCGCCGCTTAGTGTGAGATCGTCAACGCTGATCAAGTTAACATGCCATGTTGCTGTGTAAAGACAGAGGAATAACAGTCGTCCGTTTCCTTGTTGGTCATCCCCAACAGAGAGTTTCTGACGGCTAATCCAACACAAAACTCTCAGGCTTTGTCAGTGCTCTTTCCTTGCCATGAGAACGTGTAGTTCTATTATCTGAGGGATGCGAAATTTAGTAGCCTTAGAAGTCTTTCAAACATCGCTGATTGCCTGGAGATCATCTGAGAGTCCAGTCAGCATGTTCTGGATAGTTCAGGTACCAAGCTTGAGGATTGGAAGTTTCCTTTTGAGTTTTCGTTTGTTATTTCTTGGTGAAGTAGTAGCAGTTTGTCAGACACTTCGAGCAGATAGAGCTCGTTAATCTTGGGTGGTTGCCCATCTAGAAGAAGGTAAATTCTGACTTCAAACCTTTGCTTCCTCGCGGCTATACCCTCTCATTGGAAAGGCTATGGTAAGGGACTAAATCCTAACAGAAAACCTCTAGACGGAACCCCTAAGGCAACTTAGCAATTTTTCCATTATCATCTAGTCAACCTCTGTGAGACTAAAATGCAACTGTATTAATCTGATCCTTATAATGCCCACTTTGACCAGGAAAAAAGAAAAACCAACTAATATAAGTTAATACTGATATGCGCTCAGAATAGTATCACAAACTAATGGCGACACCAATATTACAAGACATTTAAGGGTTACCATCTAAATAAGAATCTATTATGTTGAAGTAACGAGCCATAAAGAGATGGGGTATCGTTTAACAATATCGACGAACGTACTAACAGCACCAAACGTGAACCGTAAACTCGCACATTCCTAAATAAATATTTTTAGATACTTAATGGATAAGTAGAATACAGAACAGAAACACAATCGCAACAATCACAAAACGGGTAATTTATAGAAGACATAGATTAACAAACATCTTCCATTTTCAAGCACGCCATCGTACACACACGATAAATCATAAAATACACATATTTATCTGTTTTGGAATAAAACATATAAAGCTGTAAATAATATATAATCTTTTCCTGCCCGTTCTCTGACAATAACACGGATTAATTATAATAATAATAATAATGAGGACTTTTTATAGTGCCTAATCTTTAAAAGCTCTAAGCGCTTTACACCATCAATAATGATATGACTGCACTACAGAACAACAAATGACAAAAACAATGAAATTGGAAAACATAAGAACATGCTGAAAATATATAAGATACAAAACATGATTAGGTCACTAAGTTTGTCCCTGAAGTCGAAACAGGTGAGTCTTGAAAGCACTCTTAAAAGAGACCACTGTGTCTTTGTCTAGTTTCAATGGGCAATTCGTTCCACGTCGCCGGGCCCTGGTATGCAAACGAACGTTGTCCATATGACTTTGTTTTCACCTTGGGAACAATGAGTATACACATGGGCGAGGCTGGATAGGTATGTTGGACTGGAGTCTGTCATTGAAATATAGCACAGAGAACAAATTTTGTGTTTGATTCTGTATCGAATTGATAGCCAGTGAAGGGTGCAGATCGGTGTGTGCTCTGATCGAGGTACTCTAAAGATGATGCGTGCAGCTGTGTTTTGAACTTTTTGAAGTTTCTGGAGTAAATATTGTGATAAACCAGACAAAATTGAGTTACAATAGTCAAGTCTTGAAAGTACTAATGAACACACAAGTGTTTTCGTGGCATCAACTGAAAAATATTTACGAATGGAACTGATGCGTCTCAATTCAAGATATGCAGCCCTGCAGATGTTCATGACATGTTGGTACAATGCGAGAGTACTGTCTAGAGTAACACATAGATTCCGTACTGACTGTGAGAATTTAATGTTGGTGTTGCTGAAATTTATTGTCTGAGGTAAAGGATGTGAATGAGAAAGTCTTTGTGTTGTGATCAGAATAGCCTCAGTTTTATCATCATTCAGCTGCAGCTTGTTACATGTCATCCATGATTTCACATCCGAAATACACTTCTCTACTCCATGGATGGTAGCATCAGCTTCAGTTGGGTGGCTAGACTCGTATATTTGGGTGTCATCAGCGTACAATTGGTGCGACACTGGGTGATGATCTATGACACTTGAGAGCGACTGAGTGTACAGAATGAAGAGAACAGGTTCTAGAATAGATCCCTGTGGAACACCATAACATACGTCAACTGGGTTGGAGTGTATTCCATTTGCAGACATAATTTGTGTCCTGTTGACTTATTTATTGTCTGAGGTAAAGGATGTGAATGAGAAAATCTTTGTGTTGTGATCAGAATAGCCTCAGTTTTATCATCATGCATCTGCAGCTTGTTACATGTCATCCATGATTTCACATCCGAAATACACTTCTCTACTCCATGGATGGTAGCATCAACTTCAGTTGGGTGGCTAAACTCGTATATTTGGGTGTCATCAGCGTACAATTGGTGCGACACTGGGTCATGATCTATGACACTTGAGAGCGGCTGAGTGTACAGAATGAAGAGAACAGGTTCTAGAATAGATCCCTGTGGAACACCATAACATACGTCAACTGGTTTGGAGTGTATTCCATTTGCAGATATAATTTGTGTCCTGTTGACTTATTTATTGTATGGGGTAAAGGATGTGAATGAGATAGTCTTTGTGTTGTGATCAGAATAGTCTCAGTTTTATCATCATTCAGCTGCAGCTTGTTACATGTCATTCATGATTTCACATCCGAAATACACTTCTCTACTCCATGGATGGTAGCATCAACTTCAGTTGGGTGGTTAGACTCGTATATTTGGGTGTCATCAGCGTACAATTGGTGCGACACTGGGTGATGATCTATGACACTTGAGAGCGGCAGAGTGTACAGAATGAAGAGAACAGGTTCTAGAATAGATCCCTGTGGAACACCATAACATACGTCAACTGGGTTGGAGTGTATTCCATTTGCAGATATAATTGTGTCCTGTTGACTAAATAGAACTTGAACCACTGTAAGGCCATATTCTGAATGCCAAATACATGCTGGAGACGGTGAAGTAATATATCATGGTCTATTGTGTCAAATGCTGCAGATAAATCCAGGAGATTGAGGACTGTAATCTTTCCACTATCCAAAGCAGAGAGAATGTCACTAAATACTTTCAGAAGAGTAGTTTCCGTACTGTGGCAAGGGCGATATGCAGACTGTACATTGCTAAAAAGACTGTTTGAATTCAAATGAGAGACAAGTTGAGTTAGAACAACCTTTTCTAAGATTTATGATATGAAAGGGAGATTAGAAACTGGACGGTAGTTCTTTAAATCGTTATGGTCCAGTGTTGGTTTCTTCAGCAGTGGCTTTGCGATAACAGTTTTGAAAAATAATATAAATTCCCCTGATGAGAGAGATATATTAATAAAATCAGTTAGTGAAGGCAATATTGGTTCTAAGCACTCAAGCAGCAGTGATGTCGAAATTGGATAAGTTCACAAGACTTTGGTGCACTTTTCATAACTATTGTCCGTACTAAATCTATAGAAACAGGTTCAAATGCTCCTAACGGTTGTCGGTTAAATTCTGCATCATACCTGTATGGTGACGAATCAGTTGCAATTGTGCTGTCAAGCTAATATCTAATGGTTTGAACTTTGTCATTGAAGAAATTTGCAAATTGGTCTGGTAGGTCTGTTGGAGAGAAGGCCGTTGGAAGTGGTGTACATTTGTTCATTGACATTAGTTTGTTAGTTATCTCAAAGCGCTCCTTGCAGCTGGAACTATCCGTGATCTTAGAACTGCAGTGGGATGATTTGGCTAAATGGACTATGTTTGTGACGTTCTTCTTAGCGGCTTCGTAGATTTGTTTATGAATAGTGAGTCTGGTGGAAAGCCAAAGTCTCTCTGCTTTTCGGTGATGTATTTTAGCAGTGCGAAGCTGATCCCTAGCACTGTTATACCAAGGAGAACACCCTTTTATTGATACTCTGCATTTGGTGGCTGGGGCATGTTCTTCAAGCAATGAACGCAGGCAGTTATCAAGTTCTTCCGATGTTGGATATAAGAAAGTTGTTAGGTTTTCTTGGATGTTATGCATGAATTTGGTTCCCTCTATCATACGGAGGATTCTCTTAGTAGCAAACAGAGCTGGAGGGTTAGGGACTGATACGTCGAGATGGCATACAATGCAGAGGTGATCCGATGCAAGTTCGTGGGATACAATAGTTGATTGCAGACTATTATCATCAGATCTATAAAGAAACCAGTCTAAAATGTGACCAAGTTTATGGGTAGGTTGGTTAACTGATTGTTTAAGATTGAAAACATGAATGGAATCTAGGAGTTTTGACGTGTATGGTTTACCAGGACAGTTATAGTGAAAGCTGAAATCTCCAAGAATAATTAGATTGCCACCTATCGAATTTCCATACTCTAGAAGATTTTGAAACTGCTCCAAAAAAAGAGATTCAGTCAGCTTGTTTTTTTTTTAAATTATGCAAACAACAAATATGCACTCAGAATAGCACATGCGCATCGATGACACTATCAGTATTGCATAACAGATCACAAGGTATAAGTTTTGGAAAAGGGAAATTAATCCCTACCACTCAAGAAGTGAGCTGACGTGATAGTTGACTGTGTCTTTAAGTAAGAATGATAGAGAGTCGCTATCGGGGTAATTGAAAGACGTAGAGACATGCAGAGCTAAGAAACTAACTTACCCATGCTGAATCTATTCCTTAGGGAAGGTATGTGTGTGTGTGTGTGTGTGTGTGTGTGTGTGTGTGTGTGTGTGCGTGTGTGTGTGTGCGTGTGTGTTGGTTATAAGTGAATAAATGCCGCAAATGTGACACAAAATTGGCAAAGCGATTAAATCAAGACTGCAAAATGTGAGGTTAAACCCAAGAAAGTTAATAATCAAATTGAAGCAAAGAACAATGATTTTAGTGGGTTGGAGGAAAGTAATAAACACCTTAATTTCAAAGTCTAGGATGGGGCAGGGAATTCAGATACAAAACCGTCTTCTATTCCCGCTCTTTGAAAGATCCAACAGTGTTCATTAATTTTAATTGCTTTATTTCAGACTATCCGACACAACCAGTAATAACGGCTCAAAACTTGGGTTCCTATTCCGTTCAAGGTCTGCTTGAACTGATTTACTCTTCAAAATCGAGAACACAGCCTGTATTTTCAAGAAGCCTTCTCTCCTACCATTGGAAAGTCAATCAACTCAATACGAAAGATCCATACACTTGCTTTAGAATGAAAGGACCGGTACTTATTTTGTGCCCTGAGTCTTGTCGATTGAAGGCCAGTGCCAGTATCTCTGTAACTTGTACGGTTAAAGAAGATGGGTTGATGTGAAACTAAAGCGAACCATTCATATTCAGGCTTGTCACTCCACTAGTCCCGGTGGAACAACTTGTTAGCACGACACAAGTTTCGTCAGCTGAATACAAGGGTAACATATATTTAATTTAATGTTGCAAGCTGTCGAGATTAGTTGTAAACAAATGAACTGTTTAGTACTTTTAAAGATAACTTATTTACTCTTGCAAACATTTTGATTTACAATGCAAATAGTAATTTACTGATAGGATACTTCCTACTTGAAATGAAAGACGTAAAACAAGAACATAGGAAAAGGCATAAATCAATGAAAATAAAACGTTTATATTGATTAAATATGTCCACATTACATATGTATCTTTAAACTAAATTGTACTCTATTAAACACGAAAAGTGTGAACATGCTGTTTTGTAATTATTATGCACAAACATATATTTATAATGATTATTGGTATATTACTGTAGTAAACAAAATCTACGTTGATATATTATGTTTTTTTTCAGATCAAACAGGTGGCCATAGTACCGGGGCTTTGATAGGTGCATGTTTGGGATGTCTGGTGGCGGGATCGGTACTTTCTATATTTTTAACGCTGCTCTTCATTAGAAGAAGTGTACTTTGCATGAAAGGTAAATAGCTTCCTTGTCAGAATTAACGATGTAAAACGTCATCAGTCAGGATATTATTGTAAAGACAGCATTATTTGTATTCAATATTAATCTTTACGGGATTATTTCAAAATCCACTAAAGATTTAATATAAGCATTTTATTTATAATAGCTACATTGTTGGGCAAAAAAGTCAAAATAGCTTGTTTCTCCTATACAAGTAGGCTTATAATAATATGAATGTTCTGCCTACTAGTTTTAAAATCTTTAATATTTCAAATTGCCGCTTTAATTTAAATCTTTTAGTATCCTATTTTAATTGATTTAGAAAAAGTCCATACAATATTACTTTGTTAACTTTTAGCAAGAAAACAAGTACTTTTGCAAGCAAGAGCTTCACTCATGCATACTATTTGAATTTAAGTCTTGATAATTATTAACTTTCAGAGAGCGAAGGAGAAATGTAAGCAAGTTGTATTGTTGAAATCTTGTAAAGTAGTGTAAAATTTAGTGTATTTTATTAATATATGTGTTAGTCTCAGAAGGCAAACAAAACATCTAATTACGCCTAGAGAAATATCTCTCACTCACAAGATTTTTTTTGGTCAAAGTTATGCCCAGTGTTATTTCCAAAAATGTTTGATTTCTTTCTATGCGGTGCATTTCAGCTTTTGCATCCGTTTATTCTTGTTATTGAGAGAGAGAGAGAGAGAGAGAGAGAGAGAGAGAGAGAGAGAGAGAGAGAGAGAGTTCACTAAAAGCACCCATTGAGTATGGAATTTACGATTTAAACATCTAATCATTTTCTATACCTTATATGGTTTATAAATTTCCTCACCTTGACATGTTCTTGAGTGGAGAATATAATCACTTGGAAATTTGTTTTACAATTGCATTACGAAGGTCGGAATAAGAAAAAGAATAAACACATATACTACCAAGGCTGTGAAAATGTAAAAGGTGGCTAGCACTTGACATTTTCATTATTGTTTTATGTCCTCTTCACTTAACATAAGTGTTAACAACACTTAGGTTGTTGACAATAACATGATTGTAAAAAGAAGACAGTACTATTAATCTGCCACATGTGGGAAGTCAAAGGACATGTAATTATCGTTGTTGTAAGTTATAATAAAGAAACAATCTCTTTTCAATGTTTCGCGAATTTTCAGATTTACCATGTTTCTTGGTTGCGTTTCTAAATGTATTTAATGCGACTAAAAATTGCTAAATGATTCACTTGATAATCATCAATTCTTTATTTTATTAAAAGTATCGACGAGACTGTTGTTGTAAACTTTCTTTAAAAAAAATGTTAAAATCGATAATAATTAGTAATAAAAAGGAGATAATGCCTAAATAAAAGTTTAAAGTATATACACTCCATGAATCGTAATGCAAAAAAATACAATTATACTTGGAAAGGAATACATTAATACAAATTTATGTGTACAAGAAATATAAGTGGACGCTTGGTCAAGAAATTCATGATCCATTTTAATGTTAATGATATAATTTTAATCGAATTTATTCCATAAACCCAAGCCTTAATAGAATCAAACGGACTTGTTTCAGCTAAAGCCACATTAACATTATTTAACATTAATCATCACTTTTAACTTAATAGGGGAGCTTCACTTCATGAAAAATTTCATGTCTTTTCCTCAGGAATTCTGTCGACCGCAACGAGCCTATTTATATTAACTCAGTGATTGAAAACGGAATGTGAATTACAGAGACAGAGACCACACAGACAATATGAAGTTTTGGATCCAAATAGAATGGAATATCACAAAAGTCACTACACTCTGATACTGTCAAAAGGTTAGGTATAAAGGAATAAAATGTCAATATTATCGGTCTGTTTTCTTTATGATTGTAATGCAGGGTGGGTCCAATTACATGTTTTTTTAATCACCTGATGAATTCCGATTCGGTTGTTGAAGTGCATACAGTTCAGGTACTTACTTGAAACAAGCCTACGTATGTACGTATACATTGAACGGTATTGGGAAAATTTATGTACGTGTATACATTGAACGGTATTGGGAAAATTTATGTACGTGTATACATTGAACGATATTGGGAAAAATTATGTACGTGTATACATTGAATGGTATTGGGCTATTAGCAGAGTTTTGCTCTGATTTTATTTAGGTATTTCATGTCTGCTACTATATAAAAAAAACAAAGTAGTAACATGTTTTATTATCAATTCAAATAAATACGTTTTAACTAAGTTATCCTGTTCACTTACGGATAGACTCTTACGTGTAGATTTCCTTCGCTCTAATAGACCTTTTTGTGTGAAATTATGATAAGCAATGCGTTTTCTTACATCGTCATTAAACGAGAGCGTCTGACCTTTGTTTGGTGCCTATTGATACTACTTGTTAGACATTTGAAATTTTCAACGCCTTACATGCATGACACTCCCTTCAAACGTATTTGGCAACTGTTACCTGCTGTAGTTCATTCATCTCCAACCCAGATGTATATATTTAATTGATTTCGCAATCACTGGTCTTTGCGTATTCTATATCAGAATTTGGGCCATGAAACAAAGATTGGTAAGTTGTCAGCACTTTACTCATATGTTTTAATTTATCAATGTCTTTATCTACCTGACAATGTTTATTTAATTTTAGAATTTCTTATAATTATGTATATATTTAGTTACTACAAGTGTTGTAGCAGAATACAGTCGTACCACATGTATATTAATTCAGCTTAAATTCTAAGTTCCAACTTTATTATTATTGAACTTTGCTTTAATTTCCATTTTTTTCTCCAACGTCTCACAATGAACACTACCGATTAAAAAAGCACCGTTACTTCAAAAGTTGCCGAAAATAATCCTTTTACAAACAAATTTTTCTCGTTATTTGTACAAGAACTTACTTTAATTGTTCAAATAACAGTGACAGTCACGTTCTGACCGGATGGTTAAGTATGAAATGTGTATTATTACAACACAGCAACTGAAATGTTCGTAGTCATTAGCACTTCATTCAGTGACAGTCACGTTCTGACCGGATGGTTAAATATGAAATGTGTATTATTACAACACAGCAACTGAAATGTTCGTAGTCATTAGCACTTCATTCAGTGACAGTCACGTTCTGACCGGATGGTTAAGTATGAAATGTGTATTATTACAACACAGCAACTGAAATGTTTGTAGTCATTAGCACTTCATTCATATCATCTACGGAAGAAAAGATGTCTAGTTCCATATTTTTGTGTACCGTCATGTTCAGTTACAACTGTCAACACACTTTAACACCAGTTCTCACCATCTACTCGATTTTTCTGTCATGCCAATAGATATTATGCATTTTGACATGAATAGACTAATAAAAGAAACTTATTGAATTTTTTAATGAAAGTGTTTCAAGTATTCTTCACATTTCAAATCTGGACACACGAACGAATCAGAGATATACGAACTCGCTTGAGACATTAAAATGTCGTACTTATCTTTTGCTCTTGCAGCGCTATCTTTTGAGGACATAATGAAACAAAACGTTTGGACTATTGAGCGTCATTATATTATGTCGGTATAAAAGACAGAAAAAGGAACACAGTGCCACTTTTTGTATTATAATGTTGATACTCTAGTAATATCACAGTTTCATTCCAATACGCTAATGACAAACACATTACAAGTGTCAGCATACCACTGAGAAAAATAAAAACATTATGAAAGTATAAATTTCCGGTATCAAAAGAATTATCAGATCGACTTTAAACAAGTTCCCGTAACTTTCATGTGCTTAATAGGTATTCCGTTTTTCAATTTACAAACCACCTTTTACATCAATTAAAATGTTTTAAAAGTAGGACGTTCTTTTCTCATTCTACACATAGTTGTATTACATTAGCGGGAATCAATACCTTTCGGAATTTGAAACGTTCATTGTAATTGATAAATGTATTCATATGATAATGTATGTATGTATGAATGTATGTATGTATGTATGTATGTATGTATGTATGTATGTATGTATGTATGTATGTATGTATGTATACCTTCGTAGTTCACTGTCACAGAGCGTCACTAATGACGACGATGTGAACCTTCGAATTGACAGCCAGCGCATCTTTCAGCAGATAGTTTGCCAACGCCTGTATTAGAAGAGACATCAGCATCCAGACCGGATTTAAGGTCTACATGGCAGTGTGCATGCGAAACGTGGACGGTACTAGCGGTACTAACGCCACGTCAGGAAGCTGAAACACTTTCACACCACAAGTCTCAGGAAAATCCTCAACATCAAGTAGCAGGACAAGTAGCAGGACAAGGTTCCAGACACTGAGGTACTTGCCCAATCAGGTCTCCCCAGCATATACGCCATCTTTGTGGTAGTATTGAAACCGAAAGGGTTTTGGATTAAATGAATAAATCAAACACAATGTTTGAAGGACGAAAATGTATTAACTTAATTAGTAAAGAAAAAAATGTATGATGTTAAAATACAATGATTCTCACACGCTGTCAACATACAATTGATCCAAACATTATATTCACACATTGAAAATAAACCAATAATATTATATCTATCTGATATACAGCTTCAAGAAACCTCAGTTTCAAATAATAGTACACCTTATGATATTCACATAATTTCACGTATAGACTAGGCTTGGGATTCAAACAATCTCAAGTTTTCAAATACGTTTCAAATGTTCTGCACTGTTAGTAAGATTCACAAATCTCCTGGAATTCAACTAAGATTCAAAATAATCTCACGTAAATACAAATATACCAATTTAAACAACAATTGGAATAAACATATGCTTCTTGACCCTTGCACAGTCTCACGATTTATACACCGATAAACCGCTTTGTTTCACCACGTCGCTTGAGTTAGCCCACTATCTTGTATCAGCCGCTCGCATATATAATATTGCTATAAATGTACAGTCAGTCATATGTATACACGTACACGTACACGCACCATTGTATTAGCTACGTCTACAGTCGTGGCTCCACCACATGTACAGACATACGTACATACATATAGATATCTAGATAGCTCGACTCGTTAGCTAAACTCATCAGTCTCGTTACATCCATTGGACCAGTTAGACTGTTTGCCTCTTTAGCTTCGTTAGCTACAATAAAACCAAACTGGTAATAATGATGAGTTCTGGAAAAAAAACTAATACATTAAACTCTTAAGAACAACTTGAAATTCACAGTTCACAACGTTTCAAATCTGCGTTGTAATAAATGAATCATTACACGATATGACAATACAAACTCAATAAACTTCGCGTATCAAATAAAATATATATTTAACACTCACCCCTATGGCTTATAGAAATACCACGTGTACTCTACTCTACAGATTCAAAGTGACCAGTGTCGGTTATACCTTAATCTTGCTTAAATTCATACGACAGTGAGTAATATTCAGGGTAAAATACCCGCGCATATCGTGAGTATGATGTCAATAGACGCAAGTAGTTTACGGCGGCGAAACATATGTTGGTTTTGTCGCTTGTCTGGAAAAACACCTGTTCATCCTACATAGCTTTGTACGCATGAACTACGCAAATAATCAAATATTTCTCATTCAAAACAAACGTTTTTTTTTCTTTCTAATTCTGTGACAATTCTGATGCAGTGACAGCCACGTTGGAAGCAACATGTGGTACGCATGCCAGACCACCGGCTGCTTAAGAGACTCTTCTTTGACGAGCTACAGCGAGGACTCTGATACCACGGATGTCAGAAGAAACGCTTCAAAGGCAATATGAAACCTACATTGAAAACGTTTAACATAAACCCTGATTCGTGGGAGTGAAAAGCAAGCAATCAAATAAATTGGCGTTCGTCTGTATACAAAGGCGCAAAGTTGTGCGAGTCTAGCAGGACATCAACTGCAAAGTTGAAGAGGCAAGTCAGAAAAAACACGTGCCATCAACCTTCCTGGAGATATCCCAGTGATCCCCTGCACCTTACACAAACGAACATTCCGTCGGGTATTCATGAATAGAAGCATGCCTCAAATTTGAAATAGCATCAGATGCAATTATGAATGAACTTAGTTTCCAGGTGCGACCGAAGATAACTTAGTGGTGTATGCTCAACACGTAAAATTAAAAATTCAGATAAATCACTGCTAACACCCACGGGATAAATTACTGGACGTATCAGTAATGGCGGTGGTAAAATGACTGGCGACTCCACATGAACAGAAATGTAATTATCAACGTGAAACAACCAAATCAAACAATGACACGGCAACAAATATACATTGACAAAACAACGGCAAGATTAAAATGAGATCAGCAAATATGTTGATAAAGCTGGTGATACAATGACTTGAGATCTCAATACGGCAAATTATACCGTTGCCAATTGGAGAGAACCAATAACAAACATTGAAGCTGCAAAGAAGAAATATGTCGACAACAGCAACATACCAATGATGACGTCACTAATGGCAATCAATGACGAATTGGCCACGTTTAAAAGTGAATATGCCAATCATGTAACCATATTTTCAAAATTGTGTTGAAACATAAAAAAAATAATGACCTTTTGGGGAATCCAGCAATCACAGATATTAAGCTCTCAGATATAAAAAAAAACACCGAAAGTGTAGTTCATCGTACAACTCCAATCAACTCTGTATTTATACAGCAGCGTCTAGATCATCATTATGGACACCACTGAAAACATAATTTAACATACCACTGAGATTAATGGTATAGATAAGTTCACAATATTCCTAGTTACAACATTTACAGTATCTACCACATTGTCTCTGCGTAGTTATGTTATCAAGTTAACGGATCTTCTGGATCTGTGTTATTGATATTGGATGAAAATGACAATGAAATAGCTATGGTGGAATAAAAAGATAAAAACCTCAGCGTATTTCACTATTAGTGCTAGATTCGTCGCCAACATACCACCTACTTGACGTGTTAGCAATTTACATAATAAATGACCGGTAGTCCCTACTGACGTTCAACATTAAAGATACAAGCAAGAGTGCGAGCCTCAGCGTGAACCGAAACATATCATTGATGCGCATACAGGAAAACAAACAAAATAATACCGAAGACGTATGGTTGTTACTGATATAATATTTTACTATGCATCCATCGTAGGTGCTACGACAGTAACTATAGTTGGAACATTACCAGCCACATTTATTGTAGCACCGGGACCTCGAGAGGCCGAATGGTCTAGAGCCTCACTATTCCGTATTACTGCGATCTCACTGCTGTCTGAGTAGGTTCGAGTCTCAGGCTTGGCTAACGTTGGTACGTGCAGAACGCATGCCAGTAATTGTTTGTGGGTTGGTTGTTCTACCCGTGGATTCCAGGGTTCTTCCTCCACAAGTTATATTGGCCACCTTATCCTATGCTGAAAAATGGCGTTATACCCTACAACAACATATTAGTACCAGTAATATGAATTGGTGTTGCCGTTATAACCAGAGTTCCTGGAATTCCTAATATCGTCACGAAAATGATATTCACGTACGAGGCTGCTACATTAAACAACGTTAGTTTCAGCCGCAACACGCGCACACGTCAAATTATCACCGTTGATTTTATCCGGTCTCAATGATGGAGTAATATCTGACCAATAACGCGAAGAAATGATAAAGATTTACTATGAAAGAACTGGAAACCATCTTCCTGACATTGTCAAGGTAAAATCGCCGCCGACTAAGACAAAAACATCATTTAAAATCAGGATTTATTTAATTATGTCGCAAAATCAAACACTACGATTACATGAACAATAACCACTATAATATCAGAGAGCACAAATAAACCTGAGTTTGACGTAAACTTTCCATGGGCATTTCCAGCAAAGGAAATAGCTCTAACACAATTCCAAGTATATTACAGCTAGCCAAATATTTGAGCAAAGTCATTTGGTGGGTTGCAAGCAAATAATTCATTGGGTATATGCATTAAACAATAAACCCCTTGGAACACCATACTGGATACTGAGAGGATACATAGGTTGAGATCGACAATGAGTTTTAGCGCAGAAATAAATTTATCACAGATAAAGATTCAAATTCGCTATCATTGTTCATTAGCCAACTTTATCAGCGGCGTTAGAAATAGCAACGAATGACTAAAGCATTGGTATATATCAGACGTCTATTCGAAAAGTGTTAGGGTGGCCGGATTATCAATCTCCAACACCTGCAGCGATACCGCAGCCTCAAAGATCCGATTAAGGTTCCGACAAGAGCTGAAACATTATAGAAAAATTCAGATTCATAACACTTGGAGAAAAATAAAAAATGAAATAGAATTTAATCATGGTGCGATTTTTGTATTTAATCCAGTGAGAGGCCCTACTTAAGTGACGCGGAATCACAAGAGAACCGCCTTTCAGGAACATATTTTCAAAATGTTATTCGATACAATTAAGAGTGAGAGTCAAACTACACCAGTCATTCATGAACCATATAAACAATTATCCCGCCGATGCCAAGGAAATTATCGGGCAAATGAAATATCTAAACAAAGTCCCAGAATTTGATCTGCCAACTTTCCGGGATTTAACGTCGACGAGCTGAAGAAAACTGTAAATGATATTATTTATGAATAATATCCACTAATCGTTGATGCATGGAAAAATTGTCTCCTTCTGTATTCTTTAATAATAATAATAATAATAATAATAATAATAATGAGGACGTTGTATAGCTCCTAATCTCTAGAAGCTCTAAGCGCTTTGCAACATCTATAATGATCTGACTACAAAAAAACAGAACACCAGAAAATTAGAAAACATACAAAGCGCTGAACATATTTAAACATTATTAGGTATTTAAGTTTGTTCTTGCATGTGAAAAAGTGAGTTTAAAGAGCATTCTTGTGTCTTTGTGTCTAATTTCAATGGGCAATTAATTCCACGTTGCTATGCCCTGGTATGCAAAAGAATGTTGTTCATATGACTTCTTTTACATAGTGGGAATAATGAGTATACGATTGTCAAATGATAAAGGTAAGTCTATTGCTGGTGTATAAACATGGGTGAGGCCAGATATGTATGTTGGACAAAATTCCGTCAGTGAAACGTAGAACAGAGAAAAAATTTTGTGTTCAGTTCTGTATATAATGAATAGCTAGAGTAGGGTACAGAGAAGAGGGGATGTGTGTTCTGATCGTGATACACTAATGATGATCCGAACAGCTACGTTGTGAACATTTTGAAGTTTCTGGAGTAGATATTGAGACGAACCAGTCATAACTGAGTTACAGTAATCCAATCTTGAAAATACTAATGAACACAAAAGTTTTTTGATGGCATGAACTGAAATATATTTACGAATGGAGCTGATGCGTCTTAACTCATGATATGCAGCCTTGCATATATTCATGACATGTTGGTGCAATGTGAGAGTACTGTCTAGCGTAACACCTAGGTCGCGTACTGTCTGTGTGCATTTAATGTCAGTATTGCTGATATTTATTGCCTGAGGTAAAGGATGTGAATGAGAAAGTCTTGGTGTTGTGATCATAATGGCCTCAGTTTTATTATCATTCATCTGCAGGTTTTTACAAGTCATCCATGATTTCACATCAGAAACGCACCTCTCTACTCCTTGGATGGTTCAATCAACTTTAGTTGGGGGACTTGATTTGCATATTTGCACGTCATCAACATGCAATTGATTAGACTCTGTGTAATTATCTAAGATAATTGAGAGCGGCTGAATGAACAGAATCCTGTGGAACACAACAACATAGATCAGTTGGCCAGTAGTGCATTCCATCTGCAGATACAATTTGTGTCCTAATCACTAAGTAAGATTTGAACCACAGTAAGGGTGTATTGTGAATGTCAAATACATGCTGGAGATGGTGAAGTAATTTATCATGGTCTATTGTGTCAAATGCTGCAGTCAAATCAATGACGGTGAGTTCTGTAATCGTTCCGTTATCCAAAGCAGAGAGAATGTCATTACCTATGTTCAGAAGAGTATTTTCAGTACTGTGGCAAGGGCGATATGCAGACTGTACATTGCTAAAAAGAAATATTGTTTAAATTCAAATGAGATACAAATTGTGTTACAACAAAATTTTCAGAGATTTTGTATATTGAAGGGAGATTAGAAACTTTGCGGTAGTTAATTAAAATCATTATGGTCGAATGTTGATTTCTTCAGCAAAGAGTTTACGACAGTTTTGCAAAATAATTGGAATTCCCCCGATGAGAGAAAGAGGTAGTAATAACATCAGTTAGGGAAGGCAATAATGTATACAAGCACTCAAGCATCAGTGACGTTGCAATTGGATCAAGTTCACATGACATTGGTGCACCCTTATCACAATTGTCCGTACTAATTCCATAGAGACAGGTTCAAATGCTGCTAACGGTTGTCGCTGAAATTCTGAATCGCAACTGAATAGTGACAAAAAGTGAATAGAAAGTGTTGTAAAGCTTATCTGTAATGGTTTGTGTCTTGTCTCTGAAGAAATTTGCTAATAGGTCCGGAAGGTCAACTTGAGACAAAGCAGTTGGAAGTTGTGTAAATTTGTTTCTTGACATTAGTTTCTTAGTAATATCGAAGTGCTCTTTGCAGCTGGAACTTTCCGTGATCTTATTACTGTAGTGGGATAATTCGGTTAAATTAACTATGTTTGTTGAGTTTTTCCTAGAGGCGTCATATATTTTGTTTATGAATAGTGAGTCTTCTGGAAAGCCAAGGCCTCTCTGCTTTATGGCGACGTTTTTTTAGCAGTGTGATGCTGGTCCCTAACACTACTATACACTTTTTTATTATTAATCTGCACTTGGTGGCAGGGGCATAATTTTCAAGCAATGAACGCATGTAGTTATTGACTTGTTCTGCTGTAAGAAGTAAGCAAGTTGTTATGTTTGCTTGGATGTCATGCATTAATTTGGTTATATGAACCATACGGAGGTTTCTATTAGATGAAAATAGGGGTGGGGGTTAGGGAATGACATGTCGAGACGGCATATAATGGAGAGATGATCTGATGCAAGGTCGTGGAATACAAGGGACGGAGGTGGTCGTCATATATATATATATATATATATATATATATATATATATATATATATATATAGTGAAACAAATACTCTTCAAGCAATGCATATGGTTAATATCAGTATTTAAGCTTCATAAGTTTGCTTGAGAATAGCGAGTCTTATGGAAAACCAAAGCCTCTCCACTTTGCGGCGGTCTCATTTAACAATGCGAGGCTGTTCCTTAACGGAGAACACTTTTGAATTTATAAAAAATCTGCACTTGGTGGCTGGGGCATACTTTTCAAGCAATAAACGCATGCAGTTATCGAGTTGTTCTGCTGCAGGAGGTAAGCAAGTTGTTAGGTTTGCTTGTATGTCATGCATTAGTTTGGTTGTATTTATCATACTTAGGTTTCTCTTGGCTATAAATAGGGGTTGAGGGTTAGGAACTGATACGTCCAGATGGCACACAATGCAGAGGTGATCTGATGCAAGGTCGTCAAATACAAGAGAATATTATCATCAGTTCTATGAAGACAATGATCCAGACAGTGGTGGACGTCCGATATATATAGTATTGAAGAAAATACCCTTCAAGCAATGCATATGGTTAATATCAGTATTAAAGCTAATAATAAATCCACAAATATGCAGTCCTAATATTGGATTTTGTTTACAATCCAGAACGTGTGTAGTTAAATTAAGACGCACTCTCATTGCACAACACATGTCCTTTGATGGGTTGGTTGTAAAGAAAGGGTCTAGTTTAGTTATGTATCAATTTTAATGCTTCAGTGCTTTGTCTATTGATAGTTGCAGTAATGTTGTAGAGGGAGCATTGCACTCAGGATGATGAGTATGGATTGAAATCACTTGCTCATTCGCTCCAATGTAGGTTTGGTTTTCAAAGCAAGCTAGAAATCTTTAGACTGAAAGTTTACACAAAACATTTAGAAAATAAAAAAATTACATGATTTTAATATTATTGTTCCTATTAGATTAAATGAATTACAATGTATAGTTTCTGATGTGCTTTTGATTACATCACAGGACCAAAATACACTGCATTTACCTCAATCCAATCATACATATAAGAATAACAGGTGTTGTCAATATCACACCAACCATATTGAATTGTGTTAGTATATGTTAATCCGATGAATCTGCGATGACATTATTATTGTCACGGATACACTTCATACTTACTGTCCATCCGGGACACCATCTTGATTTGCTAGATGTCTCATTGACAAGTTGGTGTGTGCGTTCGTAGAACCAAACATAATCAGAAACAAAGTCAAGGTGAGAAAAACAGTCATTGATTTTACAGCCTGATCGAATAAATCTTAAGGATAAAATATTATTCCCATCTTTAATTGACACAAAAAGGGAAGAAATATTTCCAGCAAAAATAGCTAAAACTCAGTTGTTTTCTGAGGATTTTAAATTGAATTTTTTACGTTTCTAAGTCTAATGTTACAAACGCTGTTTTGTTTTCAGTAAATACTTTTTCTCTAATCTTTTTTTTTTAAAAGAGGGTTGAGGTTTTACACTCAAAATTAACAGAAATCAGACTGAAAGACAGTTATTTGTTTCACCGATTTTGACGAAAAGCGACTAGAATCAACCAAAATCAGTGAAATGTGTAGATGTTCGGAACATTTTGTAAAAGAAAAAGATTCTTATAATAAAGAAAATCCTGTTTCCGAGTATCTTGACGGTTCTGTCAAACATGGAGAAAAAAAAATTATTTGCGTATTATTTTTCATTTTTCAATTCTTAATGTATTCACTAAAGATGATGTTTTTTTAACCGAATTTTGTTTTCTAAACAAGTAATGATAACCTATATCCTGATCTTGATTGAAGGCTAATGAGAACCACGTAAACAATTTTTTTATTTATTTTAAAATGTGTATTTACAATCGGACATAATTTTGGATATATATAATGCGCTGTAAATAGATTGAATTAGTATATAAGGCTTATGTAAATACGTTGCAAGAGTTAAGATTGTGTATTGTGCCATCCGTTGGAATTGAGTATGTGTATTGTGCCGTCCGTTAGGATCAAACTGGGTACAAGTGGAGGAAGATTTACTTGACATTTATTTTCCTTTAATGAATATCAAGAAAGTTTTCATATTCTCCTTCATCATCACATTTGGGATCGTGATACTTACATGTCATGTTTTGTTTGTAATTCTTTTGAAATGTTGATTTTGTTATATTAGCTGCGACATGTTGTACCGAAGTTGGGAAAATACCGAAATGTTTGGCAACTGCAGACGTCGAATTAATTGTTTTTCTCTCGCATGTCTCTGTATTTAACGATATAACTGGTCTTGAAGATTTGTCATTCTTGCCAGTCGTTCCCAGTTTACAATTTGTACTGGATATACTGGATGTAATAGCCTAAAGACTAAATAATGAAGCATCGTACTTGTTGCCGTTAATGCGATAACTCACAATATATTTTTTGATTTTTGGATCAGACCATAAAAACATTCATAAATAAATTTGTGACAGGCATACCAAATTCCCTCTACAGTAAATCTGATATAAGTAACATTTTCAACAAAACCGAATGTGTTATAGTCGACAGTTGCTAATCAAAAAATTATTCGATGCCTCACAATATTTAACGACACGAATTTTTACTACCAGTTTTAATAGTATTATATCTAAAACAAAACATCTGCCTGATGAATGTGCGTCCTGAATATTTTTTGTTGCCGGTATATCCCTTTGCCATACTGGCTATGGTTTACTAATATGCATATAAACACGCTTATTATGTCATTATGAATCAAAGGGAGACTGTTTAGAAATAGCTGATCATAACGTACATGGTTGTATTTCATAAATTTACCGCGAAATAGATCCGTTCAATTTTACGACGGTGATATATTTGATTTTATCAGAAATATCACTAACAGATATACTGTATCTGTGAGGATGTTTCGATATTTCTTAATGTGAAGATTATGATCCGCTTGCAAGACGTAATGGAGATATTTATCGTGCAGAATCGAATCATGGCGAAATGAAAATCTTGCGTTGAATCATACCGATGATATCGAACGATTACTCGGTAATTGTTTTACCATTCCGTCAGTTGCTGCTCACATCGTTCGGGAGACAAAATCATGGAAACCGACAAAATTGGGATTTCTTCGAATACGGATAGAGAAGGTTGTGGAATATTAAATATGAGAGTGTTATCTCTGTTGATATAACTGCATCCTATTTTTGAAGTTTTCTTAGAATGGGAGAATGTGCTGAATAATTTAAGCGACAGCCAAGACAGGAAATGACACGAGTTGCAATAAATGGACATTTACCAGATTTCGATTTAACTGGATTTGCATGTATTTAAATGTTCAAATTGGCACCGAAAAACCTTCATCCGATTGTCACTGTATGGTTTCGTAGTCCTTGTTTCATTGCGGTTGGGCTTAAATAATGTTATTAAGATAAATGTTTGATGAGGGAATTTTAACATAGTTAACTGTAAGTGAAGCATTAACATCGTATCGTCCACAGAAGCAAGTTTGGATGCCGAAACCCTCCTTCGCCGAAATATATGTACTTGACGAAATCTTTTAGCGTAATCATGACGTTGTAAAATTTGAAACTAAACTTGCAAAAGATCTTGGCAGAAAATAATTGGTAAACTTACATAAGGAGGTTCATGTGCTCATAAACGACATTCACAAGATTGATCATAATTGCTGATACAGCAAGGACAATTATATTTGTAAGTCGAAGTAATGTTAAATTATCGAACGGAATTAAGGTTTACATTGATGGCAATTCTCCACAATTTAATCACTTAAGATTTTCGATGTTAGCGTATGTTTCGATAAACGTATTATCGATGATAAATCTCTTTAATGATACCGCAGTTAGAGTTGCCACATATTCATTTTATATGGATAGAAAATGTACAGGATTTTTAAATGAATTACATATTGGCGCTGATGCATCATGGGGAGAATGGAGAATTAAAATAAAAAAGTCAGTTAGTCTAAATCCGCGGATGTTGAGTCTGAGAAAATGTACTATAAAAATGTCCAACGCGTGTGACTAAATTATTTTGGAATTTTGACATGGCTGCTTTGACGTCTACACATAGATTCTCCAGAGAAATTTAAGAAAGAAGGGTTAAATCTCATACTTATCACAGCGTTTTTTTGTGTGGATTCCTAAGCGAATGGGCGAAAAATACATTCCTCATATCATTATTTCTGATGAAATATGTTTGGTATCCGTAAATGTGTTAAACGTATTTCTTGATGGTTGTTTACTAAGAACATTGCTGTTATTATGTGTGATCATGGTCAATCATCACCTTTCGTTGGATTATCTTCGCATGACTGGCTAAAACATTCGTAGATTATTATGAGGAAATAAATCATGATTACTGAGCAATTGATTCAGCATTAAACGGTTTAAAGGATAATCGGATTATAGCCCGATAGCATACAGTGCTTGATAATGCGTGAGGTAATTCCAGAGACTACGATTAGTGATTTTTGGAATTTGCGGAGACCTATAGATCTACTTATCGCTTCCAGGAAAATAGGTCGTGTTTCGCCGCAGCAGAAATTATTTTATGTTGCATAAACAAGCAATATCAAATTAAACCGTTTGTCATCGACAAACAGATACACACAAGCAAAATATTGATGTTGACATTCCTCTATCCTTGTCATGGAGAAGGGAGAAACAAAACTTGTATCAGATGATATTGTTGTTCTTGGTGATATTGTCGAGGGCGCAATAACGATATATAAATCTCC
This sequence comes from Unio delphinus, assembly GCA_029339505.1. Classification (NCBI taxonomy): domain Eukaryota; kingdom Metazoa; phylum Mollusca; class Bivalvia; order Unionida; family Unionidae; genus Unio; species Unio delphinus. Next base: position 20,380,362 of record JAQISU010000242.1, on the reverse strand, counting down.
ATGGACCTTGGGATATTCTATAACTATTCATTCATCACCGGTATTAACTATTTCAGACACTAATATTTTTAATGGTAAAAATTTAAATAATTTGGTAGTGTCTCTAGTCAAAAGAATGTCTCAGTTACAGAGAGTTATCGGAGACTGCGCAGTGAATAATGATCAAATTTAGAAAATTAACGCATCGTTGTTAGACGAATAGAAAGGAAACAATTAGCTGGTTATCAACGATCTGACAAAAAATAAACGCGACTGCGATCTTGATATGGAATTTATCATGACGCTGAAACAACGACAAAAAATCATTTCGTGAGCTTTAAAACAGTACTGTTTTGGCCGTATTAAAAAAATAATACACGACAATTACCAATGATATATTTATCAGTCGTCTCGCACTAACACACGCGAAAATATGATGCTGACCCGTTTTGAGTGAAATTTACGTCGATGAGTCAGTGTTTGTTTGTTTGCTTGAATTTTAACGGCGCACCAGCACTTTTAGGCTATTTAGCGCCATACAATAGGTCAGATGTTCAAAAATAAGAAAGGTTTAACATCGACCAGCGATATAACAACCATAATAGTTAAATATAAAATGGTAAGATGTTGGTGACAGGAAAATATGAAGCTTCCCAATCAACGGGAGATGTAACTGGTGTATGTTGATGATAAGATGTTGTAAATAAGATGTGATATTTGTATTAGATAAACATATTCTAGGTGATGCCATACAAGATAAAAGTTTAAAATAGAGATTTACTTCCTTTAGGAAGTCTAAAATACAAGTGATTTATATTGTATCAAAAAGTTCCTTCATGACATTTACATTATAGTATTTAACACGCGTAGGTTGCAGGTCGGAACACTCGGTCATAAAGTGTTTAACAGTGAATGGCTCATTGCAAGAAACGCACTCCGGTGGATCTTCACCTTTTAATATGTGGGCTAGTGATGAGCCAGTGACTTATTGCTAATGAATCACTTTTCACAAAATTCGTTCAAACGCAGATGAAACGTCAGTTGCTATTTTTTTTCACAGTGGATCTGCTTCTTTATACCTACTTGCAGCGTCCACGTCAGTCAACGCGTATTTGTGTGCTAGCTCGACATCTACCAGTTTTAATAGTATCATATCTAAAACTAAAATATCTGCCTCATGAATGTGCGTCCTGAATATTTTTTCTTGCCGGTACATCCCTTTGCCATACTGGCTACTGTTTACGAATATGCATAAGAACACGCTTATCGCTGATCCACCCCGTCCAATATCCTCTTGGGCTATAATAAATTGAGTCCATATAAATAGTTATCTATGATTAATTACCAGCTCTTAGCTCTAGTTTACCTTTCATCTTAGATGTTATAAAAAGTAGCAAACAATTATGTGAGAGATTTATATTTCTTCAACATGAATGTCATTGATTTTTCAGCGACAGGAACTCAAGAGCCAGTTAAGCATTATTCAACGCTACCAAATTAAATCAAAGCAATTATCATAGGTCCATCAGGATCTGGCAAGATGCAATTGTTACTTAACCTGATTATGAGATGGCTCAAGATGCACGAGTTATATTTAATGGTACTATCTGTGGATTATCAGAGATGCTACGACGTGCTTAAAGAACATAATGAAAATACATGGTTGTTGGACGAGGAAGGTAATATTGTTATTGGTATTATCACCGACATCAACGCCTTTGGTAGACGATCTAGATGGTAACATTGATGGTAGACCATCAATCAAATCCAGCTCGGATATTTACCCTTGGCAGACGCAAAACCATCGATATATGTTACTCAGCGGTATAAACAAATGCCTAAAGTGATGATATATAAGTCCAATCTTCTTGTTGTCTTTAATGGTACTGCTACCTACACAATAAGAAACATCCGCCAGATTGGATGTTCAGGGGTCATGGATATGAACAAGTTTAAAAACTTCTACAAGGCTCCAGCAATTTCTCGTGGATTTATCATGATGAATTTACGTGATCCTTGATATCGGTACAATACTTGGTTAAGAGACTTGCCATCCGACCGCGTTATCCCGGTTATAGGCCTCGCATTAGCGATATTGACACTTGTGCGTCATTTTCGTAAAAATGGTTAATTTCACAAATGAACTTTCCTAAAAATAGTCACTTCATCCTTTCTGCTGCTTGCGCCCACCAATCGATCAACAAAACCCATCCATCTTCTACACTAATGAATCAGACGCTTCGTAATGTAAAGATTTCGTCCTACGGTAAGGCATTTATACACAGACATCGTCTGTGCTCTTGATGAATATCTTTTTTTTTCCACGTTGAAAACACTTCGCACGTGCGGCATAGAACGAACCGAAATCACTGTTTCGAAATATTTTACAATATACATAAATCACACTCTAGTATCCTTGTACACACAAAACGAATCCCGAATACATGAATTTTAATAAATAATGGGATTTATACGTAACCGTGACATAAGCACGAGAGGTTACGTAGACAAACAGAACCATATGCACGAATGGACGTATTGACCGAGTTACATATGACACATGGTATGTATAATTAATTCAATTGTTTCTTTGTTAGTTTTAATTTTTTTAATTGTATTATATGCTATTGTAATGTAACATTATATGCTGCACTTGACCTTTGTACAAAACTGAGTTTATTTCTGCTTGACCTGACTTACTTTTTAAAGATTGTTTATTTATTTAATTTATGTCGACGACTAGTACGTAACTAAATTATTATGTATGTGTCTTTGAGCTTAATATCAGGATTATTATTATTCAGATAAAAACGTAAATACGTTTATTTAAGTTTGGTTTGATTTCCTAAGTGAACTTTACAAGTCATTGCGTTGTAAGTAAACAAGGATCATTAGATCATTCAAGAAGGCTATTTTATTAAGTAAATCTATTTTAGAAAATGCTAACTGTGACCTGAGGTCATTAGGAGAACTATATTGTCTTGTTATTATGAGGACATAGTTATCCGTGATATAAGATCGTGCATTTTCAAGTTGTATGATACGTTGTGACCAGTACGTTTTTAAAATTTGGGCTAGAATCGGTTTTGTTCAAATTATTGACTTGATGTAATTAATGTTTCTGGAAATACAAAAGTGACCTCATAAAAGTTTTGGATAAAGACATTCACTGAAATCAAACCTGGAGTTATATTCTGTAGTTCAACAAAACACTGTTAATACATCAACACTTCAATAGCTACCACAGACACGTCATCAACCTTCTATTGTCTGGACTTTTACTAAATGTTATGAAGGACTTTAAATTACTAGGACCTTTGTCTGAAATTGTTGGATTATTTTGGGATTTACTTTGCAATACCGTAAGTTCTCTTTCCTCAATTTACTTTGATTTAAAAAATGTGTTACAAAGCTTGTTGTATTTTGTCTCTCTTTTCTTGTACTTATTTTAAGAGCACATATCAGTACCACACATTTGTCAATGATGTAAATTAATTGTTGATGATGACTGAAATTGAGAATGAACATCCAAATCACCTTTTTTTTGGCGGAGTGTCCAATTATTGGTTCCTTTAACTTCTATCGTGAGATGAATAAGTTCTTCCGTTTGAATCTGACATATTTGTAGGCAGAGAACATTGACTCGGCATGAATCACGCGTGTTATGGGATCACGGAGGCAAAGAGAATGGCCAGGGTTGATTGTTAATCCTGTTAGTTCAATATATATGTCCTCTGTTGTAACTTTGGGTTTAACCTCATGACGAGATTTTCTCATTCAAATTGTCCCTATGACCCTCAACGCTACTGCAAACTCTAGGTACTACTGTTCACAATGCACAGACTATACATGGGTGACGCTAACATGCGAACATGTCGGATGATTAAATTGTTTGTCCATTACATGATTATAGTGAAATTTTAACATTGCATGATTGCATTATATCTTATACAATTAAATAGAATGAGCTAAGAAGTGCAAGTATTTCATCTTTAAGACTCGGGTACTACTCTATGTAAGTCAAATGTAGGTAATAGTTAAGTGTTTGTGTTTAAATACTTTATATATCTTCTGTTTTCTTGGAAGCAAGTAATTGTCGACACTGATGCCCATCATCTTATGAATGTTAGCAATATTTCTTTAGTATGTCAATCTGCTGTTTTCATAAATATGAAGAAAAAAAATAACGTGTTAAGTATTATGTTTTGTAGAAGACACACGCCATAGAGAAGAGTCCAAAGCAACGTTTAAATGTATCACAAATGCAGATCGTTACCTGTCTCTATACTTAGAGATTATCACAGACTTAGTTCTAAGGAGGATCGATGGACTAGAGGTTTCAAAACTATTGTTTGATGGCATTTAAGTAAATGACGCATACATAGGACAGGTCACGTTTACTAAAATATTACTTATCTATTCAAAATTTAACATTCTTGAACTGCAGTTTTCCTCTGCTGAAATAAAGCGGTTTATTTGTTTGGCTGGTTTTAGTATTCAGGTCCAAAGTATGTAGAGTAGTTATGGCTTAACTTTTTCAAATGATGTTGGAGTAGTAATTGAGCTTCAAACAAGCAGGCTTGAAATATTTAACGCTTCATGTGTTGTGTAAGAACAGTAGCATGTATAATAAGTACATCATTAGTTCGGTTGGAATCTACATAGTGCTACTGCAGGAATTCACAAAGCAAAGAGGGGACAAGTTCAAACATATGGCCAAATCATAGCTGCTGAGTGTAAGAAAAATGCCACATGCGTAATTATTGTCGAAAATTAAACAAAGAAAGCACTAATGTATTTCACATCACTCTCTAGTTTGTCAATCTCTGACAGTAGACAGTTTTTGTTTTGTTAATCACCCCTATAGACAGGTATCTCCATTGTCAAACTTACATTGAATTGGCAGGATTGGCGTCTTGGATTTCGTATGTCCTTGACTTAGAACGAAGCAGTTTATATATGAACCAATGAGTCGACTGAAGATTAGCGATGTCCTTGACTATCTAATGCTGCCAATTTCGCTTATGCAACATTACTGTCACTGGAAATACTAAAATGGTTTGTAGTTAATTTACATGCATGTATTTTTATTATGTATCATCGTAAGCCTCCAAAACATTTTGGAGATCCTCTCAAGTAAGGTTTAGACATATAAATAATGTGTTTACGTTTTAAGCTATTAAGTTTAACATTCACTTAAATTTAACTATTCGATTAGTAAGTACGGAGGTTATCTCAGTTGTGAGGCCTAGGAGATTGTGGTGATTGTTTCCTTTCATGCATACGGTAAGTTACCTTTTGATTTGTTGTTTTATATGGAATAGTAAGGTAAGTGATCCATTAGTACGGTCTAGAAGCTTGATCTTATTCCACTTTTACTCAGTAGTTGAGATTTGTTTATATTTGTAATGTGTATGAAGTAAAATGTCTTCCTGTAATTATGTTGTAGTTTCACACAGGCCTAAAGTCAGATGCCTAGTTTTTATTTTCCAAACGATGGTTGATAAATTGCTTCATATTTGGTGGGAGCGATGTGATTATGCAGTAGTAAATACATATATTCCGCATTTTGTTTTTTGGGAGGATAGTTCAAGAAATAACAAGGTCATATTTCTATTTAGACGCATAAGTAAGGTGGATGAATTTGCGTGCTTTTTCTTTATTTCACACAGCAGTTGAGAAGTAGATCGTGTTTGTATTATTATGCAAAAGGTCATTATGTTGCTAATATTATTTACGCAGAGGTAATGGAAGTGGCCTTTTGACCTGACCTGCCCTTTATTTGCATGTAGCTTATTTACCCATTAGCCTATTAGTTAAATTTAGGCTATATTCCAACTCCCTTAAAGGATCGAACCAATTTAAATATTTATAGAATTGATTCGTCCCCCCCCCCCCACAGATTATCTGACATATCCAGCAATATCAGCTCACATATTGAGTTTTATCAAGGTCTTTTAAACTCATTTGCTATTCAGAATCGGGAACGCAGCCTGCGACTTCTAGAATACATTGCTTTTACCGATGGAAGATAAATGGATTCAATCAAATCGACCTGCAAAGATGTTTCAGGAGGAGGGGACCGGCCATTTTTGTCGCAGGTCTTGTCATTTCCAGTTGAATGCCACTCACTGTAACATGCACATGATGATGCTTGGGGGATCTGTGTTCTTAGCCATCACGTTACTTTTCCTTAGGCTTTTGCGTGAGTGGCTAGATGCTGCGAACAAAGACTGTACATTGTTGTATGAGGACTGTACATGTAAGATATTTTGGTCTCTTTAATTGTCGGAAGCAACCCATGGCGTCTGACTCTACACCAATCGAGCGATACTACTACTACTACTAATATTAATAATGAGAACTTCGTATAGCGCCTATTCTTTAGAAGCTCTAGTCTAGGCGCTTTACAACACTAATAATGATATGACTACACAAAAAAAAATCCCACAAAACCATGAAAGTGAAAAACATAAAATATGGTGAAGACATATAAGATACAAAACATTATAAGGTCTCTAAGTTTGTTCCTGCAGTCGAGAAAGGTGAGTTTTAAGAGCACTCTTAAAAGGAACCACTGTGTCTTTATGTCTAATTTCAATGAGCACTTCGTTCCTAATCGCCGGGCCCTGGTATTCAAATGAACGTTGTCCATTTGAATTCTTTTCCATAGTGGGAACAATGAGTATACGATTGTCAGAAGAGGAGCGTAGATAATTTGCTGGTGTGTACACATGGGTGAGGCCGGATAGGTATGTTGGACTCGAGTCTGTCAGTAAAACGTAGCACAGAGAACAAATTTTGTGTTTGATTCTATATGGAATTGATAGCCAGTGCAGGGTACAGAGAAGAGTGGAGATGCGTTCTGATCGAGATACACTAAAGATGATGCGAACACCTATCGTGTAAATTTTTTGAAGTCTCTGGAGTTGATATTGAAACGAACCAGCCATAATAGAGTTACAGTTATCCAGTCTTGAAAATACTAAGAAACACACAAGTGTTTTGGTGGCAAGAACTGAAATTTATTTGCGAATGGAGCTGATGCGTCTCAGCTCATGATATGCAGTCTTGCATATATATTCATGACATGTTGGTGCAATGTGAGAGTACTGTCCAGACCAACACTAAGGATGCGTACTGTCTGTTTGAATGTAATGTTGTTGTTGCTGATATTTATTGTTTGCGGTAAAGAATGTGAATGAGAAAGTCTTGGTGTTGTGATCAGAATGGCCTTAGTTTTATCATCATTCATCTGTAGCTTTTTACATGTCATCCATCATTCCACATCAGAAATGCACCTCCTTTTTCCTTGGATGGTTGCATCAACTTCACTTGTGGGGTACAGAGCAGTGGTGAGGTTTGCTATGATCGAGGTACTCTAAAGATTATCCGAGCGGCTGTGTTTTGAACTTTTTGAAGTTTCTGGAGTAGATATTTTGACGAACCAGACAGAATTGAGTTACAATAGCCCAGTCTTGAAAGTACTAATGAAGACACAAGGGTTTCGGCGGCAACAACTGAAAGATATTTGCGAATGGAACTGATGCGTCTCAGCGCAAGATATACAGCCTTGCATATGTTCATGACATGTTGGTGCAATGCGAGAGCACTGTCTAGAGTAACACCGAGGTTTCTTACTAACTGTGTGAATGTAATTGTCTGAGGTAAAGGATGTGACTGAGAAAGTCTTTGTTTTGTGATCAGAATGACCTCAGATTTATCATCATTCATCTGCAGCTTGTTACATGTCATGCTCGATTTTACATCAGAAATGCACTTCTTTACTCCATGGATGCTAGCATCAACTGCAGTTGGGTGGCTAGTCTTATATATTTGGGTGTCATCAGCATAACATTGGTGCGACACTGAGTGATGATCTATGACACTTGGGAGCGGCTGACTGTATATAATCAAGAGAACAGGTCCAAGAGCAGATCCCTGTGGAACACAATAACATACATCAACTGGGCTGGAACACCACGCCATAGAGCAACTGGGCTGGAGTGTATTCCATTTGCAGATACAATTTGTGTCATGTTTACTAAGTAGGACCTGAACCACTGTAAGGCTGTATTCTGAATGCCAAATACATGCTGGATACGGTGAAGTAATATAGCATGGTCTATTGTATCAAATGCTGCAGACAAATCATGGAGGGTGATGACTGTAATCATTCCACTGTCCAAAGCAGAGAGAATGTCATTAAATACTTTCAGAAGGGTAGTTTCAGTGCTGTGGCAAAGGCGATATGCAGACTGTACATTGCTGAAAATACTGTTTGAATTGAAAGATACAAGTTGGGTTAGAACAACTTTTTCTAAGATCTTTTATATGAACGAGAGATAAGAAAATGGGCGGTAGTTCTTTAAATCATTATGTTCAAGTGTTGGTTTCTTCAGAGGTTTCACAATGACAGTTTTTAAAAATGATGGAAATTCATTCCCCGATGTGTGTGTGTGTGTGTGTGTGTGTGAGTGTGTGTGTGTGTGTGTGTGTGAGAGAGAGAGAGAGAGAGAGAGAGAGAGAGAGAGAGAGAGAGAGAGAGAGAGAGATTAATAACATTAATTAGTGAAGGCAATATTGGGTGATCTTGAAACTGGATCAAGTTTTCAAGACTTTGGTGCACTCTTTATCGATTGTCTGTACTAAATCCATAGAGACAGGTTCAAATGTTCCTAATTGTTGTATCTGAAATTATATGTCATAACTGTATGGTGACTAGTCAATTGAAATTGTTTTCTCAAATGGTTTGTACTTTTTCATGGACGAAATGTGCAAATAGGTCCGAAAGGTAGTTGGAAGTGGTGTACATTTGTTCCTTGCCATTTGAGCGATGACATATAACCGGTCAGCTGCTGCTTCCCGTGTTGTGTCGACGCTGTGAAGCGAAGTTGGAGTGTCCTCTCCAGGGAGCAAGCCTGGGCAGATTGATATGGAGAATCAGTTCTTGGCCATGCAGCTAATGCCCCATCTCCACCAGGCTGATAGATCCAAGAGAAAGAACAAGCCAATACGTCGTGGATCTAGCGACGTCGCATGAGTTCCCGAGATGAAACTGAACACAATGCCCAGTCGCCTTAGCGACTCCGGCTACGCATTTTTTATTAGGGTTTACTCCTTTAGCCTTTCTCACGAGAGGGTGTAGTCGCGAGGCAGCGAAGGTTTGAAGTCAGAGTTGACCTTCTCCTAGATGGAGACCACCCAAGGTTAACGAGCCTGATCTCTCCGAAACGTCTGGTTTTTAGGCGCCAGAAGCTCGCCTGCCATCTCTTCTCCAGTCCGTTTAAACGGGTTCCGCCTGGCTTAGTTAAGCCACTCGTGAAGGCCTGTAGCTCGATTTGGTTGTCAGAGGCTCTATCAGGTGCAAATTATTGGGGTTTATTTTCAGGGGAACTGGGTGCTAATCTCCCACATCCAACCCGGCGATAACAACCCTTGAAACCTGTAATTAAATTGTAAATTAATAATCACTTACTCTTGTGTATCCACCATTATCATTGTGAAATTAAAATATTTTATTCTGGAAAATGGTATACGTGAGAGAGCAATTGAAAGTGTCACAGTTATGTATTTAATCTGACAATAGGTTACAATATTTTGTGATTAATTTACTGTTTGAAGAAGAGACCCTTATCTATGTGCCAAAAATGAATGTATCTATCTATTTATGCATCCATCTTGTGATATCCCCTCACCAGGAAAAAGGCATATCCGCCGATAATAATTATCGTTATAAATCTTAATAATTAATCATAGAGTTCTCTCCCAACTGCGCATTTCATATGTACATGTCAAGTGTTGAAATTGTCAGATGTGAAAAATGAATTAATTTGTACATGGAAAGGTCGTGAAACTTGACAGCTGAACAAGTAGTTTGAAAAGGAGGTATATACATTGTTTTATATCATCTGTCTACTTTTGAGGGCGACTGAACACCGTGCCCAAGGTAGGTATATAAATGTTTGATAGACTGCTGAATTTATTTTCTCATTTAGTTATGAATATAAAAATTTAAATAATTATTTTGTGGTTGTTTTGTGTATACTTAAATAATTTTTGAATGTTGATTATAATTATGTGATTAAATAGACTTTTAAGAAATTCCTGAAATTAGATATCTATCCGATAACTGATTCTGGTATTTACACATTTCTCTACCGAATTTTACAAATGAAATAAACTTAAATAATTTTCTTACATAGCATGTATCTGACTTGAATAAATTAACAACGCACTTTGTCAATGTGTAATGCTTGGTTTTCTTAAATTTTAAATTTGAAGCTTACAACTTAATTGTCAAAGTCAGAAATCTCAACAAAATCACAGCAACCAAACATTTAATCACCATTCGTTTGCTCTGTTACATTGTTGCTTATATTT